>JAKUAH010000242.1:0-186414 GCA_030562945.1 Wickerhamomyces jianshihensis
AAAGTGTTTAGCAAGGTAGTGTTCTGTTCTAATTCACGGATGCCTCTCTTCCCTCTTGGATATCGAGGTGCTAAACCTATTACTAAATAAGTATCAGTTCTTTCATCCAAAGCAGCAATAACAAGTGGAAGTAGCGTCTTGTCGAACTCCGCTGAACTCTCTAATATCCAATTCCCTAATCTTGTCAAAATTAAAGGATTTCTAAACATCTCTGTATCAGGACCATCTTTTAATACAACCAATCTATAAATTTTCAAGTTTCTAAGTATTCTCTTTTCAAATACTGCCATACCAGTATCAAAAACTATTTTTTGTGATTCTTTAGCATATTCTAAACCTTTCTCTATTAGTTCCATATTATTACCTAAAGCATCCCAACCTGCCCAAAAATTAGAGATCCAAACTTTTTCTTTTTTCGCAATTAAATCATTAATATCTTCTTCTTGTTCATCATCTTCTGAATTTCTAGAAAGACTTGAATTTGGTTTCTCATGTTCTAAAATTGCTATTATGGATTCAACACATTCACTAGCTGATAATGATCCTCTAAAACCATATGTTCTCAAAAACCCTTCTCTAGTCAAATCATCTAATCCAAAATAACCCAATGTATTCTTAAATGTCACATTTAAATTTTTCTTAATAGCACTATCCATATATAACCAATTCTGTTTTGAATCTTGTAAAGAAATCCCCATTCTAGCAAACATCTTTCTTAAATTTTTACGACCTTCTTCTCTCCATATACCTAACTTGGCATTAACGTAATTTGAATAATAAAAACTATCATATAATGTCCAGTGTCGTAGTAAGAAAAGGTAATAATCTGTATCAATGGATAAGAATAATGAATCAGCATTTCTAGTGTTATTAATGGCTGTTGGATTCAATCTGATAGCTTCCGCTTTCAATGCTTCAAATGT
Organism: Wickerhamomyces jianshihensis; assembly: GCA_030562945.1. Classification (NCBI taxonomy): domain Eukaryota; kingdom Fungi; phylum Ascomycota; class Saccharomycetes; order Phaffomycetales; family Wickerhamomycetaceae; genus Wickerhamomyces; species Wickerhamomyces jianshihensis. The sequence goes on from JAKUAH010000242.1 coordinate 924, forward strand.
GCCCTGGTAAACTTCTGGATATTGGCTGTCTAATGAAATTGTACCCAGTATAGTGAACCATAAACTTTCTGTAGTAGTTTCACCAATCTCAGAGATTAAGGTATATATCTGTAATGAAACTGAAACTGAGATCGTTGTACCCGTTGAATAATAGTCCTCCAAAACTCTTTCATTATTTGTCATTTGTCGCTTTCTGGATTTCTTCTCAGTTTTTAGTTTTCTCTTCCTAATTTGTGAGCTTGTTAACTCTTCATCATCATCTTCATCTTCTAAACCTTCAACTTCATCGTCATCTGTATCTTCTTCATCTTGGTCATAATCATCCTCTTCTTCGTCTTCTTTCTCCACTCCTTCACTAAGGCCTTGTTCTTTTTCCTCTTCCTCCTGTAGACTCAGAAGAGTTGTATATGCTTCTTTCTCTATTTGTAATTCTCGATCTATATAGCCATCATCAAGACATGTCACTATATGAGATCCAAATATGTTATCTAAATTCCAAGGTTTATGTCCATCAATAACATAGATTTTTCGGCTTGAATTGAAAGAACCATCAGCATTTGGGTTTTCAACATCAACAAAATCTTTTGGATCTATGTCAAAGAAACTTTCTATATCAACCATGGCTCCACAGCCTAAAAGGATTATATTCGTTACATCAACATCTAAGTTATCGTAATGATTCTTTAGATCAGTATAACCAACAACGGGCACTATCTGGTTCGGTATCAGCTCTTTCTTCAGCACTATACTTAGAATCTTTGACGCACATAGAGAATCAACATTCAGACAGGCAACAAATATAACTAATTTACAAGTTGAATGACTTTGTGATGTCCTCCGTATATCATCAAACAATGCTGCAAAATTTCCTCTTTTGACATACATCCTTTTGACATTCCAGTTTTCCTATATTTACTAGGTTCACTAAGATAACAATGAGACTCCCTCTGACAATTCTTTGAAATTTGGAGTAAACAGTCCAAAATTTTATCAAATTCACACGCGTCTCAAAATAAAAATTTCGCGACACCCTCGGATTGAAGTTTAACTCACGTGAATTGACCAAATTTCCGATATCTATACAGAATAATGAAATACAAATTTATTGACCACGTCAAAGACTAATCATTTGATTTGAACAAAACAAAGTTCAAATTGCTCAAATGTTCAAAGAACTTGTGATATCTCTTTGTCTAACGCAGGTGAATGCTCAGTTCTTCAATTTTTTCAATCAACACCAACAACAACAACCACAACAACCAAAAAAATCGTTTCAAGATGAGTTCTTAGATAGTAGGTATCAACACAAAACAATGCCTTTTTTGGAATCTTTTCCATAAAACATTTGACTAACTCTCTATATTATAGATAAGTGTGATAAATATCTATGTCCAGATACTCAAGCGTGTGTGGCTTCTTCAAAAGATTGTCCATGTCCATTTCCTCATTCTCAACTAAAGTGTGTCCTCCCAAATAACCGGTTTGTTTGCATATCAAAACCATCTTCCAATGACCAAAGTATCAACGCAGCATATGATGATGAAAAGAAAGGCTCTAAAGTAGAGTTTGAAGGATATAGAGATTGTGGTTGGGTTAGGAAAGCTTATGAAGGTTTAGCATAAATCTCTCTTTATACATGGATAGAGATGAATGAAATATAATATTAAATTTAATGCATGAAAACAATAATAATCTACAAAATATTAAGATAGAGAGTTAATCACGATTTTTACTTGGTACCCAACGTCTATACAGAATTTCGTCAACTTTGTAAAGCTCAAACAAAGATTTTAAATCCTTAGCAGAATCAAATTCTTCTTGTGATGGAACAGTAACAAAGGTCAGAACTAATGTTTTACGAACACCACCAATAACACGACTGGTGCTAGATAACCATACAAAATCTTTGGCAACAGCTTTACTCCTTTTTTCATCTTGATAGTTTGGAAATACTGATAATGCAAATTCAGCATGACTAAAAGGTGGACCTCTGTAATATAACAAATAGTCAGTCCCGAATTTGATACCTGATCTAACACACCATCCTAAAGACCTGTAGTGGTGATAAGCAACGTATTTTAGAATGAAAGAATCATCTGGTTTTCTAGTAGAAATCTCATTGAAGAGATCATCCACTGAGAGCTCTTCTTTATCTTTGAAAATAGAGATTGCATTCAACCCGAACTTCAAAAAGAATATCTCTTCAGGTTGTAATTGTAATCTTTCAATGTTTATCAACTCACCATTACCATTTATAAGTTCATCGTCATCTTTTCTTATATCAAGTTCACGTTCAACTCTTACGTCAATATCCTTATCACGAAGGACTTTCAAGCCTAGTCTCTCCTCGATGAATGGATCAACAATACCTTGCTTCTTAAGCTCTGTCTGTTTAGCTTCCAATTTTGCACGTTCTTTTTTGAACTTCTTACGTTCTTCTCGTCTGATAGCGGTGATCTCTTCAACTGTCAAGTTTTTAAACTCACCAATCCCCAATCTTTTTTGAGTTCTATCCAACCATGAAGCTTCACTTCTACTTAAGATCCCTTTTCCAAAAAACCCATCAGCCCATAAAGTCTTCATATCCTCGATTTCATCAACATAAAATGAACCATTTTCAAAAACAGCAGTAGTAATATTCACATTGTTGTACGTAGAGAGGTACACGTAAGCAAACCGAATCCATGAGATTGGATTGTGTGGAATCAGTTCTGGTAGTGGAAGAGGATGGACTGGCAATGCATATTTGTAAACAGTATTCAAAGGTTTTCTTTTTGACATCACTAACCATTCGTTAGTAACAGAATCAAATATAAATTATAGAGTGCAAAACCAAACATTTGAAATCTATGAAGAAATTAAAAATTCAGATACCGTTGTAGTCTATTGAGAAATCATGTGCCCACAGTGACCGGAGTCTTCAAGCAACAATCAAGTTATCATCAGAGTAAAATTTCTTATAAGAGTTTCAATTGCTTATATGCACAATTCAACTTTGGGGAACATACGTCTAGAATTCCAGGCTCTCCTAATAAGATAATGCCTTGTGTGTTTCTTATCTTTAACTTAAAGTGGACATTGAGAACGTCAAAGCCAACTTAATCTTGAAAGAAATAAGTGTTTTTATTCTTAAAATAATGCGAAAAGAATTATGAAACGAAAATTTTTCAAATTTCTCCTTTTGTTTGTTTTTCATTTGTATAGAACTCATTCGCGATATTTCAAGTATTGTTAGGGCATGAAAGTGAGATATATCTGATTATCTGGTTATTTTCATTACAAATCTCTATTTTGGTTCAGTTTAATCAACTAGTTGGATTATTTTACGTATATAAAACATTGTTTTAAGGTGGATTTAGAAGGTTCCAAAATTTTGAAATTTGTTATTTACAATAAGGTCCAACATCAACTAAAAAATTTAAAATAAATATTCAACAGATTAAATTTAAAATTTTATGAAGGTAATAGATTCAAAACTTCACCTTTAGATTACTAGTACTTCTTTCAAACCAACTGGCAGAGCTCAGTTCAAAATATAGAGAATTGAGTGAGTTATTTTGCTTGAGCCTTTAGTTATAGAGATATAAACTCTCAACAATAGCTAGAGCCTACGAATCGATAGAGTCTAATCATTTGATAATAAATGATTGTAAATACATCAGACAATTAACATGATATAAATAATTAATTCATTAACATTAAATTATTCCTTGTCTATACTCATCAACACAAGAACAACCACAACCTGAAGAACACTCTTTAGAGATATCAAACCAAGCACTAGCGCAATTTGCATGCATGACATGTTCACATTCATGACAGACAAATAACCTTCTGATCACCTTTAATCCACAATAGGAACAGTTCTTATGAGATTTAGAGACCCATTTCAGTCTCACACTGTTTAATTCATCCTTTTCACATGTTTCTTTTTTGTTAAATTTAAGAACCTCTGCTCTTCGAAGTACTTGACCCCAACTATATAATATATTAGCATATTCATCTCTGTATTTGTTGTAGATTTTTTGGTCTTCTTCTCTCAGTAATGTGAAGATGAAAGTTGTCTCATCATAACCAAGTTCACCCACATTCATCATCTCAATCTTGACATTGATTGGTTTTTCAAAATCCTTTGTGATAACACTTGAACTCCTTGAATATGGGAGTCTAGAAAGTGAGTCTGAATAATGTGAATATTGATCTGAAGATCTTATTGATGGTGCTTTATGTGCCTTAGTAGTAGTATATTCAATTTCATTTATATTCACATCACTTGTTTCAGGTTCATTTTCAGTACCTTGAATAACGCAACAAATCATTGCAAGCATTTGAACATTCCCCAATTTTTCATAATAAGCCATTAATTCTTTAATAAACCAAGTTCTACCTAAAGGATGTGCACCCCAATAGAAATTTTCATCAAATAGGGTGGATAAGATTTTCCATGAATCTGCCAAGTCATTATATCCATACTTTAAGCAAATTTCACTATTATGTAAAGCCAAGTTCATCTGTGTATCACCAATGAGTTTGTATTCTTCAGCTAATTCCATCTTTGAAGGAATCAGATGTCGCATATCAAATATTGCAACAATGTTCTTATGGTGAGTATTCTGTATGCTACCGGATTTTTCAGTTGGTAATTTTCCTTTGTTAAACTGTTCATTTGTTGGATAAGATTGAATTTTGAAAACACCAGTTATTTTGCTTCTTGTTGTATCATCTTTTCTTAGAACTGTATTCCAATCTTCTGCTAAACTATCTTCACTTAAATTATCATCATCAAATAAAACTTGGTTTGTAAATCCTTTATGATCAAATTTAAGAATCTTCTCCGTTTTATCATCATCTTGTGGAATAAAAAAACATAGTAATTGACCAGATTTTGTCCAGGTAGCACCACAACCTTTTGGAATCGGAGTACTATCAAATGTCTGATTATTGGAAATCTCAGAAGTTCTCATAGGTAATAATTCTTCATCATCATCATAATAATCATCATTATCTTCAGCACTGGAAACTATTGAAGAATTTAGAGATGATAAATCATCATATTCTGTAGTTACCAAATTAAAATCATCATCGTCTGTATTCTCTAAATTTGTTAAGTCAATTTTTTCACCCATCAAATATCTTAAACAAGCTTCCAATGGAAACTTACCAAATCTTGCATATGTTTCAGTGATGTTTCTCAAATTTAAAATGATCTCTTGTCTTGTTTCATCATTCAATTCTTTATTTTCCTCTAACCTGAAATTTGGTGGTTTATAAGGATATTCTTTGATTGGGAAATTTATCTCAACCCTTAAAAATAATAGTTCATCAGGTAAAGAACCCCATGGGCCATTTAAAGAAAGAATTAAAATACCAGTTGATACTGAAATTTTTTCAAATTTGATTTTTGGAAACTTATGACCAACAACACTAACTTCTTCACCAAGGTTATTTGGTGAATGATCCAATTCTCTATTAGGATTACCATCAACTGGCTGTGCAAAGGCAGATCTTCCTATTCTAACACCTGATATCCAGTTCAAATGCTCTGCAGTACTTATATTTTCACCTCCTCTGTTTGAAACAAATGAATCTTTAGTCTTTTTCAATGCTAATTGATTTATACTCACAGTACCTGGTTCCTCTCTAAAAGTACTATAATCATAAGGTCCTAAATCCATTGGATCGCCTCTGTGAAAGTCTAGTTTTTCATAAATATCTTCATTTAAACTCCATAATCGTAAGTCACAATCTTTAGACCAAGTAACTAATTGAAATTCTCTATCATCAACACCTGAACCTGAATGTCTTGATCTCCATAAAAAGTCAGTAACTCTACCAGAATGTCCTTTGAAAACAGCTGTAGGTGAAAGGATATTATTACCTTCAAGGGTTTTATGGTTTGTGAGATATATCGAATCATTACCTCCTCTTAAAGGCATTATAGCACAACCATTTCCAAAGGGTAAATGTCTAGCTCTCCAAACAGGGAAAAAAGTATTTATCACAGATGTAGGTTCTGATAAATCTTTCGATATATCCCAAAATTTAACTGTCCCATCATTAGAAGATGAAACTATTTCATTCTCATTTGTTCGACTAAAGTCTATACCATTCACTTTTCTATCATGTGCAAATATTTCATATAAAGGTTTTGCATTATTTCTAATATCCCAGACATAAATATAATTATCATGAGCTGAAGAGAGTAGATTTGGATTTTGGAAATTCCATTTCACTTGTGAAGCACCTGCTCTCCAATCAGCTACAGAATATATTGGTCTTGAAGGACTTCTCATATCCCAAGCATGAACAAAAGTATCAACAGAACAAGTAGCTAACAATTCAGGATCATTTGGATGAAAATTAATATCTGTAATAGCTCTTGAGTGGCCATGTAATATGTGCTCTATCGCATCACTAGCTGTTCTTGCAAGATTCCACACCATTGCTTTTTGATTTGATGTTGAAACCACCCAAGCAGGTTTTGAAGAGTGTGGAGACCATTGAACATCCGCCACTTCCCATGATGTCAAATGATGAAGCCATCTAGGAGGAGCAAACGGATCATCAAGATCAACAACGTATATTCCCAAACGACTTGTGTTTTGGTTAATAAATTTGTTTATAAATATTTAAGATGTACGATCACGCATCAACTTACCCAGCTAATACAACGTCTCTACCAGATGGGTTTATAGACACAGCACCGACACCACCATCAACTCGCAGAGAAAGGGAGTTCCCGAAAGTGATGGAGTCGTATGGCGAAGCATCACTTGCCATTTTTCAGTAATCCGTTAATATGGTGATATTTGAATTGTTTCATTAAAGTTTGTCGGTGTTTTTTTTTTTCATTAGATAACAGACACTGTTTTTGTTATTATCAATATTAAATTGAAAAAACAAACAGATGAGAATGGAAGTTTGTTACTGTTAATTGGAATCTGACTGATAAGACTTGGTGATCTGATCTTGAATACCAAGTGACATCGTGACACTTTTGCCTAAAGGCTAGATCATAATATATATTTTTAGTAATTGATGCAAATTATGGTAAACTAGTCAACATTATGAGTAGTTTAGCTATCTGGAATTTCCATATTGACCGGTTTAGAGCTCATTTTTAAAGAATGTCATACACTTGACTTTTGTTATTAGAGTGGATATAACTCTTAATTTTGATCCAATTACAAAAGATCTTGAATCAAATCTCCTTGTCCAAAACAGTCGACTCAATAGGGAGGAATTTGATGCCTTGGGTATCTTTGGCCTGATAAGCTTTCCGTTCTTCGTTAAACACAGTCGATTTTTCAAGCTTCTTTATAAACTTATTGATTTTCTGAATAATATTATTAAACATTCCAATTTTAGCACCATTAGAATCTTTATTCTCTAAATCAAGAAGACTAGTCATTCTGAGATCCGTTTTAGTGAGATTTTCATCAAAATGAAAGTCTAACTCAAAAATCAAAATCTTTATGTATTACATCCTTCATACCTTTTAGATCATTTGAGCCTTTTGGTTCAATGTTCGAGAAGTTAATGAAATCTTGTATTGCCAAAGCCATAACGTGTGCGATGCAAAAAGAGATCTGTTCCTTCAACAAGAATGAGGAATCTGTAGTCACATAACCTATTTTACTGAGTTCATCATTTGTTTGTTGTCACTTTAGAGAGAGTACAGTTGGTTCAGTAATTCATCTCTGATTAAAGCCTTTGAACCAACGCCAGAAATACCTTTTGGATCGAATTCTTTAAAGCAGAGTTTATGTACTTTCGTTTTGTAGTTGAAAGTATCTTTTTTCTGAAATTTCTTTTTTTTTTTTCTAATATAATCTTGCGTATATTACAGATATGTTCTACTTACGAGTAGCTTCGCAGACCCAACTATATACGAAATCAGCACCTCTATAAACCACGCGTCTCAGCATCCACCGTTTGATAATGACCACAGCCTTTCTTTCACCAGCACCATTTTTCTTTCTTTCCAATTTTCTACTTCTGCCTGATTCCGTTGTGATCCTATCTCGTATCGCCCCAGGTGAATTTGGCGCATAAGAATCATATCTCATCTATGCCGTAGCCATAGACTTTCTTTCAATCAATGTACTTGGTCACACTATTTCATTGTGACCTTTGTTTTTACTTATTTATAGCTAATTCAGAGGGATATAGTAATCAGTCTTCGATTCTTTCATTTCTAGAAAGTATCGACTGAAATTCCTGATAGTTTCGAATCCATATTTGGAAAGCTTGGAGGCACCATATCTTCGTAGCTTTCTTAGTTTTGTTATTAACTCGATATAATTGTTGAGATTGACGTATTCTCCACGGGTTTTCCGTCTAATGTCCACTAAATGTTTGTAATGTATCTAAACCTCTCTTGAGCACAAACTGGCTCAAAAGGAGACTTAAAGATCCAAAAGTAGCCTTGTTTGATACCTGAAGGATTGAAAAACACGATTATACTATTTATATATACTGAAAGCTTCTATTTAAGTAGAAATTTTTAATTTTCTCTTATTTAATAAATTGTATGATGTGGTTGGCAAAACCTATTTTTTGTGCAACAACTGCTCGTGTAGCTCAGTGGTTAGAGCTTCGTGCTTATAACGGCATAAAATTTGGCGTCATACTCAACGCACAAGATTATGAGCACTTGCCTTTAAAAGGGTGAGTGTGAGTAACGCGACTGTCGTGGGTTCGAACCCCACCTCGAGCATATTTTTTTTGGTTTTTTTTTTTTTTGGTTGCTGCTTCCATAATTTTTTTCCATTCTTTTCATTGTGAAGTCATGTCTTTGGTGATTCATATACCGTAGGCTTATCTAAAATGCTAGTCATCACTCCTCTTCTCCTCATCCACCCTCTTTACATGTTGAAGGTGTATGTTGATAATACATTAGGAGCCCCGGTATAGGGCACAAATTTTTTGTGTGAGAGGGAAAAAAAAAAAAATATTTGATTCCATCTATGATGAAAACAGTCATAATCAAATAACTTAGTTGTGAGCCAATTAGACTTTTGAACAATGCCTCCAAAAGCAAAGAAACAAAAAGAGGTTGTCAAAGATGAAAGACTGCAAGCAGTCGTTCTCACTGATTCTTTTGAAACAAGATTCATGCCATTAACTTCTGTGAAACCAAGATGTTTATTACCATTAGCAAATGTTCCATTGTTAGAATATACTTTAGAGTTCTTAGCCAAAGCTGGTGTGGATGAAGTTTATTTGATCTGTTGTTCCCATGCTGATCAAATCTCAGAATATATCGAAAAATCTAAATGGAATTTACCATATTCACCTTTTAAAGTCCAAACTATAATGACTTTAGAATCAAGATCAGTAGGTGATGCCATGAGAGATTTAGATAACAGAGGTCTTATCACTGGTGATTTCTTATTAGTTTCTGGTGATGTTGTTACAAATATACAATTTGATAAGGTAATGGAAGTTCATAAGGCAAGAAAAGCTCTTGATAAAGATCATATCGCAACAATGGTTTTAACACAAGCTAGTGCATTACATAGAACCAGACCTCGTGTGAATCCAGCTGCATTTATATTGGATAAACAAACTAATAGATGTTTATATTATCAAGATATTGAACCTGTTGATGGGAAAAAATCTACGATATCAATTGATCCTGAACTTTTAGAAAATGTTGATGATTTTGTTGTTAGAAATGATTTAATTGATTGTCATGTTGATATTTGTTCACCTCATGTTCCTGCTATTTTTCAAGAAAATTTTGATTATCAATATTTAAGAAGAGATTTTGTTAAAGGTATTTTATCTTCTGATATTTTGAAAAAAACAATATATGCTTATATTACTGATGATTATGCTGCTAGAGTTGAAAGTTGGCAAACTTATGATGCTATTTCTCAAGATGTTCTTGCAAGATGGGCTTATCCAATATGTCCAGATTCCAATCTTTTAGAAGGTGATACTTATTCATATGAAGGGAAACACGTTTATAAAGAAAAAGATGTTGTTTTGGCACAATCTTGTAAGATTGGAACTTGTACTGCAATTGGTTCAAATTCAATCATTGGTGATGGTACTTATATTGAAAATTCTGTCATTGGAAGAAACTGTAAAATTGGGAAAAATATTTCTATAAAAAACAGTTATATTTGGGATAATACAACAATTGAAGATAATACAAGTATAGAATTTTCCATTGTGGCAAGTGATGTTACAATTGGTACTAATTCTCAATTGAGTAAAGGTTCAGTTATTGGTTATAATAATCAAATTGCATCAAATAAGATAATTGAAGAAAATAGAAGAATTTCTGCTAAACCTGTGAAAGTAATTGATGAATTTGGAGAAGATGAAGATGATGAACCACAATTTATTGAAGGTGTTGGTTATATTTATGAAGATGAAGATGATGAAGATGGTGTTCCAGTAACTTCTTTAATGTACAAAATTAAAGATTTATCACTATCTGATGATTCTATTATTTCTACAACTCAAACAAAACACAAGAAGAGAAGAACATATTCAACCACTAGTGTATATACTGATTATGAAGAAGAAAACTTTGAAAAAGAAGCAGTTGCAACAGTTACTCGTGCATTAGAACATAATCATGATTTAGATACAGCCTTATTGGAGTTGAACACTTTGAGAATGAGTATGAATGTGACATATCATGAAGTTAGATATGCAACTCTTACTGCATTATTGAAGAGGGTGAATCATTTCATTGAGACTGATACTTTAAATGCTAAAGATGCAACTGATAAGATTTTCAAAGAATGGGGTTTAATGTTTAAGAGACAAGTTTTCGATGAAGAAGAGCAAATTGATCTATTGAACATCACGCTTGAATTGACAGCTAAGGAGACATCCAGACATAGTAAACAAGTTCTTCTATATGTGATCAGTATCCTATATGATATTGATGTTACTGAAGAGGAGGCTATTCTCAAATGGTGGAAATCCAATACTATAGATAACGACTTTGTTAAGAAGTTTGTTGACTGGCTGGAAGAGGCAGAAGAAGATAGTGAGGATGAATAGTGTTTGAATCCCTGTATGAGATTAATTCTCCAATTAAATAACTATCTAATGGGATATAAGTCTAACTGGAGATCGATTACGTAATTTTTATTTATATCTTTCTATTTCTATTTACCCGGCCGTTTTGAAAATTTTTTGATTTGAAGAAATTTGGTAAATTTTGAATTGGAATTGGAATGAATTGGAATGGAATGAATTGGAATTAGAGCTAAATTTGTTATTTTTATTTTGAAATTAAAAGTTTGTTAACCTTAAAAAGAAATAAATTTAATCAATCCAAAACAAGAGTTTCTTTTACATTTAAAGTGTTTTTAAACCATTTCACCTTCTTTTATCTTTTACAGTCTTTTTTTTTTTTTTGTTTTCCGTTTTTTGGCGAGTTTTTATCAATATCAATTTAAACAAGGTTTGAATTACGTGACTTTCTAAACCTCAAATCCCCAATTTATAAATAAACACAACAAGACGGAGAGCCATGCAAACTATTAAATGTGTTGTTGTCGGTGATGGTGCCGTTGGAAAAGTAAGTATCATCTCTTATTTCCTCGTGTTTCTATTTTTAAAGGGAAAAATGTCGTTGTTTCAAGTTTGAGAAGAGCCCCCCTTCAGAATGTTTATAAAGAATGTTGATATAATTCAACAATATTTGGAGATAAATCATAAATTATAAGATTAAAAAACTTGGTTCGATGACTATCAAGAGTATATGTTCTATAGTTCATTCACCATTTTAGACTCTTCTTTTGTTTGTCTCTGATTTTTATTTTTGATTCACCTCAAATACTAACAACATTTTAAAAATAGACTTGTCTTCTTATATCATACACTACCAATAAATTCCCAGCTGATTATGTCCCTACAGTCTTTGATAACTATGCAGTCACCGTGATGATTGGTGATGAACCATACACTTTTGGATTGTTCGATACTGCTGGTCAAGAAGATTATGATCGTTTACGTCCACTAAGTTATCCATCAACAGATGTATTCTTGGTATGTTTTTCTATCACATCTCCATCCTCATTTGAAAACGTTCGTGAGAAATGGTTCCCAGAAATTCATCATCATGCTCCAGGTGTTCCTGCAATTATTGTTGGTACTCAAGTCGATTTAAGAGATGATCAAATCGTATTGGAAAGATTAAAAAGACAAGGTGCTGCTCCAATTAAACCTGAAGAAGGTGAAAGATTAGCTAAACAATTAGGTGCTGTTAAATACGTTGAATGTTCTGCTTTAACCCAAAGAGGATTAAAAAATGTCTTTGATGAAGCTATCGTTGCTGCTTTAGAACCAGAAGTTGTACAAACTAGAAAGAAGAAGAAGTGTATCATTCTATGAGAAAAGTGAAATATTTAATTCCGCTTTTTCTCCAACAGACTTTGTTCATTCTCCTTTATTTTTGACTATTTAAATTTTGGTTTTTAAAAGCACTTTATTATATTGGGTGCTCCTCATTTGTTCTCCTTCCTTATATTCGTTGGATCATATGATTCTAATAGGTTGATCTTTGATCGAATCATATTCAATGAATATTTGACCTTGTTTTATATCGTTGTTTCTCTCCATTGTTCTGCCGTTGTTTTGTGATTTAATGTGTGATTTGTTCTTTACATTGTATTTTGTTTTCATTTATAAATTGGTGTCAATGAACAGTACTAAGTAGAAATTGGAGGGTATTTGATTATATACAATGGAAGGCATGACTTTCTAATGACACATACGTTATACTCTTTTTTTTTTCGAATCACTTGGTTAAAAGATTATAATTATTTTGACCTGCGTAAAGGTCAGAATGCCCCTAAGCCAAATCCCTTTTAATTTCTAAACAATTTCCTGCGTAAATATCAGAATTAAATGAAGACCCACCGAGGATTTCGCGTTTTTAATTTTTTTTTTTCTGTTGTCGAAAAAAGCTGATTGAAAACAAGTTGATTTCATTGTAAACCTAATAAAACACACAAGAACAATGGCTCAAGTTTACGGTGCTTCCCGTTCAGAAACTTTGTGTATGTATTTGTGACCTTCAGATATATGTGAAGTGCGAGAAAAAAAACGCGCTTTTCCTACTTGTTGCGGCTCCATTACTAACTTAACTCATCTTATAGTTCTTGGTGGTGAAAAGATTAGTGGCGAAGATATTCGTAACCAAAATGTTTTGGCTGCTCAAGCTGTAGCTAACGTTGTAAAATCTTCTTTGGGTCCTGTTGGTCTAGATAAGATGCTAGTGGATGATATCGGTGATGTGGTTGTTACAAATGATGGTGCTACCATCTTGAGCTTATTAGATGTTCAACATCCAGCTGGTAAGATCTTAGTAGAGTTGGCTCAACAACAAGATAGAGAAGTTGGTGATGGTACCACTTCTGTTGTTATTATTGCCTCTGAATTGCTAAAAAGAGCTAATGAATTAGTTAAAAATAAAATACATCCAACTACTATCATAACTGGCTACAGAGTTGCTTTAAGAGAAACCACTAGATATATTAATGAAGTCTTATCCCAACCAGTTGATAGTTTAGGCAAAGAAACAATTATTAACATTGCTAAAACATCAATGTCTTCTAAAATCATTGGTTCAGATTCAGAATTTTTCTCTAAATTAGTCGTTGATGCTATGCTTGCCGTTCAAACCACAAACGGTAAAGGTGAAACCAAATACCCAGTTAAAGCTGTCAATATACTTAAAGCCCATGGTAAATCATCTACTGAATCGGTCTTAGTTAATGGTTATGCTTTGAACTGTACTGTTGCCTCACAAGCTATGGCTAAAAAAATCACCAATGCTAAAATTGCTGTATTGGATATAAATCTTCAGAAAGCTAGAATGGCTATGGGTGTTCAAATAAATATTGATGATCCAGAACAATTAGAAGAAATTAGAAAAAGAGAATATGGTATTGTTTTGGAAAGAATTAAAAAGATAATAGCTGCTGGTGCTAATGTCGTTTTAACTACAAAAGGTATTGATGATTTATGTTTGAAAGAATTCATTGAAGCTGGTGTTATTGCCGTTAGACGTTGTAGAAAAGAAGATTTAAGAAGAATTGCTAGAGCCACTGGTGCTTCATTTTTGAGCAGTTTATCAAACTTGGAAGGTGATGAAACTTTTGAAGCTAGTTATTTAGGTTATGCTGAAGAAGTTGCCCAAGAGAGAATTTCTGATGATGAATGTATCTTAATTAAAGGTACAAAAGCTCATTCTTCATCTTCAATTATATTGAGAGGTCCAAATGATTACAGTTTAGATGAAATGGAAAGATCTCTTCATGATTCTTTATCTGTTGTTAAAAGAACTCTAGAAAGTGGCAATGTTGTTCCAGGTGGTGGTGCTGTTGAAACTGCATTGAATATTTATTTGGAAAACTTTGCTACTACTGTTGGTTCCCGTGAACAATTGGCAATTGCTGAGTTTGCTAATTCCTTATTGGTTATTCCAAAGACTTTAGCTTCTAATGCTGCTAAAGATTCAAGTGATTTGATTGCAAAACTAAGATCTTACCATAGTGCCAGTCAATCTGCTCTACCTACTGATACTAAGAGACGTAAGTACAGAAATTATGGTTTAGATTTAGTCAAAGGTAAGATTGTGGATGAGACTGTTAATGGTGTTTTGGAACCAACCATCAGTAAGATCAAATCATTGAAGTCAGCCTTGGAAGCCTGTATTGCTATTTTGAGAATCGACACAATGATCACAGTTGATCCAGAACAACCAAAGGAAGACGACCATGGTCATGATCACTGATTTTATTAATAAGAACCATTAAAAACAGTGTAATTCACTATTTTATTGTAAGTCTGAGTACCAAAAGTTGGTGGATTTCGCGAATGGACGACGACAATACCGCAAATATTAACTTTTTGTGTGATGATGTTAAAATTGTAATGAAAACTTTGTAAAAGCTTAATGGCTTAAAGCAATGGGTCGATTACGCAGCAGACTTTATAACCACCTCAATATCACTGGGAATTCCGAAAATTATTCTGATGAAGGCCCAATTGACATTGATGATCAAGAAGAACTTATTAGACAATTTAGAGTATTACAATCATCACAGTCTAGGAAATTTATTAATTTATTGTCTATACTGTTCTTAAGCTCTTTACCCCTCTACGTATTCACTCCTTCCATACACCGACCAGTGCTGTGCTTGTGCTCGATCCTAGTAGTAATTACGTCGGTGATTAATCTAAGATATGTCGGAAGTCCTGGTCTTTTTAGTGGGTCATTAGGTGATTCATTGGTTCAGGACATCTTGAAGAATATTCCAGTAAAACAAAAAGATCTAGTATTTGGGTTTTCTACAAATGGGCTTGGGATAATTATTTTAATCGTTATTTGGGATGATTTAAAACAGAACTGGAGAAATTTGATATTCTTTGTTCCTTTACTTGTCAGTGTTTCCACTACTATATCAAAATACTTCATTACTAAAGACAATAAGGGTATATCAGAGGAGGTTGATAAACTGGAAGGACTAAAATATAAATTCAAGACAATTTAATGAAGATTTTGAAATAGTTTCAAACATTCTTTCTTCTGATCCAGTTTTTTATAATGACCTGAACTCTTACTTGCCATAACTAACCTTTTAAGAGAGCTTTGTTCATTCATCTTGATGATACATCTAAGCACTTTGATCATTAAACAGGAATTATTATTCAAGTTTAGGGAAATATTTCCAATTGAATTCAAATTGACTAAAAGACTTTGTCTTGTGTCTTTATTGAATATCAAGGGGAAATTCAATTGCAGAAGAAAACTGCATTCTAGATTGATCCGGTTCATTATCTTCTGAATATTTTCTAAGAGATATAGTTCTTTCATTGATCGATACTCAAATGAGAAGATCCATAATTCTAATTCCATTTCTTGAAATGTTTCAAACTGGTCATCTCCTTCAATTAAGTTGGTGTTGAATTTGTTGATCATGGACTCATTAAAAATGCCATCTTTTATCAAACATTCAATTGAACTTTCTGTGGAATATAATGATTCGCACTTGGAATCTAATATACCCCAATACTATTAATGGTTGGCATGATGATTTAGATCAGGTTAAAATTCATGGTGTTAATACGTTTGACTTCTCTAGTCGAGTCATAAGACTCTCAATGAGACTTTCTCTATTATAAACTGTTACTAATTGTTGGTTTATATAAATTTTGTAATGGACTTTCCAGAATGGCATCTTTGGTATGACAATAGAGTTGGGTTTGTTGTTTAGAGAGTCAGTTCTGAGTGTAATTCGATGCTTGAAAAGAGCATTCGGTGATTGAGAGTAACAAAAATCGGATTGGTAGATCATTATCAGAAGTACAACTGATGAAAATTAGTTCTTTGTTTAATGTTTTTAGTATCATACCTTACGTGTATTAAAAAGTAGACATGTGAAAAAATACATTGCACATTTGACACCACTTCGATTCCAAAAATATACACAGAATAAACCCCCCAAAAAACACGATATGAAGCTCTGGATCGATGGCTGTTTTGACTTCTTCCATCACGGACACGCAAATTTGCTTTTGCAATCAAAGCAACTTTCAAATTCAAATCCTTTTGTGGAAGTGGGAATTCACTCAGATGAAGCCATTACGTTGAACAAAGCAGCACCAGTGACCACCTTGAATGAGAGAATTGTTGCCACAGAAGCCAATAAATGGTGCGATTTAGTCTACCCTGATGCTCCATATGTGACATCCCTTGAGCTAGTTAAAAGTGAAGGGTGTGATTATGTTCTTCATGGTGATGATATCACTACTGATAAAGACGGGAATGACTCTTATCAAGCAATAAAAGATGCTGGTTTGATGAAGCTTGTTAAAAGAACTAATGGTGTAAGTACTACAGAGCTTATTGCAAAACTTCTGGACGGGATTTATGTGAAGGATGATGATGTCGAGAAGATTTTAAGTAATGATTTGATCAAAAGTTTTAGTAATGGTCCTGATGGATTCACAACATGGAATAACATATGGTTTATCAAACAAGGGCTGCATGAGTTTCAGATTGTTGATAAAGTAAACCTTGATAGTGTTGTTTACATATTTGGTACTTTTGATCTATTCAATCCTTTTCATATTAAAGCCCTGGAACAATTTAAAGACCAAAACATCGTTGTTGGGATTTTGAATGATGTTGATACGGTAATGAATCTCCTTCAAAGAACCCTTTGCGTTTTACAGTGTAAATATGTGAAGAATGTGATTATTGGATCAACAAAAGACTTCAAACTTGGTAAAGTGCAAATTGATATTAACTCATTGGAGAATGAATTCTCTTATTTGAAGAATAATGGAATAAAGAAACGAATTGAAGAAAATGTGGACTTGTATATACAGAGACAAGCAAAAAAGGCAGAAAAAGCTGAACTAGAAGCACAAAAGGAATTAGAACAAGCTCAAAACTGATTAGGGGAAACCTCATCTATAGAATAAAATTATCATGAAATAAAAATAATAAATACACATATTTGTGAGTTGAAAATTAAGATATTTAAATAATTAAGAGGAAGAGCAAGAGTAAGGGGATTAACAATCACGGGTTCATAAAATGGTCATTAATATCAATATTTAACCCAGGAGCAAGGTTAGTAGTGGTCATTGAAGGTAGACCTCCACCAAGGAAATCCAGCATCATATGCATACCACCACCACCGCTATAATCATCAACATCAGCAGGTAATACCTTAGATACACCTTCTAAAAACCAAACTTTATCTTTCATCTCAGTAGTAAACCCTCTTAGTAAAGAATAGTAACTTCTCATTATCCTCATTGCAACCAAATCACCAGACATCAGAAGTGAAAGGAAAGTTTTATCCAAAAGTGCAGGGAAAGCAAATATTCTTAAGATGAAATCAGATTTATACTTTTCATAATGTAATTTATCCAAATATGCCAAAGTAATCAAATATGGTGAATCATATTCAACTGGATATAAATCTGCAATTGACTCATCAAAGCAAACCAGTTCCGAAATTGGTCCAGATCTTTCATTAACAAAGTCATCCAAATCACTTAAATCAACAGAGATGAACTTATAAAATCTTGAAGTTTGAGGTAAGGGCCACACAGCAGTCAAAATTGTAGCAGCACCTTTCACATGAAAGATCCAAGCAGATGCAGGTAATGAAGTTGGTGATAGAGAAGAAGGTAATGAAGCATTAGCTAAAGAGTCCATAATCAGAATTAAAGCTGCAGCAACAAGCGCATCTGTATTATCAGCAGAAATTTCCAAAACTGCTTCTCTTAATAATCTTAAAGCTTCACCACGATGATGTGTTACAAGTTTCTCACCTGATGGTTCTGTTCTTGAAAGATGTGTTGCTGAAAACCCCAAGATCGAGTGCATCAAGAATGGATAATTGAATGCGAGTTGTGGTATATCTTCGATCCAAATCTTTTTTTCTGATATTCCAGCAGTAGTGATTGTAGGAGCAACAACCATTGTATAATGATACAACAGCCTTAAATCATCCATGTTTAGCTGATTTGGTGTTCCAAAAGTGGCTTCTCCTGCTCTTGTTGTTACATCATTAAAGCTGTTAATATTTGTAGTTGAATAATCCTCTTGTTGTTGATGAACGTTACTTCCTGTGATTCTGTGGTTTGTAGACAATGGAGAACTTGGAGCAATACTAGGTTGTGGTGAAATGGTTGGATTATGTTCTAGTTGATCAACATTAAGACTATCTTTTATCTTCATACCATTTGATAATAAGGTGGATTCATCATTTGAAATATTTGAAAATTGCGGTATTTGAGGTGATTTTGAAGATGAATTAGAGAATAGAGGATCAGGAACTTTAAATTTCTGTAAAAACATGGAAGCTAAAGGATGATTCATTAGTTTAGTGATATCCATCTTGGAGAAATCTAGCTTACTTAAATCGAAATTACTTGATTCAAGCCCTTGAAGAATTGAAGTGGGTATTCCAGATGGAATCTGGGGAAGCTTCGGAAGTGGAAGTGAATCATCATTTGGTGATTTGATATTTATAGTTGGGATGGTTGGTGGTGTGCGTTTAGATTTATTTAGTGAGCTTTTAACCTTCGTATTAGAAGTTGATGGCAGTGTTGATGGTATAGAAGAATCATCTTCAGTTTTTGTAGGAGCCATAGATATACTGTAGGTACACTCGATTCCCATGTTCTTACACTTTGTGCAAACTGGTTTCCCTTCATCACACTTGACCCTCCTTCTCTTGCAAGTGTCACAGCCTAATTTTGATTTTTTGTGAAATTTCTTCTTACCCGTGGAGTTCCTGGATACTGTCTTCCCATATTTACCAAGATCCACGTTAGAAGGATCCATTTGTGGTTCATTTTGTTGGTCTTTTCTGATATCAGAAGGTGCAATGCCATTGAAACTCTTGGAATAAGATTCAAGAAACGGTTGAATGTTCGTTTGGTCGAATGCCATTGTTGTTTCTGATTGATAAGCCTGAAAATAATTGTCCAGTTGAATAGACTTTGATCAGCTGTTTTTAAAAAGTAAACGAGGAAATCAGCAAGAAACTAACAGATTTAAACCTAACCGTGTTTCTGTGGACTTCAAAGTTGAGATAAACAATTAATAAGCAGTTTGAAGCCCCAAAAAAAGCGTTTGAAAGCTAGCAGACAAACAGATCTTGAGAAAATGTTGCTTGATAAGAACGAGCCCCCTTTTACCCCTATTAAAGCAGGAATTAACTGTATGAGCCTGTTGGGCTTGACTTTCCTATGTTTTGTATTTTTTATTCGTTTAAGTCGTCGTTTAGAAAAAAACGGCTCGTTTGGCACCACGAAATCATGGGACTTGAAAAGTCTCATTCAAAGATGTTTGGCCTAGACTGAAGTCTTTCTTAAGACCACTGAGCCTATCATTGGTCTGATATCTTTCAGCTGAAATCAGCACAAAATAGAGCTTCTACCCGATGAGATAAAACAGAGCTATTAGAAAATGTCCCAGCTGAGAGAAGGCCTGCCGTACTTAAAAAGTGTAGCCACAACATATCAAAGGATATCAGGTCAAAAAGGTGCTCCTCTGAATCACTCTCCTCTTATATTACTTCATGGTTTCATGGGCAATAAGATAAATTTGAAACGATATGCTTTAGATCTGAGTGGGCATCTGAAAATGGAAGCCTTCAACCTAGATGCCAGAAATCACGGTGAAAACCATCCACATTGCCTTCCAATGAACTATGATGTCTTAACAAATGATCTTGAAGAGTTCATTTCTGAAAGAATATATAAGGACAAGTACTATGATGAGAAAACCAAAGTTAATCTTTTTGGTTATTCTATGGGTGCCAAAACAGCAATGAACTTCGCATTGAGACACCCAGAGAGAGTTAATAAACTTGTGATTGTTGATAATGCACCAATATCGCAACCTGTTGATCCAACTGTTCGAAACTTGACAACAGCAGTTCAATTTTTGAAAAATTGGTTTGATGAGAGGTATACAGTTAAAACCTCAGAGATAAGGAATTGGAAAATTGAAGGTCTGAAAATATTAAAGGAGAGATTTTCATTCAATGACAATATTTGCTTTTATATTTTGAGTTCGTTGAAAAAATCCAAGAGTAAGATAGTTCACAATACTGCTGAATATATTTATGAAGACGCAGTGATTGATGACTTAGGTGACTTTCCAGAACATAACACAACAATTCCAAATAAAACATTAATATTTAGAGCTAAGCAGAGTGATATGATTAATGCGAATGGAGTCAAGAAATTTGAAGACCTATTCCCTAATCATGAAATGTTTACATTTGATACAGATCATGAAAGTCTTCTTGTGGATTATAAAGATACAATTGTTAAGAAATCAGTTGATTTCTTGCATTAGACATACATATATAGAACATCACAATATTTACTATTCATTATACCAACGTAATTTTTATACAAGATGACAGACAGATGTGCCAATTAACCATATATCTTTGGTCAAAAGAATATGTGAAACTTAAAAGATTGGATAGAATTCGTTGTATTTCTTTCCGTAATAAAAGGTACTGGCCAAACCTAAGGTGGTCAAGACAAGAGGGACTGGTTTGGAAAATTTGACAGGTAAACCTCTGGCAATACCAGCAGCCAACAATAAGGAAGAAGAACCTAATGCTAGTTCTAAACCCCAATCAGCATTTTTGTGTAATAAATAACCAGCAGCAGCAAAAGCAGCAGAGAAAGTAACACCGGCAGCTAAAGATGGGATTGATCTCTTTTTGCTAGTAAATTTGGTTAGTAATCTATATATCCAATATTAGCTCAAAGGGGGAGGGGGTTGACACTTACATGAAACCTGCGGTACCACCGAGTAAAACTAAACCTGAAAGAGTATAAGCTGGATGTTCCTTAATTTAGTTAGCATTACAAGAACGGAAAGAATTGGTGTAAAATTCCAGTGACACTCACCATTTTTGTACGATTTTGATGGGAAGTTCTGTGTAAAGTAAGTGGTTGATTAAAGAACTAATCGTCCAATTCGTGGGTCTTAGCGAACAGCACTGTCTGGCGATATTCGCGATATTGGTAATATTGGTAATCAGGTCGGGTAATCCTCTGCAGAAACATACTTTTTGAGGCTCATAATAAATAAAGTGAAATATGAAGACAGGGGAAAATACAGAACGTTAGACATGTGTGTGCTTCTGATAGTCAACTGAGGAGCGATGCCAGAACAGATCAATAAGAACCCACAAAATCAGGTAGTCCAACAGCGGCTGTTACAGTTAAAACTTAAAAGGATCGAGGAAGTGAATAGAAAACTGAAAGAATCGTTATCAAGGGAAAGAATTTATGCCTCAAATGCTTCTTACTCTGTCATAAATTATGTTTCTAATGAGAAGGACTACACACTGCCAGAGATCTGGGGATTCCTTGAACCAGGCCAGAACCCCTTAAGAGCAAATAGTAAGGCAAGACAACAGACATCTGGTGGTCAAGATAATGCTGGGTGCTGTATTTTAATGTGAACCCACACAACAAGTAAAAGACTGTATCATAATATTTTCATTTCAAAGAAGACCTATGCTCCTTCCATTATAAGGGGAAAAAACACTAATAAGTGTATTTAATTCATTATTTATTCATAGAAAATTTTTCATATATAACTTCCTTTTATTCTTAATATTCAAACTAACCAAGTTGTTTTTCTTCATTCTTCAAATCAAACTTTAAGTGATCTTTTGTATCATCGTACAATTTTTCATCAGAACCACAACCACAATCGTAATCCTCCAAGATATTAGAACAGTCATAAATCGGTTTATCTAATCTCTCATTTACTTTATTATGTATGTGGCATCCCCAAACAGCAGCTATTTGTCTCGAGTTTAATTGAGGTGGATATTTCTTCAATAGTTTGGCAAAATGCCTAGCACAGTCACCACATGGGTAAACTTTCGCAAACAAGTAAATGTATTGTTCTAAAGTGGTTCGTTCAAGTGAAGTTGGATCATCTGGATATCTTGCTAGTATAGTGTGGAACAACTTCCATGATGCATTTCCTAATTCTGCTTTTAAGGTCTCGTTGGCCATTTTAGGCATGAATGGGATATCAACAAACGGCAGATCTCCAGCAGTATCTATCACTTCATCTTTATTCAATTTAACTTTCTCAGTTATCTTTACTCTTTCTTTTGATGACGAAGTTGCCTCTAAGGGTTTTGGTTCCTGAAGATTTGAGGTTGAGTGAAGAAAGAAGAATAAAAGGAAAATAGTAGCTACTGAAGCCAAAATTGAAACTGACGGCTTCTTTAGAAACCGTGCCATATTCGAAGCTATTGATATATTTCTATAGTAAAGTAAATGTACCAACACAGACAGATCTTTGGCACAAATGGCTCTTGTTCGTTTGTTACGATCAATCATATTTATCACATTTTATCACCCATTGACCACTCAGATTACGTAATAATTGCATAATGTTTAGCTAAGCACATCGCACTTTTTTTGGTGTCACTGAAAAACCAACAAAAGCTCACCTCGTTTTAGCTCAACTTTGATTTAATTTGCTAGAGAGAGAGGTCTTAATTGCGCTTAATCAGCTTGATAAGATGTCTGATGAGAAAAATGACAAGAAAGTATTTGCTCTACCAAAAACGAGCCCAACTAGAGGTATCCAGACCGTCCAGATCAATAGTGCGCGTGAACTGTTTCAATCAACCATCAGCTCAAGATTCCCTACACAAAATCATAATAAGCCATCTTTCAAACCTTCACTTGTTCCTAGTACAGTACAGAAAAAGAGTCCAGATATCTCAGTGCCTGCAAAAAGTCATGTCATTGAGTTTTGTAAAAACCCACAATGTGCCGAATGTGGTCAAGTTATAATACCTTCTCCAAAAGCTACATTCCCTGTAATTGAGACACCATCTATCTCTATAAACGATTGGGAAATTTATACTACTAAGAAACCAATATTATCATCTGATGAAATCGATCGTGAAACAGAAAGACTCGGGATTCCAATACCAGAAATGATCTTTGGTAGTAATAAAATGGAAATTAAGAATGCTAAACATGATTTGGTGATCAGCTTCAATACTCCAGATGCATTAAGTCTTGTTGACACAAAAGGAAAGAATTTATTAAGCGTATCATATTCTAAAGAATGGTTCAGTACAAGAACAACAGACAATGATACTGAAGTTAAAGGTATAGTAAAACCTTTTGATTGGACTTACACTACTCATTATAAAGGAACAATAATAAGTGAAAAAGTTCACTTGGAAGAAAGCTCAGAAGTTCAAATACCTATAAATAAACTAAAGAAACCAGACCCAATTCTATTCTTTGATGAAATGGTATTATATGAAGATGAGTTGGGTGATAATGGTATCTCAGTTTATAGTGTCAAAGTTCGAGTCATGTCGGAGAGATTATTGATATTAGCTAGATTTTTCTTGAGAGTTGATAATGTGATTTTCAGGGTGAGAGATACAAGGGTTTACATTGATTTTACAGAAGATCTAGTCATTAGAGAATACAAAGAACAAGAAGCTGATTATGCAGATGTGGTGAAAAAAGTAAGTCCTTTAGCTGGCGATCCAAGAAGTTTCTTGAGAGACCAGAATTGGATTGCTTCTAAATTACCTGTTTTGAAAACGGTTACTGATTATGTCAAACTTGAATAAAATATTCCATATCAGTCTATATTTTTTTCTCTTAAAAATGAAACATCAAATAAATTCTGTTTATATCATATTATTGTTATATTTTAAGAATCTTTTTAGAGATCTCAATATTTTCGTATGATGATCTTTCAGTTTCAACAATATCTTTCAATTTCTGTTCCGCCAATGCTCTCAATTTTTCAAAATCAACAGTAACGTCTTTTAGCTTCCTCTTATCCAATTTTAATATTTCTGAAGAGATAATATATATACCTGACCAACCTTGAACAAAATTTTTGGATAACTCAACACTTCTTGAAAATTGTTTTAAACTCTCAAGTAGACTTGTCACTTCATTCTTTTGTTTATAAAGCTTGAAATGTAGATCACCAAGCTTTCCCAAAACAATATAGTTGAATGGTTGAATTAGTAAAATCTCCTCATAGCTGAAAATAGCTTTATCATAATGACCCAGTTCAACATAAGAATCAGCCAGTTCAGCTAAAGTCTCGACATCAAGTGGCACATACTTCAAGTAATTATTTAAACTATCAATATAATCATGAGGTTTGATCAAACCCTTTGTGAGTGCTATTCTTTTTTTCAAGCTAATAGTTTCTTGTGGATCTCTTTTCAACAAATACTCAACACCGTCACTGATTTTAAAAACAGAGAGATAGGTTGCTCTTAACACGGCAATTCTCTGACTGGAATCTTCATCAAAGTTATCTGTTATTCTATTTAAACATGTTTGCGCCTCAAGATCATTACCAATGATCAATGCCAGGTAAAAGTTCAATTCCAATAGATTATAATATTCAATGTTGGTTATGTTGTCCACATTGAATGCTAGAAATTGCCTCAATTGATTATAACTTTCCCAAGTTTGTTTAGGAGTGAATGTGGAAAACAGAGACAAGCTGTGGATTTCGAGCAAATATTCTTTGATTGACATGTTCTTTTAATACGTTATCGTGATCAATACTGTTCACTCCAGTTCCTTCCAATAAAGAACACTTTTTTGGTACATTCTGAAGAAGGGTCATGTGACCTTTATACACGTGATAATCAGTAATTGATCACGTGATTGAATTTGTAATTTTTCAGTTTTTTTTTGATGAAAAAAATTGTTTTCTGAGGCAAACGGAAAGCACTTTTTAATACCAAAAAGACCTCTCTTCTCGTTGTTAAAGGTAAAGCTCAGTTAAAGTTCAAATCATAACTGCTCGTGTTTTAGTTTTAAGATAAACTCGAATTAGTCACAAAAACTCACCGCTCAGTTCTACTTTTAAGCAAAAAAAAAAACAAGAAAGCGTCTTTATGCATTTTATTGATCGTTACAAAATCAAATTAAGAATATCATTCCCCAACAACTCAATTCGATCTATATTATAAGATAATCTAGTTTCAACATGTCATTAGTTAATATTTGCCGTGATAACACTGATCCTTTCTACCGTTACAAAATGCCTTCAATTCAATCAAAGATTGAAGGTCGTGGTAACGGTATTAAAACTGCTGTCGTCAACACTAGTGAAGTTGCCCGTGCCTTAGGTAGACCTCCTTCCTATTTGATCAAATACTTTGGTTTTGAATTAGGTGCTCAAACTTCCATCAATGAAACCACTGATCGTTACTTGGTTAACGGTGTTCATGATGCTCCAAAATTACAAGATACACTTGATGGTTTCATTAACAAGTTTGTCTTGTGTGGTTCATGTAAGAATCCAGAAACTGATATTATCATCACCAAAAATGATGATTTGATCAGAGATTGTAAAGCTTGTGGTCAAAGAACTAATGTTGATCCACGTCATAAATTATCATCATACATTTTAAAAAACCCACCTGAATCTGCCAAATCTTCAAAGAAGAAGAAAGCCGCTACTGCTTCAGCAAATGTTGTTGGTGGTGGTCTCTCCATCTCTGACATTGCCTCTGGTAAGCAAAAGAAAGAAACTCCAGAAGAGGAAGATGCAGCAAACTCCGATGATGATGCTTTAACCAAGAAAATCAATGCTGAAGCCTCAGCTCTTCCAGATGCCCAACCAATTGCTGATGATGATTGGGCTGTTGATGTTAGTGAAGAAGCTGTTCGTAGAAGAGCTCAAGAATTGGAAAATTTGGCTTTGGAAGAATCGACCTCTGCATTCAATAAATTTGGTGAATGGTTATTAGAATCTGGAGAAGATAAATCTAAATTACCAAATGATGTTGAAATTTATAAAAAAGCTGTTGAACTTGAAATTGTGGAAGATGTTGCTACTGTTCAAGTTTTAGCTCAAGTCTTATTTGATGCTGACATTGCTAAACAAATTGGTCAGCATCAAGGTTTATTGACTAAATTAATTATCAGTGATAAACATGAAAAAGCCTTTTTGGGTGGGTTAGAAAGATTCTTGGGTCTTGAAAATCCAGAATTATTACCACAAATCTCTAAAATTTTACTTCAAGTCTACGAAAATGATATTGCTAGTGAAGAAACGATTAAAGATTGGGGTTCTAAAATTTCAAAGAAATATGTTTCAAAAGATATTTCCAAGAAAGTTAAGAAAGCTGCTAAACCATTCATTAAATGGTTAGAAGAAGCTGAATCTGATGAAGAATCTGAAGAAGAATCGGATTAAATCTGTTAATAAAGAAAAATTTGTGTTTACGTTTATGATTTGAAAATTATACTTGAATTGATAGATATTTGTAGAAGTTTATTATTCATTGGTTATACGGCAGGATAACAAAATAAGCATATCATAAAATCATTTATTGACCGAAGAGTTTAACATTAAAGCAAATTATAAATAACATACCCAAAAAACACAAACAAACAAAACCCCATTGATCTTTAAAATAGTTGAATTAGAGAGATTTACAAAGCTTCTGATCTCAATCTTCTAACTTTATCCTTCTTTTTCTTATGCTTTTTCAAAAGAGTCTCATTGTTGACTTTATGGAATGGGGTTGAATAACTACCTTTAACATTATCCATTTTAAAGAACTCACGATCCAAGTCAGCAGTAGCATTGTAAATAGCAGCTTGTTTACCACCATGATTCACAGATTTTGCACCTTCACTACCGGTACCTGCGATATGTGAAGAGAAAGAGATCTTAGCAAGATCCTCAGCTAAGTTGAATTCATCAATACCTTTTGTATGGAATGCTGATAAGATTTGCTCTCTTCTACTCTCCGGAAGGGAATCAATAGTGTAAAGATCTTTGTTGAAATCACGTTTCTCCTCTTCGGTCAAGGAACTGTTATCCAGTTTTGGTGGAGGATGAACATATTGTAATTTACCATTCACATAATCTTTCAAGATGTATCTTGCAGCTCTAGGTTCATCAGCACTACCAAAACCTTGAGTCATATAACCTCTGGCTCTAGCATAAGCATTTAAAAGTTCTTGGGATGTTGGGATACCTGAGCCACCATCTTCTTTAGATTTAATAGGAATGGCAATACCATAAATTGCTTCGAGGAAGAACTTTGGAATTCTTTGAGCGACTAATTGAGTTGGACCTGTGTACTCTCTAAGTTGATCAATTGGTAAAACACCAGAACAAACCAATTCACCATTGGTGAAGGCGAAGTTTGGGAACACTAAACCAGGACAATCACACAGTAAAACTTTATCAGAAAGATGAATAGTCTGAAAATGTTTTGTTTTACCTGGAGTTGAGGAAACAGAAACTTTCTTGGAACCAATTAAGGCATTAATAGTGGAAGATTTACCAACATTTGGATAACCAACAAGACCGATTTGTAAGACTGGGGCAGATCCATTATTTAGAGTCGTTAAAGGTTCTGGTGCTTCTGTTAAAAACAAATTTTCTAATTCCTCAATCTTTATGATTCTTATTGATTCATCAATTTCATCTTGTGATTCTTCAGAATTTTCAACAAGTTCACCATTTGCTTCTTTTTCTAATAATTGGTTAGCTTCATATGCACTGAAGAAAGTATATCTAATGTTCTTAGCCTTGAAGTATTTTGACCATTCCAGTCTCTGTTTTGGAGTCAAAAGATCAGCTTTGTTGACCAATAACAAGCTTCTCTTTCTATCATCAAGTTCTTTGACATATACATCTAAATCTGGTGATCTAAATAGCAGCGGGTTTCTGGCATCTACAATTTGAACAACTAAATCGGATCTTTCAACAACTCTCCATAATTGTCTCCAAACCTCAAGATTTCTTTCAAAAGGTGTTAGTAAAAGATCATTGTTTTCTTGAAGTCTAGCCAGACCTCTTCTCCATTCCAAGAAGGCATTTTTTTCCAATCTATCTAGTTCTAATCTTGTCATTGATTCATTCCACTCAGGTCTTCTTGGAACGGTTAATTTATTCTCATGTTCCTGTTGTAATTCTCTCAATTTCTTCTCTTGCTCTGGAGTTAACAAATATTGATTCTTTGAAGTGTCCACTTTTATGATTTTGACTTGATTATATCTGTCTGCAGTGAAATCAGTATCAGCTAATTCAGCAGTATTCAAAAACTCATCTAATGCATTTTCTTGAGTAACTGATCTTAACTTGACCCAGTTTGCCTCATGTTTATCTGTTGTAAAACGCATCTCACCATCAGGGAGATACTCCACTCTATTTTCTTGTGCTCTGGCATTAGCGATAGTTCTACCCAAACCGATTGTATTCTTGTTCTTGTGATGAACTGGTTTTGGCCCTTTTGGAGCCTTCCATTTCTTCGGAGCTTCTTTAAGTGGCTAAAAAACACAAGGAATTAGTAATCTTCAGCCACTGATTCTAATGAAAGAATAAAAAACGTACCATTGCTAACTAAATATGTAAGTTTAGGGTCTTAATAATAGCTTACATAGTTGAAAAGTTTTTTGTTTGGTGAAAAAATGCTTTTAAAAAAATTCGCGATGAGGTTACCCGGTGGTAGTTGTTCTGGTGGAGAAAGAAGTGTTATCACAAGTTTGGTCAAATTGTCACTGTTTTGTGGGTGGCAAAGGAAAACAATGAGAGAAGTGGTCGATGTTGTTAACTTTTACACCGATGACGAGGTTTCTGATTTGATGATCAAGGCTTCTATCGAAATGGATGCGGAATCACTGATCCAATTGGGAGAAAGCTGGAGCTTTCAATTGGCAGCGACTAATGGTGAGCTCCACCTTGAGAGCACAATCCACTCGGAAGAATTGATCAGAAGAAAACATCCTACAAATAATAAAACGACTGCTGAGTGGGAGCTCTTGGTGTATCAATTGTTCTTTAATCAACTTCCAAAAGGCGGAAAAAAGTCCATTTCTATAACAGTAACTCAGACTCCAGATGATTCTTATGAGCTCGACATTGCATTGGTCCTTGGATCTTCTATCAAGCAGACACTAGGAAAGGTGGGGTTGAATCTTGTTAGAGATGATGATGACTATATCGAGCAGAATTTCAATCTATTTGACTGGGCAAAGCTGTTAAAACAAGAGAGAGATCAATCCACAGATCAAGCACTCGACTTACAAGAACAGATACAGCACCTGGAAGCTCAATTGTCTCAATCCATTGAAAGCCAAGAACAATTGGTAGAAAATTTACAGAGGAAAGAAGAACACAGATTGAAAGTATTCACAAGCCTCTTGAATGACTTTCAAGAGTTCAACCAGGGAGTTCTAGACGGAAAGATTATGAAGACTGAAGACCATTTCAACATTGATTATATAAAACAAGTTATTGAGCGCACCAATCTAAAGGAAGAGAAACCACAGCCAAAGAAGAGAAAGATTACAAAGAAGGTGAATGCAGAGCCTCCAAAGAAAGCTGCTGGCCTTGAAAGAAAGGTCAAAGAGGAGAGCTCTGAAGCCATTTCTGAAGAAGAAGAGCCAAGGAAGGCTATTCGCGTTCATAGCTTACCTTCTGAAAAATTCGAGTTCAGTAACAAAGTTGTGAAGGAAGAGGAACAGGAAGATAATCCTACGGATGATGATGAAGAGCTTTCTGGAAGCCAAGATTCACAAGAACAAGAGACAGATGGAGGAAATGAGGGCATTGACCAGGATTGGACAGATGGCGATGATGACTGAAACAGAGACAAACACGATCTCCTTCCACTTTCTGGCTCGACCTTTCTGGCTTGTGGAACAAAAACTTGAAAATCACGGGACCAAAAAAAAAATACCAACCAAAAAAATTTTTTGATGGAAAAAATACATTCTAAACCAGAAAAACATTCAGAAAAACTATCACCTTTTGGCATTTTTTGAGTTTCTTCGCTTCTTCTTTTTCACTTCTTTTACCGAATCTGCTGTTGCTTTGTTATTTTTCTTTACATTTCCCTTTCCTTCTCTT
Source organism: Wickerhamomyces jianshihensis (assembly GCA_030562945.1). Lineage (NCBI taxonomy): Eukaryota > Fungi > Ascomycota > Saccharomycetes > Phaffomycetales > Wickerhamomycetaceae > Wickerhamomyces > Wickerhamomyces jianshihensis. The sequence continues at coordinate 31,366 of JAKUAH010000242.1, forward strand.
TTTTGGTCCTTTTTTCAGTTTCATTTCTAGAAAGTTTTACAAAGATTCTAAAAGAATGCAATCAATGTACGCCCAAGCTGCATATGACGTGTCATACACTTCCATAATGAACCAGAATGGCGCTATTGATTCCCCAGAAATCTCAAGTTCTCGTGCAAAATTTCCTTCACAGTTGGACTACCGTCAGTATATGGAGGACTATTCTTCTATCGGCAATCAACAACACCAGATCCAAGGCCAATCCAACTTAGTTGACCACTATGCTACTGAATTTGATTACCAGCAACAACAGCAACAAATCCCACTACAATACACGAACAGATTCTACGAAGATCAAGCTGCTCAAGCTGTTTCATTGAATCAAGATCCGTTTGGATCAGCTGAAGATCTATATGGAAACACTCCATATTTCAACCAACCGGGAACTTTCCAGATTGAAGATCCTATTGGTAATGGTAATACTGGCCTTGCATATGAATACCATCAAGCATCATCCATTCCAACCCAAGCTGCGGGTCCTGGTATTCAATCATCTATAGACTTCAAGGCTGCGCCATCTAGAACTGTTTATTTGGGAAACGTCCATGCTGATATCACACCAAAAGAACTCTTGGATCACGTTAGAAGTGGTGTCATTGAAAACGTCAGAATTCTTCCAGAGAAGATGTGTGCTTTCATTTCCTTCTTAGATGAGTCAAGTGCATTGTTATTCCATTCCGATGCTATCTTAAAACGTCTCAACATTAGAGAAAATGACATCAAAATTGGTTGGGGAAGGAATGACCCTATCTCTGCTAGTGTTATGTCTAGTATTCAGAGAGATGGTGCTACTAGAAACGTCTACATTGGAAACCTACCAAAGGATGTTACCGAAGAAAAACTTATTGATGATTTGAGTGAATATGGTGTCATTGATACTATCAAGATCTTGGAAGGAAAAGGTGTTGCATTTGTCCATTTCTGTTCGATTTTGAGCGCTTCAAAAGTTGTTGAAACCTTGAGCGAAAATAACAAGTTTTATGCTGATAAAAGAATCTTTTATGGTAAAGATAGATGTGCTTTCATCACTAAAACTCAACAGCATAATGCTGCTCAATACTTGGGCCTTGCACCTGGAATGGAACATTTGGTCACTAACGCTGACCGTGAATTTATCTCTACTACTCTTCTTCAGCAATCTGCAGCAGCAGCAGCTATTGCTACCACTGCTGGTGGTGCCAACAATTTAGGTAACAGAACCGTTTATTTAGGTAACTTACCAAGAGAAGTGAAAATCGAGGAAATCTGTAACGTTGTTAGAGGTGGTTTGTTACAAAACATCAAATTATTGCATGAACGCCGTGTTTGTTTCATCACCTTTATTGACCCAATTGCCGCCGCTCAATTCTTTGCCATGAGTAGATTACATGGATTGACAGTTCATAACAAACGTGTAAGAATCGGCTGGGGTAAACATTCTGGCCCATTATCAAATGCATTAACTTTAGCTGTTAGCTCTGGTGCTTCAAGAAATATTTACATTGGAAACCTTGATCTAAATGATGAAAGATTCTCTAAAGAAAATTTGAGACAGAGATTCTTAGATTATGGTGATATTGAACAAATCAATTACTTGGCTGAAAAAAATTGTGCTTTCGTGAACTTCACCAATATCTCTAATGCTATTTTAGCTATTGACAAAATCAAAATCGATCCTGATTTCAGAGAGTTGAAGATCAACTTTGGTAAAGATAGATGTGGTAATATCCCAAGACAATTTGGAAATAACATCAATAACATCAATAACAACAATAACAACAATAACAACAATATTAACATTAATCATAATAACCACAATAACCACAATAGCAACAACAGCACTACTTCAAACAGTGTAAACAACAACTCAGACTCTGAACAAAAAAATGATTCGTCATCTGTTTGAATTGAACGACCACCATTTAACTCGAGAGAGGTAATAATTTCCTGCATATAAACTACTTTTAGACATCATCTTTTAATTGGCTGACTCCATTTCGCTGACGTTTTCATTTCTGTGCAAAAACTATTTTTTCAATATATAATCCGGTTACTCAATTTATGATAGAATTCCTTGTAAATTAAATAAGTATTTATATAGAACATTGAACTACTGTTATCACTTTGGGCTATGAAGCCAGGTTTCAAATATAGTAAACCATTCATTAAATTAAGCTAAATTGCTTTTATTTTCGCTCGAGACTTTGTCATATACTCAGATCTTTTAGAAACTCTTGCTCATCAATCAGCTCAATCCCATCATCACTAGAATCCTCAGATTCATTCTCACTTGATGGAATTTCAACCTCCACAATAGGATGTGAAGTGCTAGGTGTTGTAAATTGAGGATTAGTTGTGTTTTTTCTGTTTGTGCTAGCCGCACTGACAAAAGTTAGAATATCTTTAGGTGGGCTGGTGAACGGAAGTTTTCCAGGTACTGATAAATGATTTGTTGGTGTTTTGGAAATTGAACTTTTAGGTGGCGTTTTGATTTGGGATTTTCCATTTTTCGCTAAGGTATTGTGTTTCGAGCTTTGAGTTGATTTGTCTTCATCGTCACTCTCCGGAACAAAAACAGGCTCAGATGTAGAATTATTACTTGGAATTCTGTTGGAACTCGTATTTAAGCCAGTGTTAGGTGCTGCTATTATGCTTTTCTTAACTGGTGTTTTCGTATTATAGAATAATAAGGAAGATCTGATATCTAGAGACCCAAGTGATGGTTGTTTGTTATGGAGGTTTGGAACCTGAGATTTTAAGCTCGGTGTAGGTGAAGATAGCGTATATGTTTTAGTCACCTTGTTTTTCTTTTCTAACGGTTTTATCTGAGAAGTAGCCTTTGGTTTAATTGGTGAGGAGTTTGAGATTAATGGGGTAGAATTGGCTTGTGTTGGGCTTGATACCTTATTTGGTGAGGTCGTATTAATTGAAGACAGAGGTATAGATTTTTCAGAGTAGGTATTAGGTGGTGACTTTTCACTGGTAATGCTTGTTGGAACTGACGAGGTGTTCTTTATTGTATCTGTTGTAGAGGACGAGCCACCGTCTGAAGCGATACCATTAACAGAATCTGTCAATGGCACAGATAACTTTTTAATGTTTGCTGGCTTCTGAGTAGAGGATCTCTTCTTAATATTAGATGGAAAAGCCAATTTCTTACCTGGCTTTTTAATATTACCCAACCATGGCAAAGGGGTGCTTCTAGATATACCCGATCCTGATTGTTTCTCAATAGACGCAGGAGGTTTTTCAATTGAGGCTAATTCCTTCATTTTTTTGGCACCGAGAAGTAGTGATGATGATTCTGTGTGATTAACACCTTCCAGGGCCTGCGCCTTTGGAGCCTTTGGAAGTGATTTCTTGATAAAATAATCTCGAAATGAGATTGGTTTGAGAGGCTTCTCATTAGTGACTAGGTTAGAAAAGACATGTGATCTTTCTGAAGAAACATTCGATGGCTCTAAGAAATCTTTGAAGCGAACAAATTTTTTGGTGCCACTGTTTCCCTTTTTCAAAATAGAAATAAGCTTAGGAATAGATCCATTAAAGTTTGGGCTAGTTGGAGGTAGGTTCTTCTGTACTTGAGTTGATACGGGAAGGGTTTGCTTTGTCTCAGGAGCATTGTTGGTATCATGATGGTGGGCCGTATCCTTCGGAGAACCCGTTGTAAAATTTCTAGGATTTTGTGGGATCAGCAATGGAGACAAGGCAGGAACCTCAGAATCAGCATTCCTTTGCTTGAGACTGTGCTCATGAATATTTGGCGTATTTTCTGGCACACTAGCTGTGATTTTCACGTATGGTACCTGCAAACGTGTCGGAATTTTAGCTTTAGCAGCCATCGTAGAAGTACCTTCTTCAATAATATCAGAGTTCCCAACAGTTTGCAATGTATCGTTATTTTCTTTATGGTTTATATGATCCAGAGTACTAGCCTTTTCTTCGTTGTTCTCGTCATAATGCTTATTATTAGAAGCTAATGGCACATTGACATTCTTCACTCTCTCAGTCTTCTCGGATAAGGCAGTTTCATGTGTGATCTTAGACTCATTATAAGGACCAGCTTCTGTCACAGTACTCTGAGGTAATTCTTCTGCAGTATCAGCACCCTTCTTCCCAATTATTTCAATCACTGGGGTTTCTAGTTCAGGAGCAGAAGTAACTAACATTTGGTCGCTTTTTTTAGTTATTTTAGACTCATCACCCTCTGAAATGTTTTTATCAGAGTCAATGAATAATGAATCAATTGAATCGTCATCCTCTTGTGGGTTCTCAGTAGGTTTCACAGATAGGATATTATCATTCAAATCATTTCTACTCGATAAGGCACCTGATGAAGCTTTCAAAGGAGGTTCTTTTGAGTGTAATGTCCGCACCTTTTTCCCAGGCAGGAATGGTGTAACTTTTTTAACAGCGTTTGGACGGACTTTCTTCTTCTGAATGTTTTCAATTGCATCATTGAAACCTAGCTGTGTAGATATAACTCTAATATCCCTCTGAGATGTGTCCAATGAAGACCTGTTGATCTTTCCAGGTGATAGATCATGATTCTTTTCAGGCAAAAAGGTCACACTAGATTCATCATCACTCATGATAACTGGAGGTCTTTTGTGCTTCTTGGGAGTAAAAAGTTTTTCGTCCATTTCAGAAGTTTCTCTCTTTCTTCCATTTTTATTAGTTCTCTTGATCAATTTCCATTTTCCTCTTCTACGAAATTCATTTGATTCCATCTCATCAATAGATTCGATAAGATCTAATGGATCATCCTTTGATTCATCTTCTTCAATTATGATATCATCACTTATAACAAAATTATCAATATTGGCCTTTCCTTGATATATGGAAAGATTTTTTGGCACATAGACATCATCATCACTTGAGGTTTGACGGCCAGAAGAAAAGTCAATATCTTCAAACTCATCACTGTCTATAAATTCCTTGTTCTCTTCAAAACTAGGACCCAGAGCTTCAGTGCTATTGAAATCATCATCCATAGAGAAAGATTGAATTGAATCACTATTAGATTCACTATCGGATTTACTATCAGTGGGAATTCTCACAGAAGTAAGTATAGGATCAGTCTTTTTTGATATAGGCTTCTTTTTTTTGACCCGAGGTACCGAACCAAATGGGTTAGGCTTATTCATATTTTTGGAGGGTTTAAGCTTTGGCATAATTGGTAATGGTTTGGATGTTTTCTTCGGTATTATTATTGGAATTCTAACTCTCGGTGACATTGGGATTATTTTTGGGTGTGTTATTGGCTCTAGTGTACTTTGCTTAACAGAATTCACTGTTTTTGATATTGGTTCTTCATGAGCTGGATATTTAATTTTTGAGTCTGAAGCATGCTCCACATGATTAATCTTATGTCTTATGCGCCTACGCTTTCGTGGTAAGTTTGCTCTTGGAACACCTCTTCTTGACATAAAACCTCTTTCAGTATTTTGAGGCCCCACTACTGGTTGATATTCAATGGATTTTGAAACGATCCTTTTGATTGGTCTATAGTTGGTTGACCTTGACATTGTAAGTCTTCTTTTGCTCCTCAGCACGTTTAGAATATCATAATAGTTTGTGATTTCAGGAGGATGAGGCTCTTCATCCACATCAACAAGTGGGTTAAAGGAAACTGTAGTTGTCCTCTGGTCTTTCGTGGTTATTGTTGGTAGTTCGCTCATTTCATTGAATTGTGATGGGCAGAAAAAAAACACAAGTCAGTTACAAATAGAAGTTTAGATGGCTTATTCCAAAAAATGAAGCTTAGCCCAGGTATTGGAATGACTGCCAACCACAGTAGAAAACTAACTGGAATGATCTGAGCTTGTATTTCGCTTTGTTTTGTTACAATTTTGGACGTTTGTTTTATTTCATTACCGTGTCAGATCACGTGAAACAGCACGTGACTAAACTAGATAATGTGCTATCATCCTATCATACCCGTCTAGTGAGCTTTCAAATAGACGTTAGCTGTGGTGGGTTAGGGTTGCTACTATACTCATCTCTACTAGTTTCTACTATTAGCTCTGTATTCATTGGTGATATCCGTGTTTTTCATAAATCAAAGCTATTTCTTTTTGTTTGTATTAAGCCAATTACCACTTCCCCTTTTGACATATAAAGCAAACTGTTTTGGCACTTTTCATCCCTTTTACAACTCTCCATCAGAATGAGTAACTACACAAAAATCACACTGGCAAGACAGGTGGAAGCTGATACACCTGTATTTATCGCAGGGAACTTCAATGGATGGAAGAAGGAGCCATTGGCACATAATGCGGAAGGGAGATATGAGTACGTTATTAAGCAGAAAGAGAGGGATGATGCTTCTGGAAAATACATTTTCAAGTTTGTCATTGATGATTCATGGAAGATTGACAGCAATTACTCTGTTGGTAAGTGTTTTTGAGAAGCATTCTCCACTGATATATCTACTAACAATCATGACATATTATAGAGATTGATGGTAATGGAAACGAGAATAATGTGATCCTATATGACTATGGTTCCTCTTCAATCGCAGGTTCCGAGGACCAACAAAGCAGATCAGCCAAAGAACAAAGTTTTGAAGAGCCTGATACCCCTAATCCAACCCCTTATTCAGTTTCAAAACAGGTGACAGTTGATGATCACGACCACAACTCCTCAAAACCAACTTATAATGGACCAAAAGAGAAATCAAATGGTCCTTTCCCCGTTGAGACAGTTGGGAGCCAGCTTAATATAAAACCTAACGTCTCACCTTCAGAGCCATCTGAGAGACCTACTGCAAATGCAGAAGGTGGCACAAATGATGCAGTATTGCCTGTATCTCCTCAATCCTCTGGGGAAGCTACACCATTTCATTTGGGGTTCATAGCTACAATTCTGCATTTGATCTCTGAGCTATTCAAGAAATGGTTCACACATTCTTCTTAAATCTACGTTGTGGCTTGATCGTTTTCTGTTTATTCTCTCAATATCTTGCTAAAATCAGCTATTTTTACTCAAGAAAACATGTAGCTTCTGTAATTGAGAACTCACTATTAAAAAGAACTTACCAAATCACACATTGAGGCCCAAGTTACCGAAATGCCTGTAAAGCGGACAAAACACCCTCCAAAAAAGAAGCAAAAGATCAGAGGAGACCTTATAGAAGACCTTCCAGTGGAGATTGTCAGTATAATACTTGATTATTGTGGATTTTTACCTTACCATACTTATCGACTCATGAGATGCTCACCAACATTCAGACACTTGATTGACACACGATATCACGTAATGACCAATCTTGACCAACCTTTATACTTTAGAGTTCCACCAGATCAGAATCCAGAGCAGCATACCTTGAATTTCAGTGGGGACTTAAAAGAGCGTTTAAAGAAAAGGTCAAAATATTCAGAATCCAAAATGAGGATATTTCTGGAGGTGAGCACGTTGAACCTTGAAAACACAGAAGGTATTCTCTTCCGACGCCTTGTGAAACTTATGAACAGAGGTTATATTGAATGTGCTGTCTTTAGTCACTCATATGATGAGATGGACATGGATATAGTGAGACGAAGTACGTCGTCTGTTGATGCATCACTTCGCAGTAGATCTATTATGGGTCCAGGATCTGACAAGCTATGTCATTTTATTCTATTAGAACCTAAAATATCAAATATGATGTCCCTCATTCTAAAATTCAGGTTGAATAAGAACATCACTTTCAAATTCTTTAATGCGCCAGACGGGAAACAGGCGATTAGGATCTGCAATAAGAAGGAAATGGTTTCTTATAACTATATATTTGACCCTAATTATTATGTGTTTGAATACCCCTTTCGAAATTGGAAAGTTCTTGATATTGAAGGTCTGCCAAAAAGAAATCTTTTCAATATCATGCCTAAGAGACCTCTAACAAATAATCTTACTACAATTTTGATCAAAGGATACGTAGATTCCTTTGGAAGTTTGAAAAAAATAAAGTCTTTGAATATTGTTAATTTAGAGACCTTGACATTAATTGCGACAGGTACTGAAGAGATCACAAACAACAAGTTTCCAAAGTTGAAAATGATAATTATTGAACAATATCCTCCCCTTCGGAAGGATATTACTGGCCTTAAGTTCGTTAACAATAAAATACCTTCTTTAGAAAATGCTAGCTTTTGTCCTCACCTGATTTCCCAGTTTCACTCAAATACACTGCCTGAAGAAATGAATCAGCTTAGAATAGACACATCCATTAAATATATCATTGGGAGTTATGATGATCTATCTCACTTGGTATCAGTTTCAAAGAGTGTAATATTGTCATCAAAACTCGATGATTTGCTTATTTCAAAGGTTCTAACCCCATTAAGTGAGCTGACAAAACTGAGTGAACTGGCTTTAATTATTAGGGAAGGAAAAGACATAATGAAAACTTTGAGTACACTTAGTCTTGAAAATTTGAAAAAGCTTTCCATGGTGATTTTTCGAGGTGCTGAAGATTTCAGAGTAGAAAACATATTCCCTAAATTGGAGACACTCCAATTGCTTGGTACTATAACTAAAGTTCACCTCAGGAATACTATAAATCCAGCTGTCTTCAAGCGTATTATATTTGGCAAAATACCCATGTATTATCCCCGCGTAACAGATCATGACAAATTTAATATTCCTTCCTTGAGCAGATCCTGGCAGAGTAATTTACCCAAAGAAGCACAAACAAAGTTTGGATCCGACTTTATGGAATTTAGGTCAGAAAATTCCAGAGTACAACAGAAATTGATTGAGATATCTGAAGAAATATTGCAAAAATCTATGATAATCAACCTAGAGTATTTTGTACCAACAAGTTTTATATGAATCCTATGTGATGATATCTGGAGAGTTTGATAAGCACTAAGTTATTACATTTGTAATGTATCTTTATGAGAGTTTTTGTTATTGATATTTAGCAAGTTATACTTGTTTATTGGTTCTTATGCTAGGTCTTAGTAACCGGCCTCATGTTTAATTTATAGGACAGCAGGAGACAACATATTCACAAGAATTAATGAGTATTTATCATAGTCACGTGATTTTGACACAAAAACAGAGTGTTTGACTAAAGCATATGTGTAAAACTGAGACCTAAACAGTAGATATGAATCTCAGTAGTGATCCACAACCGTATTAACATTGTTGATTACCAAATGAATTATTTCTACGTTATGATCAATAATAGAGGTCGTTTATTAAGCTCTGTTAGCGGTTCTTGGTTTGGCTCTGATAATATTGTCCACTCTTAATAGCACTTCAGCAGCTTCAGATGCAGAACTAACAACAGCTTTCTTCAATTTATATGATTCAACAATACCCAAATCTCTAACATCTGTGATTGTACCATTATTCAAATCTAATCCAGATGTTGTGATACCATTATATATAGCAGATCTAAGCTTAGTGATCAATTCACTAGAATCGAAACCAGCGTTATCAGCCAAAATGGTAGGAAGTTGTCTTAATGCTTTAGCAAAAGCTTCAACAGCTAAAGATTTCTTACCATCAACGTTTTGAGCAGCAGTATCGACCGCTTTGGACATGATCATTTCAGCACAACCAGCACCTAGAACGGTTCTTGTTTCTCTAGTAGTTTGAGACAATACGGAAAGAGCATCATGTAATGAACGTTCTGATTCATCTAAGACTTGTTCTGTAGCACCTCTTAAAACAATAGTACAAGCTTCACCAGCAGCACAACCTGAAAATTTTGTCATCACATCTTCACCAATAATAACTTCTTCAATAGATTTACAAGTACCCAACTTAACTAAATCTGGGTTATCAAAAGTAGAAACAACTTCACCACCAGTGACTAAAGCTAATCTTTCAACACCTTCGAAATCAGCATGTTCAATAGAATTGATTCCTGCATCAGTGAATAGTTGTTCTGGGTAATCATAGATCAATTGTCTATTAATAAAAGTGTTGATACCAAATTTAGAAATTTTTGCAATCTTTGATTTCATTTTTTCCTTTTCAGCTTTCTCTAATTCAGCTAATTTTGAAGTTGAATCAACTTTAAATTTTGCACCAAAAATTTTAACTTTATCGGTATCTAATGAAGTGTTTGCAATTAAAATTTTGGCATTTTCAACTTTTTTAGGTTGTGTATTACCAAATCTTTTGTTTAGAATAAAACCTTCATCTAAAAATGAATCAGATAATTTACCTCCAATTTTCTTTATCACTTGGATATGTTCTAAGTTTGTAGAGCCTTTCAAACGTAAAATTGCATCAACAGCCAATTTAGAGAATTGTTCTTTATCTTGAGATAAAATCTTTGAGGATAGGGTAGTTTTAGCAATGTTAATTAAATCATCATAGAATTTGTCAGAGTTGCTAGAATTATCAATAGCAGCTTTTTCCAATGCACTCAAAGCAGCTTGTGTAGCAATTCTATAACCTTCAATAATAGTTTGTGGATGAATTTTTTGATCAACTAATTTTTCAGCTTCTCTAAGTAATTCAGCAGCAAGAACTGTAACAGAAGTTGTACCATCACCAACTTCATCATCTTGAACTTTAGATATATTGACAAGAACTTTTGCAGCAGGGTTATCTAAGGGTATGGACTTCAAGATAGTGGCACCATCATTGGTGACTAGTGATTGATCTGTAGAAGCTGATTGTAATAGTTTGTCCATACCTTTTGGACCTAGCGTTGATTTAACTAGATCACCAACGGCGATGGCACCAACAAAAGATGATAGACGAGCATTTTCAGCTCTTTCTTCGGTGACTTGATCTCCGTAAATTTGTACACTCTGTAATTAATGTTAGTATTCTGGGTCCGCAGATACGTGAAAGCATGAACATCACTTACCATTTCAGTTGCCTTGTATTTCCAAAAGAGTTTGATGTTTTCATTACAAACCGCGTTTTTTCTTATGTTGTCGAGAAAATATTTTATAATTGTGGTGTTTGGGTGCTCGCGGGACAATGTAGTTACAAAAACACAATAGTCAAGATTTAGATATTGGTTTGTATCGTCTTTAGTTCAATTTAAATAATCTAATTCAGTGCCACGTTCTTCAAACATTTTAACCAGCTCCTGTAGTCGTCTTCTTTCAGTTTTTTCCTTTTCAAGCTCAGTCTCAAAATTTGTCTGCATTTCACCAACAAGTTTCTTGAATTCACTTCTTAGAACTGATATACTCGAACTAAATTTAGGAGGAGAGTTCAGAGTATCACGAAGGCTTGGAGTACCTCCTCCATCATTCATAACTGGTGTGCTTGGTGGACTGATTGAAGAGAGGTATCTCAAATTAGCATCGTTATTTTCCATTGTTAGTTGTAAACCAGTCATTGGAGAAGAAACTGAGATTCTTTGATCTTTACGTCCAATAACAGGTGTTGGTTCGTCATTTTGTTGTTGCTGCACGTAACCAAGATTTTCAATCTTTAAATCTGCAATGGACCTTTGTAAAGCTAAATTCTCTTTGATTTTTTCATCTAATTTAATTTCTAAAACGTTCTTTTCATGGTCAACTAATATTGACCTTTGCTTTGCCTTCTCCAATGTGATAGTACTTTCTGAAAGTTTCTTTTCAATTAATTGTCTCTTTTTTTCATGAGTTTCAATAATGTTGGAATTCAAATTACGTTCTTCTTCATATTGTCTTGTCAGATATCTATGAGCAAATTGTAAATCTTTTAAGGCAGTTCTCAGACTCTTGAGTTCTTCTTGGTCTTCTTTATAAGAGTCATTCTTCACTTCTATATTAGATCTTTCATTTCTGCCTGCAGCTAATGAATCTATACATTCTTTAGCCCATTCCGAGGAGACGAGCCCTTGTTTTGGTGTGGGCAAGATGATATTGTTCTGAACTGCAGTAGATGCAATATATGAGATTAATTCTTCATAACCTCTACTATCTATTGATTGATCAGATTGGCTAGGAAGTGAAATATTTAGGTCATCAAAATAAGTTAAGGAGAGTGAAAGAAGCTGTTGGTTGTTAATAAAATGTATAGATTCTTCAATTTCAGCAGTCAGATCTGACTCTTTTTTCTGTAACTTGTTATTCGAATTAATGAGTGTTCCTAATGTAACAACACCATCTGGAGGGATCTCTTGTTGAGTGAGGATATTCTGTATTAAAGCATTATTATTATTGATTTGTGTTTTAATTTCATCTCTTGACTCTTTCAAGAATGTTAACTTCTCAATACGACGATTTAGAGCATCCAAGTCAGTTAACTGATCGGCATGGTTTATTTGTGAAAGCACAAACTCGTTCAATAATTTTAGCTTCAAGTAGTTAGCAGATGAATCTTCTTTCAACACAGCCTGGAACTCTGAACTCAATCTATCCGAGTTCTTCAATAACCCTCCAGCAACACCATTCTGGTAAGCAATATCAAGAGCGTTCTGGCTGTTCTTTAGGAATAAACCAGCATCAGACACAAGAGGCGAGGTTTCAGCCTTATGAAGAGCCTCTCTTTCGTTGAAAACACCATATTTCGAGTCAAACTCGCTGGGAAGACTGGCTAAATAAGGGGACCTTTCAAGAATTCCCAGTGCAGTAGAAATGATTTTACCAGTTGGCATAGTTTGAAGTAGCTTGTCTAGCAGTTTTGTGGTTTACACTGAACTTTGTTTTGGTTTGTTATTGTTTTCTTCACCTTTTTTTTGGTGATTTTTTTTCCACTACAGAGCGCGTTTGATAAGAAAATGGCGTTTGTTAGTGAAAGTTCAAACGGAGGATGGAAGTACTCGAGAAGATTGAAGGGAAACGCACTGAGGATGTGCGACTTGTCAGCTTCAATATCAACGGTTTTAGGACACTTTTCCATTACCATCCTTGGTCGAAACTAAGAACGCTAGGAAAGATGTTCGAAGCGATGCAAGCAGACATTATCACTTTACAAGAACTTAAGCTCACTCCCAAAGATATAGATAACAGTGTAGCAAAAATGGAAGGGTACTATTCCTTTATAACAGTTCCATCAATGAAAAAAGGCTACTCAGGCGTAGGTGTCTATGTTAGAATACCAAAAGAAGATGAGCCTCATGGTGTCAAATCGTCTCTAAAAGTTGTTAAAGCTGAAGAAGGCATTACTGGTATATTGACAAGTCATGACACAAGAAAGAAGTATCTGGAGTCAGAGAATGGGATTGGTGGTTATCCATCGATAGAACCGGATGTAGCGTCAATGTTGGACAGTGAAGGCCGTTCAATAGTGGTTGAGTTTGCCAATAATACAGTGGTTATATCTGTATATTGTCCAGCGAACTCGATGGGCACCGAAGAAGGTGAGCATTTCAGAATTCAGTTTATTGAGGTATTACTATCTAGGGTACGAAACTTAAAAACACTGGGGAAACATGTGGTTTTAATGGGTGATATCAACATATCTCGTGACTTGATAGATAGTGCTGATAGTTTGAGTCGATTTCAAAAAGAAGGGTTACTGATTGAATCTGATGATGAAAACTTTGAGAGAGTTAACTCTAATGCTGTGATTAGATTCATCAGATCATCGATTCCAAAGATCATGCTAAATGAGTTATTAATCGATAGTTTGGATAAAGAAGATGGATCTGATAGAATATTAATAGATACAACTAGGAAAATCCAAGGAAGGAAGAAAGGACTTTACACAGTATGGAATACTATTTTAAACTCAAGACCACGGAATTTTGGTTCAAGAATTGATTTGATTTTAACCACTGAGACCCTTGGTTCAAAAGTTACAAATGCAGGTATTTGGCCGTTTCTTATGGGATCTGATCATTGTCCCGTATTCGCAGATATCAATACGGAAAGTTTCCATTGTGATAACCTTGATATTGCAATACCTAAACTCGAGGCAAAATATGTTTACAAATTGACCTCAAGAAGTATTGATATGATGTTTGCAAATCTTAAGAGAAAAACACCTCCCTCAGAACAATCTAGTTCTTTAGATATTTCAACGAGTCAGGTGAAAAGAGCCAAATCTGGAGTACAAAGGAGTCAAAGTCAAAATGTTTCAAGATCACAGAATTCAATATCAAGTTTCTTCACACGGTCTAAAACTGGGCTTGAATCTGATTCTGAACCTGTAACTGAGTCGCCCGAATCTGGGTTAGATAAAAGATTCCAACCCACAATAGAGACCTGCACAGTGACTAAATCACCTTCATTGAAGCTATCTAATGGTAAGTTTCTATTACCGTCTGTGGTAATCCCTAACTGCAAGCATGACGAGCCTTGTGTCTTGAAAACAGCAAAAACTTCAGAAAACAAAGGTAAAAAGTTTTGGTCATGTGCAAAGTCAGCAGGAACAGTTACAAAACAAGAAGATGAACAGAATTTCAGATGTGATTTTTTCCAATGGAAGTAGTGATAGAATTTATTCCTAAATCATGCTTTTTTATATATTAACTGGTGATAAACTAAGACTGGCTCTGACATCATCATATCCAAATATCGACAAGTCCGTAGTGAAAGCAAGCACTGCACTTCTAAAAATGGGAGTATCTTCTTTCTGTATCCTCACTACACATTTCTTTCCCTCTGTTTGTATGATATCGGTGTCAATAGCAGCTCCAAACACACCATGTAATTGTTTTAATGCCTGTAATAAATATGTTCTCCAAGTCACCTCATCGACCGTAGTAATATCTGTTTTATAAAGTGGATCTGGGAAAAGCTCTAACTGGTAGTAAGTCCAAATATCTGTGTCAAAGTCACTGTTTCCCCCCATTTTATTCGATTTGTTCGTTGAGTAGCCTCTTGAATGATTGTGCTTTTTCTTGATTGTTCGAAACTAAAAAAAAATTGAATTACAGAACCTTTAGAAACTTGTCAAATAAGTGGACAGATCTATGTACCACTTTCTGCGGAAGATGTTTCCCTCTCACTCTAAAGTTTTGTCTACAGCAATTCACCCACAAAACAACTGTAACTTGATAAATTGCTTCTTTAATCACTCAAAGAGACAAATATCCTCATCATCAGAACTTGTATCAAAACGAGCCAAAACAGAGACAACATCACCAGTAGACCTGGCTATTAACCGTATTTCAGGAAATGGGAATACTGAATCAATAACGGATGAAACACCAGACATCTCAATCCTCTCACCAAAAGTTTTACCTGGGATAGGTGCTCCAGCAAAACACCAGGATCGTCTACGATTCATAAAGACACTAGTGAACGAATACACAAAGGCAGGTTCAAAGAGACCCAAATATGATGCAGTTCAAGGAGAATTCAATGTTGCTTTAAAGTCAAATAATAATACTTATACCTTCAGAGCTAAAAGTTTGCTGAGGGCAATAAGAAATGGTGAAGAAACTAGTGATATAATTAATGGAGACACTGAAAAGAAAACTAGAAATTCAATAGCGAACATGACACATGCCCGACAGTTTGAAGCTGTTGTAAAGCTTATACACTCAAAGCAAAAACTGAAATCTAATGGATATGCTATAAGTATACCCGTAAGAGAAGTAGATGATGTTCTGAGTTTTGAGAAGAAAGAATGTAATCGTTGCCAGACTGAATTTAACTTTAAAGACATTGCTCAGGAGAATGGTTGTCAATATCATGAAAGAAAAAAAAGAAGAGAAACTACGGGAATTTATTGGGAGTGCTGTTCTGAACTTGTTGGAGATTCAAGAGGTTGTAAGACCAGTAATTATCATGTCTTTAAAGCAGTCACTCAATTGGAAAGACAAGAGTTGATTCCATATACATTGACACCACATCCTATAACACTAGATGATTCTTCTAGAAAGAATAGAATCGTTGGTCTTGATTGTGAAATGGGGTATACCACTAAAGGTCTAGAGTTGATTAGACTAACCGTTATTGATTTCTATACAGGAAAAACGGTATTTGATGAAATTGTAAAACCAGAAGGGAAAGTGCTGGATTTGAACACACAATGGAGTGGTGTTTCTGAGATCCCAGAATCGACTATGACTTTATCGGAATTGCATGAAATGATATTTCACACCGTCTTGGATAGAGATACCATTATAGTAGGTCATGGTTTGGAGAATGACTTGGACGCATTGAGATTGATTCATTTCAATATAGTTGATACTTCAATCCTTATTCCTAAAGGTACTTATCACAAATATTCTTTAAAAGATTTATCTTTTGAGATTCTTAACAGGAAGATCCAAAGTGGTGAACACAGTTCTGAAGAGGATTCTCTAGCAGCAATTGATATAGTAAAAGCACAAATATCCAAGTAATAATCATAGATAGAATAATATGAAATCATCTTTTTTCCAATTTGGTTAGTCTTTGTAAAATCAACTCTTGGTTATATAGAATTGTATTCATCTTCTCCATGAGTTGTTCATTTGTGACCTCAATCGTATCATCTTTGGCAAAACTGACAGCTCTCCTCTTGAGAGTATGACCATCAGTTTTAGGCTTTTCAACATTCAAGAGCTTCATAACAGTCTTTGCACTTCCAGTATTACGCAGTGTATTTAAAGTTGTTGTCATATCCGTATCTTCAATGATAGAGTCTTGTGATCCGCTTTCAGTATCTGAGCTAATCTTTCTCTTCAGAATAGATTTTGCTTTCAATTTATCTAATAAATTGGTATTTGGCTGTTCAATACTGGTTTTGAGAGATGAAGAAACTGTTGGGCGTACTAATCTTGAAGGTTGTTCAGAGTTAGACAATCTTTGATGAGATTTACCACTTACCATTCTCGAAGGGGTTTGATTAACTCTTAGGTTACTTGCAGCAAGATTCTTCAGTGAACTGAATGTTATTTCTGGTTTAGTTTTTGTTGTTGTTGAATCAAGATTTAATGAATTACGATCAACACTTTGAGATTTAGAAGTTATGATTCTTCTTGGTGTCGTGCTGAATATCTCTACCATTGACTGTGTTGATTTTGTGCCCTTGAAAGGGGACACCCTTCCAGGAGGTTTGTTTAATATGGTGGAGTTCTCCTCTAGTGGCTAGTTTATATGAATTAGTCTAAATGTGCGATGGGGTTACTACTTCACAAATAGTACACTTACTCTTGATGGGGACACATTCAATCTTACAGGTGACTGTTTGAACTCAGATTTCGGTGGACTTCTTTCTTTGTAATCTAAAAGTGGGAAACTACCCAAACTATGTGTCTCCTTAACATGCTGCATCTTCGCTTCTCTATATCTTGCTCTACTTGTCGCAATCTTTTGTTTTGTTAAAGTTTACTTCTGTTTACACAAATTTTGGGTTTGTTTACAAAACATCCCAAAACGGACGGTTGGGCCAGCAGTTTCGCGAAAGGGTTTCAGCACAGTGAATATTGTGGTTGAAAGCAGAGCATTTTGGCTTTGGGACTGGAGCTGGAGATGGACCTAACTAGATCTAAAGTGTTTCTTGTATCTGAACATTCCAATGGCACTATAAAAATACTACCGTGCAACAATAATCTAGATTTTTCTTATGTTATCTCTATAAGATCCACTTTCAACAGGTTTAAGTCCACACCTCAAACAGATCTTCTGTCTCGTTCAGTAGGGGGTGCAGGAGAAATTGATGTCCTTTAAAATTTCAACTGAGAGGTCAAAAGTAGCTTCCTCGAACCGTCATATCAGAAGCATTCTCTAAGGAATATGCCCTTCTATTCCCTCTCTCTCGTTCAGCTCGCTTAGTTCTCGCCTAGTTATATATACTAAATGAAAAAAACACGAAAATTTCCTCAAATTAAGCATTATCAATAACTCATAAAATCAACATTAAACATAAAATGGCTCCAGATAGAAAAGTAGCATTGATTACTGGGACAACTAGGTGAGTCTTTAACGATTATAGCTATTCTATACGCATAAAAACACTCTAACATGTTTCATAGTAATCTAGGAATGAACATTGCCTATAGACTAGTCGAATCACTCCCAACAGATACTAGAATCACACTTATAGTCACATCAAGAACTTTACCACGTGTACGTGATGTTATTGATAATATTAAAGGGTATGTTAAGAAGATTGATAGAGAAGGAATTGTGGATTTCGATTACTTACTAGTCGATTTCACTGATATGATCTCTGTTCTCACAGCCTATTATGATTTGTCTCAAAAATATCAAAAATTAGACTATTTCTTTGCAAATTCTGCTCAAGGTGTCTTTGATGGTATTGATTGGGTGGGTGCAGTGAAAGAAATCGTATCCAATCCAGTTAAAGGTGCTACAGATCCACATTATAAGATTCAGAGAGTTGGAATTACCAGTACTGATGGTTTAGGTTTGGTTTTCCAAGCTAATGTATTTGGACCATATTACCTTATTCATAAAATATTACCTTTGCTAGAGGCAGCTAAGGGGAGAATTATTTGGATCTCAAGTATAATGTCTGATCCAAGCTATTTATCATTTGATGATATTCAATTGCTAAAGAGTGATTCTTCTTATGAGGGTTCTAAGAGATTGATTGACTTAACACATGTTGGTACTTATAAAAGATTAAAGTCAAATAATAGCGTAACACAATATTTAATTCATCCTGGTATCTTTACAAGTTTCTCATATTTCAAATTCTTGAATCTATTCACATACTATGGTATGTTTTTGATATTCTATTTAGCTAGATTATTAGGATCTCCATGGGTTAATATCTCAGGTTATACCGCTGCTAAATCTCCTGTTTATGCAGCTGTTTTAGCCAACCCACAATTTGACTTACAAGAAAAGAAATATGGGTCAGCTAGTTACAGGGATGGTTCAGAATATATCAAAATCCAAGAAATTGACCCGACTGGAGCTAATGATATTGTTGCCTATCTGGATAATTTAGTTGAAGAATGGGATATAAAGTTAAAAAATCAAATAACAAATTCCAGACAAAAATAGAATGGATAATTAATATCATAGAGTGCATTTTCCTACATGTAAAACCTTTTTAAAAGAATATTATACATAGTCATTCCAACTTAATCAACAAAAATAAACTGCTGTTCGCAATATATAGCTTATCTGTTTAATTTTCAATGGCCATTAAAGAACCAACAAAAGAAAAAATCAATCTCGAGCGGACTTCATTAATATCTTCAGGTACTAACCAGATCAAAGCACCTAATTTTCTGGCAATAGAAATTGCTAGTCTAGCGTTAGCATATCTTTCTTCTTCTGTGTTACCAGGATGAACTAAATCATAGTCAACATAACCTGGTTTCAAACCATTCAAAATATCCAATAAGAAATGAGCATTGGCAATGGAAGGATCAGAAAATGATCTGACAGTTGTAGTTTTACCTCCTTTAGCAACTTTTTCTTTAGCCCATTTCAATATATCAGAATCTGCTAATTCACGACCTTGTTTAGATAGGGATTTCAAAGTCAACACAATGTTACGTCTCATGATTTGCCAAACTAGACCCAGAGTTAATAGTTTATTACCATCAGTGATATCAGAACCTTCAATACCAACAAGAGAGAACTTGTTAGCTTTACCAGCTTCAACTGCATAGTTTGTATTTTCTAAAGCTTTGAATCTGGAGATTTCAGCACCAGAAGCTGGTTTTTTATTAATATGTTTTGGATTAATTGAACCAGGTAGAACTTTTTCAAAAGCTTCTAATAGAATAGTACCATCTTTCAAATCTTCAAAAAGATTGACAACTGGAGGGTCAACTTCTAAAGAGTTTAACCATAATGTGAAGACTCTAGCTTCTCTTTCTCCTTCAGCATCAAATTCTTCAATTTCTGGCTTCTCACTTTCCTCAATTGGATCTAAACCAGGATGTGTGTTAAATAGGTGAGCAACAAACGCCAAATTCAATTTTGGATTACCGGCAACAAGAGCACTTGGAGTTAAATATTTTCTAGCATCTAGTTTTTCAGCATTGGTCAATATTTGTTCGGCTCTTGTTAATAAATCAGAAGTTTGCAATGGAGCCAAAGAACATTTCGAGGAATCCAATTGATTTAATAGAATAGTGTAATTTTCACCATCTTTGACATCTGTTGAGAAATTTGTAACCCTTCTGTTCCATCCTGCAGCTTTCAAGTGATAATTAAACCAACGTAGTAGAATTTGTTCTGGTGGAAGTCTTAAAAATTGTTCTAAAGTTTCATCTTCCTCCAATAGACGATATAATTCAGGGTGTAATTTGATATCAATTTTGTTCAAAAGACCTTTTCTAATAATTTGCCAAATTAAACCTAAAATCAAATGTTCTTTACCCTCAATGAAATCTTCAGAGTGAACATTAACAACAACACAACCTATAGCTTTGGCAGAATTGATAACAATATTAGCATTTTCAGAGATTGTGAAGTTGTTAAGAGCTTTACCCTTTTTAGGAAAATTCAAAACTCTGGTATCAATTGTATCTGGTACAGAATCATTGATCAATTTTGATAAAATTAAACCATCTTTACATTCATCAAATAATTGGAAAGTATCAGTTGGAATTGGGATTCTGTCACCAACATCTGGGTCACCAGCAAGAACACTATTGATATGTTTAGTGAATTCAGATTTTTCTTCTTCATTAATAGTATGTGTGGTACCGGAAGTTGAACCACCAACGATAATAGATGCTTTGGCACCAGTACCTTTATGTTGAATAGAACCACTTGCACTTGGAACGCCAGCAGCAGATTTTGGAGCACTCTTACTTTCTCTAAGTTTTGCAACTAGTTCAACATAATCATCTAATTCCACACGACCTGAAGCATCAACACTAACTTGCTTTAAAGTTTGACGAACTTCATCATAGGAACCTTCACCAGCAACACTAAGCTTTTCAATAACCTCTTGTTTCTCAACATAACCTTTATCTTCGAGATCAATGCCTCTGAACTGGTCAATAACATTGAAGAGATCTTCTTGATTTAGAACTGGGAATTTCCTCTGTTTTAATTAAAATGTTAGTTCTGATACACGCCTTCGTAGTTAACGGTGTTCAGGAGTGATAAATTTAAACGATAAGCCACTAAAAAATATCACAATCAAGAATTGAGTTCACTTTCAGCATTGGTACTCACTTGTAGCTTGACTATGTTCATTTCTATATAGCTTGTCCAATTCTTTGGGAAAATCTACCCCGTTTCAATAACTCCCGGCTGTGTACTTTCTTCCAAAACTCCCTTTGTTTCAATTTTGTTTTGCGCAGCAGAAAGTCGCGAACTTTCTATCTTTCTAGAAATTTTTTTGTTGTCTTAGTTACAACTACAACAAGACTGACGTAAGCAGCACAAAACAAAACAGAGAAAGTCAGGTGACTGCTATTTACAAAGGTCGAATGTAATCAATATGTATTCATAGTAGACTTCTTGAATCTGTATATAGCTTCTTAAACGAGGTTGTATCATTCTCAAGATCTCTTGATTCACTTGTCTCACTAGCACAATCAAAATCAATAAAGTATAGATTTAAATTAGTGATAATCATATTCTTGAACCTCAAATCTCCATGAGCGACATGCACCTCTTCTAATTGCTCGAGTTGCCTCAATCCATCTTCATAAAGCTTCTCTGTAAGCTTGAACCACGTTTCACCTTTATCATACATCATAGTTTCAATTGGATCAGGCTTGATATATTCCAAAACTTGAAAAGAACCAGCGCGCGTAAGTGGACCAGATGGCGTGAATGTCCCAAAACTCATAGTACCATGAAAGAGAAGCTTTGGTGCATTGATCAATTTCGAAGGATCTTCTAGTAAATATATGTGGCATTATGTTCCATAATCTTGATTAAGGCTCGAACTTCACTATCATGTCTTTTAGTCATATCCTCCATGAATGCATCTTCATCCATATCATATTCCTTTTGAAATTCCTTATAATGAGATTCTAGACATGCTTCATCCTTCAATTTCAAAACGATTTGCTCAAACTTTAGTATTTCTGGATTATAGAGAATCATCTCCCTAAAGTAAATTTTAAAATAGCTTGTTTTAAAGATAAGCACCTGAGAGTATATTTCATTGCCTTGTTGTAATGGCTTCAGAAAAGAATAGAATCCCAGTTTCCACGAGATCATGGTACGAAGAAGCCAAATGGATTGGGAACTTGGAAAACTGGTTCAAAATTGTATAGTTTTGAGGAGGGTTCATTTGTGGAAATGATTTGTATTGTTGGGTTCCATCTCCATCAATATCGATTCGTCAAACTCTTTTTCACCTTCATTTCTTTCATTATTGTCAAAAGAGGCCATATCATAGTCGTTTGATTTACCAGCAGATGTTCCAAGAGATGTTCCAAAACGAGGTTGTCTATCAGATGATAGATTTGAGAAACCAGTAGAAGCAGAAGCAGGAGGATTCGAGGAATTTTTATTGCCAGAACCTTTGAAAAGGAATCGATGGAGCTACATTGAGAATATGGACTCTTTGTAACAATCTTTCGAAGCATCTGGATCACCTCGGTCAATTGCAGATTATGAATCTAATGACTCCATTCTTTCTCTAGCCTGGTAGGATAGATAACATAAGAATGTCTGGAAAGTCAGATGACTCAATTTAGTGCTTGATGTACAAATCCCAGCTTCAAATAAGATATCTAAGACTAACATATTTGGCAGTTTCATGTTCAGCATTTTTAGTTGATTTTCATTCACCTCTAAACTCAGTTACATCAGACACGCTCATAGACCCTGCTGTTGAAGGGGCTCTAGTAGAGTCATTTGATTCAGCAACATTAAGAAGCTCTGCAAGATCAGCTATGATTGTTTCATCCCAGTTGTTCACACCTTCGTCGTCAAAAATAAAAACCAGCTGAGTGGCCTTGTCACAGATCAAAAAGACGTTTGAAAATATCTGGAACGATGTGTGGTACTTGAGGATCTGACGCAGGATACCACAAAGATCATTGAAACTTATTGAGCGTGATGCTCTTCCACCAGACCCTTTAATTAACTCCGAGACAACATTAGCATGTGTTATACAATGCTTCAATCCAGCCATTTTCAATTCAATCAAACTGACTATTCTTGGCTTCATTGGGACTTTACTGTCAATTCTCTCTTGGTCCATAGTAATAGCAATATCTGGCTTGCTGTTATTATGACAAGTATAGATCAGGTAAGGTTCTATTCTGAATTAGTTCTTCAATAAGTTGCACATTATCACCAATAAAATTAACTTTGAACGTCTTAACACTACCTAAAAAATAAATTGAGGGAGACTTCTCAACCAACCTGTTATAAAATCCTTTAAATGCCTCATAGAGTGCATCATAACTTTTCGCAACATCAGATTCACTCTCATGGGTCACATCAATTACTTTGGTTAATGTATCTAAAGCAGCAGATATTATATAATAATTCTGGGTCATTGATATCTCTCTGGGTCATTGATATCAGATGAATCGAGAAAACATTGAAAAAGATCTTTCATATTAGTTCATATCATGATTAATTTTCTCCAATGCTTGACTGAATGTGGATGAATACCGCTTGACTCTTCAATTCTGATGAGCTTTGGGTAAACCTTGTGAAGTATTTTGATTGACTTACTTGTTGATGGTTTGGCCCTTGGTTCTTTCCCACTGGAAGTGAGAATTGAGGGATGACTCAAACCAATAATCTGGTTGCTAAAGTAGGCATGATGTAAACTCTCTAGAATCTCAACTTTTGTCGGTTCAGGCTCATTATCAGATGAATTAGATATATATTTGAGATTTATAGTGAAGTTTTCATTACAAAGAGCCTTTAACAAGCCCTAAATAGAACGCACATAGTTTTCAAGATGACACCAGCCGCCCTACTATGAGCCGTTTCAACAATAATTTCTGATTACCTTTCCTAATCTGTACAGGTAAAACATCATCAATCAACCAATCTTTTAAAGCATTAATTATTGCAGATTTATCCATTTCAGCTTCGAATTGTAGGCTTTAAAAGCGTTGAATCTCGTTAGAGATAGAGCGATTCAAGATTTTTGTGTCAAAATATCAGATGTCTGGATGTGTCAAATTGACTCGAAGTTGTAACAGACATTGAACGAAATATCCAAAGTGTGCCAAAATTTTAGAACAAAGATTGGCTATGCTTTACAATTAGACACATCATGGTTATAAATGTGATTATAAATATCGATAACAACCGAGTTATCTAAACATTAATGTGAATTTTCCTTAATATAGTACCAACTGATGATTCAACATCGAGTGCTAAATTGGCTATTGAAAATATACTTAAGAGATATAACGAAAGTACCACTGATATTTAAAAATTCATTTTAGAATGGGATTTTGGTTTATAGTTTCATTTTGAAAGTTGTTATTGTGGATCAAAAACTGAGATCTTCCAATATATTTTCATTCATTTAGGAAGAGGGAGGCTTTGAGTTCGAAAAGATTGATATAAACATATATTTAAAGAGTCAGGAGCTAAGCCTTGACAAGTATGATAGTTAATCTTAGTGCTTCACATATTCTTGATACTTTGAATGGATTCTTTAAATACGTTTGAGCCAGAGCCGATGTTTAGCTGTTCTGTTGAATTTTCCATACGTGATGGATTTAATTGGCAATTATCATATGTTAGAATTTCAATAACAGTACACTCCATCATTTCATGTCTTATCATTTGAGAGAGCACACACTCTTCTGAGCGTTTAAGCCTTTAATAATCTAAAGTCAGTTAGAGTGACTGTTATTTTACTGTTTTCATATTTGTTTAACCATACAGTTATTTTTTTGTGATATTGATACAATCTGATCAATCATTTAAATATTCGATGAGAAAGAGAGATCTAGCTACTGATGAATATACTGTGTGAGAAGACCAAGGAGGGAAAGTTCAAGTTGAATGGATTTTTTCCACGTAATTCATTAGGTATTTTAGTTGTGACTCAATATCAAAGACAAAACCTTGATTGATTAATCTGATTAGTTTTAATACATATAAATTTCAAAGTAAATTGACTAGACCATTAGAGCAGAGTGTAGCTAAACATATTTTGTTGAAAAATTCTTCAAATATTTTCAAGTGAAGGTCAAATAATCTTTCATCAATAGAATTTGGAATTGTGCATTGTGCCCTCTTTCTTTGTTCCTTTCTTTTCAAGAATTATCAATAATTCTACTTGAATAGAATCTCAATGATTACAAAGAGAAAAAACAATCCAAAACTGATCAAAATAACCCAAAATTTGACATTCTGCCACCACAATTTCCTCTTAACCTTAGTACTTTTATGTCTAAAAGTATTTGACAAATTATTTATGCGATCCGTCTTATTAACTAGTAGATTAATTCTTTCATTTCTTTCAAGGACTTGTTCAATACTATCATTCATTAACTTGTTTATTTGATTCAAATCTCGTTTATTCCCTTCCAAAGCACCACTTTGAAAATCTTGTTCATGACGTTTAATGATTTGATTAAACCTGATTTTAAATTCAACATGAGATCCATGTGATTCGGTGTCTTTATAAGCTTTAAATTCTCTTAAAATGTCTTCTAAAACACTAATGGGGAAATATAGTGGAATACCAGTAGAGAAAAGTGTTATGACAGTGACAATATCATTGGATGGAAGAATATATTTGATGTAATACAAGATGAGGTCTACTTGTGGTAGTTGGATGGGTATGGATCCAAGTTGTGACTTTGATGCGTTTATATCCCCTGTTTGCCTTGATACAAGTTCATTAATATCTAAATTGTATTTAGTTATGAGAGATTGAGTTTCTAATGAGTAAAGTGTGGTTGAGTTGAGGGTTAAAGTTGTATAAATCACTTTAATTTAAAAGAGTTAGTTGAAAATATATTGAAAAGCTTGCTTACCAAAAGTGTTACACTTACAACTGTTATTTAAATCTGGTTCTGTCATGATTTCTCGTTTCAGTTCTGAGTTTTATTTTGTTGTGGTTGTGGGTTTTCAATCAAACTCCAATTTGCTAAAGAAAAACAACTCAAAAAAGGCTGTTTTGGAACAATAATCATCAAAATAATGATAATTATTAAATTTGTACTACAAATTAAATCATTTTATCAGATATAAAAGAACTGATATTGTAAATATATTCCTACCCAAGTGATTTTAGTTTATTAGTTTTAGTTACTTGTGTAATTAAAACATTTTTCATCTTTATGTCTAATCATCTCTTTGAATAGCCAAAATTCTCAAGATATTCAAGAATAAATTGATGATATCCAAATATAGAGAGATGGCAGCAGGGACCTCTTCTTCAACGTTGAATCTTCTCAATACCAATTGAGTATCAACAAGAATGTAACCACTGAATACAATAGCACCAATAGAACTGTAAACCAATTCCGCAGTACTTGATGGAGTAAAAAAGAACCAAATGAATCCAATTCCAATTAAACCAAATAAACCAGCATTCAATACACCAACCCAAGAGGTGAAATCGTACTTAGATTGGAAGGCAAATAGAGTTAATCCAACAAATATGACAAGAGTGATAACAAGAGCTTCGACAACTATATCTGTATCATATAGAGAAGTAGTAACGCCAATAGTATAGCCTTCAAATAAAGTAAATCCAGCTAATAGAATCAAATTGACAGGATATTTTCTTGATTGGACATAAGCACCAATCAAGAACCCAATAGAACCAACTATAGAAACAAAAAACAACCAAATGTTTGATAAAGCAAATGATTTGACATTATCATTTAGCGTTATAACAGCACCGATGATTGTAGTAACTAATAATTGAGCAAATAGTAATACATAAACTTTACGAATGAATTGTTGTCTAATGGAAAGTTCGCATCCTGAAACGACCGTGTCATATTTGAAATCTTCAGGCACATCACGAGGAACAGAAGTTGGCTCAGGTGCATCAGTATATGAGGGTGGGTTGTTGAGTGGAGTGTAACTCATTTTATCTAGTAATTAACTTGTTTGTATATTTGAACTATGGGTTAGGTTGTTTGCCACAAAGAAATATGTCACTTTTCTGGCATTCTTCAAAAATACCTTACATAAGCTTTTATTATCGGCACCCCCTTTTTGGTGGATTATGTCAGATTAAGAGTTGCAAAGGCCTAGAACTATTGGCCCTGGGTGCTATGGCTCATGAAATCCAGGACTTGTGACCTATTTTAAAGTGGCGATAATGATTGAAAAAAGGGGCTTTTCCCCAATTCAACTGGTTTATTCCCGTGTTAATAAGAATAATAATAGGAATTGAGCACTCAAGATAATGGCTCCATTAAATATTTCATTGAAAGGACAGACTGCAATAGTCACTGGTGGTTCAAAGAATTTGGGTGCGGAAACTGTTAGAGAACTAGCCAAATTTGGTGCAAATATAACTATTCATTATCATTCATCTTCTGAAAAGTCCAATGCTGAAGAATTGGTTAGTGAAATCAAAGGTTTATATGGTATAGATGCAATTGCTATCCAGGGTGATTTATCTAAGGAAGAAGAATCTGAAAACTTGTTTAAACAAACAAAAGAAAAATTTGGTTCTGTTAATATTGCTATCAATAATGCTGGTAAAGTGTTGAAGAAGGAAATTGGACAAGTTACAACTGAAGAGTACGAGTCATTATTTGACATCAACACAAAGGCCTCATTCCAATTTTTAAAATCTGCTTACAAATATGTTGCTGATAATGGTCGTATTGTATTCCTTGTAACCTCATTATTGGCAGCCTACACCCCATACTATGGTATTTACCAAGGAGCCAAAGCTCCAGTTGAGTATTTTGTCAAGACTGCGTCTAAAGAGCTTCACTCTCGTGGAATCAGTGTTAATTCAGTTGCTCCAGGTCCAATGGACACACCATTCTTATATGGACAAGAAACAGAAGAGTCTGTTGCATTCTTCAAGACTCAAGGTTTAGGTAACAGATTAACCAAAGTGGAAGATATCGTTCCAATTATCAGATTTTTAGTGACAGAAGGTACATGGATCACCGGTCAAACAATCTACGCATCTGGTGGTTTCACTGCTCACTAAACTCCACCTTTTTTTATGCAATTTATAATTCGTCTTCAACCACAATATTTTTTTAAAAGATTTAAAGTGTACAATTTCAGTTAAAAACCAGGACCCTGTCCAAAAATCCCTCAATCTCTCAATCTCTCAATCTCTTTGATAAATTCAATAAATTCAAAACAAAAGTAGAGAAAACGACACAATGTCAAAAGCTGGTGATGAGCCGGTGTCAACTTCAAGACAAGAAGATTCTTCATTCATAAGAATCACAGGTGATAACTCTACAGATTTACCACCACTTGAAATTTTGAATGATGACCCAGAAGCTGAAGCATTTATACGTAAATATGGGGATGTTAAGGTCTCATATATATCTCCTCCACCACAGAATCCATGGTTCACAAGGCCATATGCTTTGAATTACTTCCATAATGGTCGTTTATATCGTACAAAAAATGAACGTACTTCAGAAAAATTGGAACTATTCTTAGATTTAGTTTATGTTGGTATTGTGGCAAATATTGCATCTGCTGCAGTGGCTAAGCATGATGGTTTTGCCTTTTTGAAATATTTCTTTGTTTTTATACCTGCATGGACTATTTGGGTTGATATGAAGGAATTTATGAATTATTATTATAATGATGATGTCCTACAAAGACTTTATGTTTTATGGCAGATTATATTACTAGTCGTTTATGATAATAATGTGGAATTTGTTGATGATTTAGAAGATAACACTGGATTATTAACTTGTGTTATTACTTATTCATTAAGTAGAATTAGTTTTGCCTTGATATTATTGTTTTATTCGTTTTATATTAAAGAACATAGATTACAAATGAGAATCTTTGCAATCTCTAATACCATAACTAGTGGATGTTGGTATTTCATATTATTTTTGAGCCATAAAAATTGGGCTAAATGTGTGTTTGCTGCTATATTCATTATATTGGAACAAACAATTTTCTGTTTGAGTGTTCATCCTTGGACAAAGAAAAAACTTGGTTTACAATATTCAACTGCTTTGAATATTGAACATGAAGATGAAAGATTCCATGCATTTTATGTCATATCTATTGGTGAATTCCTTTACAGTCTTGTTGCAGGAAGTCCTTTAAGGTTAGGATGGAATAATACTAATTTAGCAAAAGGTATTGCTTTAACTATTGAAGCATTTATATTCTTAGGTATTTACTCTCATAAAGATGGTGGTAAGAAAGCTGTGCATGCCTTAAGAAGAAGCGCTAATAGTGCAATGGTTTTCATTTATATTCATTTCCCATTGATCGCCAGTTTATTAATTGTTGGTGATTCTGGTGCTGATTTATCTAAAATTGAAGAGGCATATTTACCTGAAGAGGATTTTGGAGTATTAATGTTTAATCATGCTGGTATTCTTATCGCTTTGACCTCATTAACAGTTTTATCTCTATGTGATAAAAATCTTGATGATCCAAAAGATCAAGTTGCAAATAGATATGTTCGTATTGGTTTAAGAATACCAATTGGCTGTTTAATTTTGGGAATGACCTGGGCTTATGAGAAATTAAGTATAGTTAAGATCTTATGGCTTGATGCTTTCTTCTTGATATTGTTATTTTGTTACGAATTTACAATAATGAATCCAATAAATTTTAGAAATGTTGGTCAAAACTTGAGGTTCAGAGAGGATTAAACTTCACTTGAAAGTCTACTGCAAATATGTTTTGTCCAATATTATTGTTGCAATTGTTTTTAAGTAGTATATTGTGTTATTGCCATTATGGACATTGTGTTATCTAATATTCCAAGTTTTTATGAGCTTCGTAGAGTTTAATAAATAGAACAATTCACGTGATAGATCACATGACTAGATTAACCGAGAATTATTTCCTTTTCTGGTAAGCGCAGTCTGATGAGCCATAAATTATAGCAAATAGCACTGAACTATACCATAGAAAGAGGAGTTTTAACACTTAAATAAAGTAAAATATGTATTTCATGATTTATAAAAAATCTCGCTCTTCGTTTGCTCTTGCCAAAGACGTTTAATATACAAATTTTCCATTTTCTTTCACTTGGTTTATGACAAATCGGACCGGACTTTAAAAGCCGTTGGGAAATCAGTCAAAAGACTGAATATCCACAATTTTATCCCTCAAAAAGCTATCCCAACAATATCTTTAATATCTTTTAATATCAATTCACGTTACTTAATACCAGTTAAATTGTCTGATAGCAACAACCCTGCTCAAAGATGGCGATAACGCAGGCCATACCTATTCCACTGGTGAGCACGCATATTAAGCAAACTCACATATCTACAACTCCCAGTCTGCAGTCTGTTTTGGACCAAAAGAAGCTGTCTATTAGCTCATCAACTTCAGTTCAGTCAAATGTGACAACTGCTTCTTTGGAGTATCCGCTATCCGTCTCATCTTGTTGCTCTCTTGAAACATGTGATGAGGACCATCCACTCATGAGTTTTGATCTTATTAATGTGATGAGTGATATCGATGAAGACTTCTTTAAAAAAACTGAAATAATCGAGCAAGATTCAGATTATGAACATGACAAAATAGTACACACCAAACTCCTGAAAAAGTCATCATTTGCCTCAAATTTCTCTAAATCTATCAGAGAATTTGCACTTAAGCAAACTGATCTCAATTTATTTAATATCCAACCAAGATTAACAGATGATAAGTTTATAAAGCCAAAAGAAACTGAACTTGAAACTTTTAAGAAAACCACGCCAAATACATTAATACCATCGAAAAACCATCCAACAACACAAATAAGTTCCACTTCCACGTCACAATTCATAATACAACGTCATAGAGAACCAAGAATAAATTCACAATTTCTTCGGTTATACGCTTATGAAGCATCATCACGCCATAAAGGTATACTTCCAGAGGTATCCCTTTCAGAAGAGGAAGACTTTTTACATCAAAAAATCAATCCATCAGAGATCCTTCATAAAAATGATCCTCGTAAAATGGCATTACTGGTGCGATCAAGACTTTGGCAATCTGTTGTACTCCCACCTCTCAACATCAATCAACAGAACCACTGTCAAGATGAATACATCCATGCTTCACAATTAGAACAATCACAACCCCTCAAATCAATAGAGAAGAATTCAAAACTCTGCACCTCATCCTCTTTGGTGAGGAAACAAGGTCACCTTATCCCATGGATCACGTATGAAGATGAATTGAGTGAAAGAAAACATTGTGTTTTAAGACCAAAGGGTGTTTTGGGTAAGAATTTGCAATTTACTGTTAAAGGTTGGGTAAACTCTCGCTTTGTTTAATACACGCTTGACGTGTTGGGATGTGTTTAATATTTATTTAATGACTTTATGACCCTATTATTTGGATTCTGTATATGCGAGCGTTTGGAAAGAATTGAAATGCGAAGATGAAAGAATTAAAATATGAAGATGGTTGGATAATCAAACAATGATTTCAAGATGGGATTGATATTCAAACCTCAGAGTTATGGAAACAACTTTTCTTACTCTTTTTGACAATTCCTCAAAATGTATTTCTCATGAGAATGATCTAACATGATTTTTTTTTACATACTCTGATTATATGAATTTACAAGGACAATTAAAGTGTATTCAATACTCTATCTTAAAGGCCAGTTTTTTCTATGACCTATTGATTCAAATCGTCATTATTGAATGATTATAGTACATATTCCCACAGTTACTATTGTTGTGGTTGTGGTTTCTCTTCAAACCTGCTTGGTACAAGGACCTCTGGTTGCGCAACTGTTTGAATTGAACTTTGAGCTGGGACTTGTGGTTGTTCAGCTAAAAGGTGAGAAACTTGAGCTGGTTTTTCTTCAATAGCTGGTGTCTGTTGAAGCACCTGAGCGTATTGCTGTTCAGAATTCTGATTGTACTGTGGTAAAGGACTGTTTATCTGGAGTTGTGTCTGTGTCTGTGTCTGTGTCTGTGTTTGAGCTTCCGGTTGTTTCTGTTGTGTCTGTGATAGTACTGCACTTGATAGTTGTTGAACAGGCTGAATATTTTGCGATGGTGAAACATAAGATCCTGCGGACTGAGGAGAAGCTTGAATAGTAGTTTGGAACACTCCCATGACTGGGCCACCAAAGCCATTACCACTACCATAACCACTACCATTTCCATTATAATTGGATGACTGTTCAGGTCTCAAGGATGTAATAGATATACCATTTGCTGAGCCATTACTTGGTTGCTGGTCTATTGGTCGTTGTCTTTCTTCAATTCTTCTCTGTCTTTCTCTTTCAGCTTCTTCTTTTCTAAAAACTTCTTCCTCTTCTAATCTTAGTCTTCTCTCTTCAGCTTTTTGCTTTTGAATTTCCCTTTGTCTCGCCTTTTCTTCAATTTCACGTTCTCTCTCAAGTTTTTCATTTTCTAACTTTTTGATAACTTCGTGCTCCAAATCCTGTTTACACCAGTTACAAATGAATACGTCATTTGAATTTCTAACCAATTCTTGTTGAACGGAACGATCTTGGCACTTCAGATGTTGCCATCTATTACATCTTTCACAGGTAATTAGCTTCACACCATCATCATAATTTTTCTCTTTGATACCACAATAACATTCAAAATACCATTCTCCCTCACCTAGCTCAATTTCGTCCAAATTTGATGGGATGTTGTCATTTAGATCAAAAACACCTCTTCTGCTAGTAGTGCTTGCTTTTAAGCGATCCTCAATGTCTCTTTTTAGTTGATTAATCTTCTTTTTCAAGTTTCTTTGTGTTCTTAGCTTTTCATTTTCCAATCTTTGGCGTTCAAATTCTTCCTGTTGTTTGATTTTAGCTGCTTTATCATGCTCATCTCTTTCTTGTAATCTAGATGAACGTTTTCTATGTGTTACCAGGTCAAGTAATTGTTGTTCTCTCTTTCTCTTCACAACTTTCTTTCTAGTTGCTAAATCTTCAGTAGCTATCGCGTCAATATGCTGTTTGATATTTTCAAACAATGGTTTCAATTTCTTGTTTGTCTTGATTGAATCTAAGAAGTCATGAATTTGATAAATCCCTGTTGCAATCAAGGCCCATTCAAAATCAGGTTCAATATCAGCTAGTTCAACTTCTGGATCAAAGTCTTTAGAATATTTGAACTTTTTGGGTATGCTCACAGCAGGATAGTCCTTTATGATTCGATGATAAATTCTGTTGTCACTCAACAGGAAATAACTTTCATCATCATGTTCAAAAATTGCATCAAATCTTAATTCACTTTCACGCTCATATTTTTCAACTTGCTTTCTAAAAGCATCTGTATATTGAGCTTGAAAGATCAAATTGTACAAAACATCAAACTTATCAATCAATGAAAGTGAATCAAATTCCTTTGGATCATCTTCAGTCCCAAGAAGAGATATTGTATCACCAAATAGGTAACGAACTTTAAAGCTAAAATCTTCAGGGGTTACCTTGTTACCAATCAATAACGCCGCAAGATTGGTTGAGATCTTACTTAACAAGTTGTTCTCACTCAACCCTACCAATTCCTCCTCAATCAAATCAACGGATATCGTATCTCCACTCAGTTTGATAGCACCACGGAAGTAATACAGCCACTGTAAAACAAACGCGTACTTCCAATCATTTCTTAACTCCTTCAATTGTACTTCATAAGTCTCACTCTCGATAATCAATTTAACTGGTGTCTTCAGCAATTGATTTTTAATCTCCTCGTCCACAAAAGTCAAATTATGTGCTGGGTGAGACTCATTCACCACAGGTGTTGCCGATTTGGACCGAGACATTTTGCTTTGAAATGGAACCAAAGAATGTTTGTTGTCAAAATGCTGAAATTACAAAAGTTCAGATTGATTGAATTGTTTTCATTTTTTGCCCGTTTTTTTTGGAGGAAAAAAACGCGCCTTTGAAAATATTACCTAATCATGGTTATGAGCGATATCAGAAATTGATTACATAATACTCATTTTCTTTATTTTGGCATGTGATTTTTTAATCAGTCGCTTGGTATCTGTTCAAGACGATGAGCGACACCTTGCGATATCTGATTGTTTCTGCCTTGACTTCCGCCCTTCTCACTCAGCAGGATCAATCTTCAAAGAGCTCCTATAACAATCATTCAAGCTCTTAATCGATCTCTTTTTAAGATAAGGATCACTCATTCAATTCAGATATTTGATCAGAAAATTGGTATACCCACGAGGCTATTCAACATCTCAGTTTATACTCCTTTCATTTGATGCAATAACATTACAGACCAGCAATGTCAAATGATACAGACACACGCAATGGATATGTACGAACGCCCACCCCATCGACACCTCCTTTCCTTAATCTTGCGTCTCCAGATCTCAAAAACTTCAAGTCATTTTTAAGATCACCAGCAAATAAAATAACTAGTTCTCCTGGCTCAATTATATACGGAATGAATCAGGATGATTTGATGGTGGATATAGGTGATATGGACTTTGAAAAAGCGTATGATATTCTGACCAGATCACCAGTCTCTTGTCCAAGTGCAAACACACCTTCTTCAGTCACTCAAGCTCAAAATGAAGAGCAATACCTACAACCAATACATAATGTCAACACTAATAAATCTCCTAAGAGAAGCTTCAACCAGCCAGACTCACCAGATTTGAACAAACTCTTTTTTCAAGGGTCTTTCTCCTCATCAAGAATGGCAAGTCCAGTGATAGATCTTGAAACATTATCATACTTCAACAATGCAAGCCCTGGCAGTTCTGAACTTCTAGGTCAACCTTTAATTGGTCAGCAAAATCCAAATGAACTCTTATCAATCAACGAATCCAATGCGCTGGAACAGTTCCTTGATAGTATAATTGATGATAAAGCCAAAGATGAAAAGACTCTAATGTCGGAACTTCTTTCTGGGTTTGAAGGGCCTTATAATGATAAGATGACGACATCACTGGTGACCACAAGTCCAGATGGATTGACAGAGCCTTTGAGCGTCTCTGAATCAGATTCAATACCTTCAGTTGATTCAGTAGGCGAAACAAAGCAGAGACAGCGCAAGAAGAGAAAGCTTTTATCTGAAGAGCAAAAAAAGAACAATCATACCTCAAGCGAACAGCGAAGAAGAGGTATGGTCAAGGAGTCATTTGATGAGCTAGCAAAGCTTCTGCCCAGAAATCAAGATTCTACAAGAAAAAATCAATCAAAGTCTGTTATTCTTCAAAGAGCTGCGCTTGAAATTGAAAGGATTGAAAGAATAAATAATGAACTACAAAAATTGTTAAACGAAATGTTATAATAGAAAACTTTGTACATAAAAATTGAAATTAATCATGATGAATAGATTGAAGACATCTCACAAAGCCAAATTCAATTCTCCTCTACTGTCCCAGGAGATCTTATAAATGCTAATAATGCATTTGAGGGGTTCACCTGTCATTAGGCAAATAACATTGATGGGCTATTTGCCCAGATAAACCCAGAAATGCTACCAAAATATATATATTAACTTGGTCAATATAATTTTTATTCAATATTATTTTCAAGAAGCCATAAGTACTACTATAAGTTCAACTCACTCAATATCTGACCAGCCAACGTCTTGTATAACCAGGTGTTCCCACTGATCTTTTTGAAATGAACACCGAATAATCCAACTAGCGGAACTTTAACAATATGAATTTCAAATTTCAGTGGTGAGCGCCCTGAAACAATACCAGCTTTTCCAGAATCAGGTTTATAACCTTCAGATATCGCAGATACAGCATTTGCAGTATGAGGCTCAGAGGTCGTGTGTACTTTATTCTGCTCAAGTCTGCTTGAGATCAGCATATCACTACCACCGTGCCCAGCGTTTAGCGATTCCAAAGATGTTGAGGAATCGAAATCATGTCCAGTGAAGTTTCTAGCATTTGGGGAAGCCAATGCGTTATTCAAATTCGAACTAGCAACTGGTGTATTAGGCATAGCTGGTGCTGCACCTGATTGTTTACGTCTATACCCAAGAATACTTCCGCCAATCGAGAATTTCCTTCTATGACTTTTTATGTTTGAATTTTGATCATATTGATTCTCTCCTAAGGAGCTTCTATCGTCAGTTGATTTCTTTTCCAGTGGTTTACCAATTTCACCCGATGTGTTACTGTAAGATCTCGATGATTTGACGCTTAATTTTCTTTCAGCACTTCGATCAATCTCCCTGTTTGATCCTGTCTCAGTATTGACGATTATGGTTGGTGGTTCAATAGATGGAGTATGAACGCAGATAAACCCACCACGAACTTCAGTAAATTGAACATTCAACTTTGATAATGTACTAATTACATTAGCTCTAATAACTGGTAATGGTTTTGACGAAGTTGTTTGAACTGAGAACAACCCTTTCAAGAACATAGTTTTTGGATACTCAATTGCTGGCATAGATCCAGGTGGTGCTGATTCTGCTTCTTTAATTATCTGGGCTTCAGTTAATGTGCTGATATCAACGTCAGGTCTTGTTGATGACACTGGGTTAGAGTTGACTAAAGTAACTCTATCGACATTTGTAGAACCTGGAAGTAACTCATCCAGGGTAATATCGTCAAAGAAAGCATCGTCATTCAAATCATGAGGCAATGGTGGCACCTGTGTGAATTCATTAGAAAGAAGTTGTGCATGATCCCTACGGTGGCCAACTGATTTAGCTCTAGCAGATGGATGAAGTTTTCTTTGGGAAGTAGGAAATTTAGTAGGGGTTTCAGTCGGGGAAATAGTATTCTGTCCACCACTGTAGGCTGAGACAGCTCTATTATGTGTTTTTGGTAAAGGTGGCTTTTCCTCATCTTCGAGTGCAGTTCTTTTAACAATTTTCAAACTGCCAACACGGCGAACTAGTTGCTGATCATCTCTCGATCTCAAGTCTTGGTGATCAGCAAGTGTTGTATGATGTCTAATAGGCTGTGGTTCGGATGGGCGCTTCACAGAGTTGGCTCTACGTTGACTAAATCTTCTCAAAATTGAATTCAAACCCTTTGACTCGTCATAATTCTGCTGGTGTTGTTGAGCAATGAAGTCATTATTAGCATCTGTTTCAGTAGCATTGATCTGCTGACCTGTAGTTGGTAGACTAGGGCCCGCAGTATGACTTGGAGAAGTGTGTGCTGCTTCAGGGAATTTTAGAGCAGGAGGAGGGGTTGGTGTGGCGATTTCTTTTGGCTCATATGAGCCTTCTTTGTTAGTAGGTTCCCTCGATATATCTGGCTTAACACTATCATTCATAGGCGCAGGAATGTCAACGATAGACTCCTTTGCTTGTTTTCTTGTCAACATTTCTTGAATCAAATAGTATATTGAAATCAATGGATGAAAACCAGCGGTTGGGTTCACCTCTAAACAAGATG
The DNA here is from genome assembly GCA_030562945.1 of Wickerhamomyces jianshihensis. NCBI lineage: Eukaryota > Fungi > Ascomycota > Saccharomycetes > Phaffomycetales > Wickerhamomycetaceae > Wickerhamomyces > Wickerhamomyces jianshihensis. The sequence continues at coordinate 68,535 of JAKUAH010000242.1, forward strand.
AAGTCTTCGATGACCATTCATTACTGGCTTCAATGTAAGTGTTAGATGAAACTATCTTGGTCAAATCATCAGATAACTGTTCTGGGTTCCCACTGAATTCCAAATGAACCATCTCATTTATGACTGTAGGATCAAGTGGGAGAGATACAGGAATTCTATGAGGAAGGAAGGAAAGCGGCGCTGATTCATAACCCTTTACCATCCATGGGTGGGCTAAGACTTCAGATAGACGTGCTCTTTTAGTAGGGTTAACAACAAGCATTGTAGCTAGAAGCGACACAACATCTGATGATAAGAAATTTGGATAATCAACTTTACCTTTTTTAATTTTTTCGTGTAAAACACTGACACTTTCATCATCAAATGGTACTTTTCCACAGACTAAAACGTATAGTATAACACCAAAAGACCATACATCAACTTCAGGCCCAATATATGGATGAGCTGAAAGTAATTCAGGTGCAGCAAAATAAAGTGAACCACAGTATGTTTTCAATAACGAATCATTGGAGAATAGATTGGACAACCCAAAATCAATAATCTTGATATCCCCTGTTTTTGAAATCATGATATTCTCTATCTTCAAATCTCTATGTACGACATTGTTCTTATGGAGGTAATCTAGAGCGGACCCTATTCCTCTAGCAAATTTACGTGCATTTCTCTCCTTCAAAGAGCCGTGACTGACAATATAGTCCAACATCTGACCTCCAGAAACGTACTCAAAAAGCATGTAATAATGATTTGACATAGTGATAACCTCAAATAAGCGGCATATGAAAGGATGATATAAAATTTTACCCAAGCCTGCTTCTCTAATGGTTCTCTGATCTCTGGCAATTTCCTTTTCATATTCCTTACGTCTAGATAGTGCCTCGTTGGAATCAGCAGGCAATGGGTCATTTGCATGTGTTCTGGCATAGATTCTAGCTGCTCTTGGAACAATCTTTACAGCGCATACCTCGCCAGTCTTCCTGTGTTTAGCCAGTTTGACTTTACCCATAGAACCAGCACCAATTGTCTTGACAAAATCCCACTCGCCAATGGATCGACGATGAAATTGGGTTGTTTGTTGCTTCTTGGAAGTTGATCGATGTCTTTGTGGCACAGTACCAGGACCAGAAGAAGGGCCAGGCGAAGGAACTCCATCTTGAGCAACATTCACAGGCGGTAGTAATTTGTTTGATGCATCATTTGGGGATTGTTCAATACCTCCATCAGGGGCTTTTGCGGATGTATTAATTGGAAGTAGGTTGCCCCTTGGTGATTGAGCAGCAGTAGGTGAAAAGGGTTGATAATTCGCAGTTTCTGTTTCAGGATCTGCATAGTTGAACACTCTATGGCTTGCATCAGAGTTAGATCGCTGTGGTGCCCGATTTTTAGCTAAAATATCTCTCTGATTAAGCTGGACATTTGGGCTCTGTATAGTTTGATTACCACTAATATTTCTCAACATTCTAGGAGTTGCAGGAACAACAGGAATCTGACTTTTTTTTGAAGGATCATTCGATGATAGCTTATCTGGTGTCTCAGTCTGCGGCCTTACTTTTGGGAGAACCCAGGGCTGTTGATACTTGGAGTTGATGTGATAATCATCAGTAAGATCTCTTCGTCTGTCTGTCATTTCAAATTTCTCAATATTCCATCAACTCAGAGGCTTCCAAACTTGACTTTTAAAGGATATTGGTGTTTTTGTGTTGATAAAAAGTAGTTTGTTGCGATTGGTATCTAAATAGATCAATGGGCGAAAATAAGCTAACTAAAGACTCTCTTTAGCTCGAGATTAAGTGATCTAGTTCAGGAACTGATTAGACTTTCAAATATAGATTTTAATACCAGTAAACAAAGCTTCTTGCCTTCCAGAAGACTTTATCACGCAAAAACAAATGCTTAATCAATTGTAAAAACAATGGAAGTAATAAAAAAACGCGACAAGAAAGGACTGGTCTTGTTAAAATTTTCTTCTGCAGATCAATTCGTCTTGTGAACCGAACAATTGATCAGCCTTGTTTTATTGAATTTTACTTAGTTGCTTCTGGGCTTGGGCTTTTTCGAATTTCTTTAATTATCATATTTCCCCTAACACCTGAACACCAATCTACAGATAAAAAAAATGTGTTACCCGGTATATATATAGAGGAAAGATAAACCTATAAAACTGCACCAAACCCAAATGTTATCTTAATGGATCTGATGTAATAATCTTCAAAATTACCCTGGACTGTATCTTCTTGACCAATTGGAATACCATCGAAAAGGACATTCAATTTTGTTTCTGAATCACCTTGGTAAAAGTCAATAGACAACTTAGCAAAATGACCAACTTTCCAATCTCTCAACCTCCATAATTGTTCAATTCTCTTGTTTGGTTCTAATTTAGTAATCTTACCTTGTATATTTCCACCAAATATCGAGAATTCTTGTCCCTCTTTCAAGAAATCACCATCAAATACTGGATTGGATCTAGTCCATGCTCCTAATCTATTCTTCTCTAGTAGTGTAATATATAACTGTTCAGCAGTGGTGTTAAAGGATGGCTCAAAATGTAAGGTGGATGTGTTGTATTTTGGAATAGAAGAAGAAGATAATGTGGAAGTTTTAGAGACATTATTGGCTGATGATAAAGGTGATGCAGCTTTTGAAATATTATTTACAACAGTATCAGTTTTGTTTGTCGCAGATGGTTCAGCATTGACTGTGTTTGAGGATTGATTCTCTTTGGTAAGTTTAGAGTTAACTTTTTCTGAAGACAATTGAATGTCAGAGCCATGAGTAGCCAACAAGTCTTCACCAAATTTAGCAAATGCCTTTCTTAATTGTGGAATGACTTGTGATTTGATGACAGATTTGATTTTAGTCTTTTCGTTGTTCTCATTGAAAACAGAGACGTCAAATTGGTATTCATCTTCTTCAGTATCGTATGCTACTTCTGGAACTGTGATTGATCCCTTAGCAGTGGCGCCTGGTAGTTTTCCTTCGTACTCCAACACCAATTTTAAATCAAACAAGCTGATCACCTTACCTTTACGTTGTGATACAACAACATCACCCTCAACTGAGACTATAGAAGTAATTTTGGCGGATTGATCACCAGAGGTGCCTGTAAGTCCAATTAAATTCTCTTTTAAATATTGACGGGTCCAATCAATACAATTCTTATCCACCCAGTGCCAGTTATTTGGATTGTTGACAACCATTTTCCTCGTTTTCTTTCTGTTAGAGATGAAACTTTCAGAATTTTCAGAACTTTCAGAATTTTCAGAACTTTCAGAATTTTCAGAACTTTCAGAACTGTCAGATTTCAAGTTGTTTTTATCATCGAACGGCCTTTCTAGAAAATTCCGAGTTTAGTTCGCGAACTGTACACCATACAAACATTAGTGAACCACAAACCACAAAAATGTGCTGAGCTATAGTTAAGTTATATAGTCCGAGCTATTGCTACGGCGAATAATCATATGTAAAGGTCCATAAAACAAATTAAAAGCCCAGTTCCTTTTTCAACACATAAGAAATGAGAATTGGCAAGGTGATGAACAGAACAGGATATTGAACCAAGAATATCAAACCAACACAGTTCATCTGAATTCTCTCCTCAGAGTCCGGAAGGGATGCTGTTTGGAAAGCAGTGAAATAAATAATTGAAGTCATAGTGGGTAAACCACAGGTGACAATCAGCACGAATAGAAAAATCTTATCATCTTTGTTGACCCAACCCATAGAAACGAGTGCCTTCGCCCAGAGCACACCTAGAATAGGGAGAATTACCAATCTTAAAAGTGTCAAAGCAGAAGCAGTCTTCCAAAATTGATCAGGAATTGTAGTGATTTCAATCTTAGCTATTGTAGCACCAAGTAATAACAAGGCGAACGGGATGGCAGCAGCAGATACATAGGATGTATAATCCATGATAAAACTCAATGGTGGAAGTTCATCTGGTGCATCATGGATGTACACCGTAGTATGGACGAACAATGCTTTCAACCAAGGAACAAATGCAATAATCAAGGCCACAATTGCTGCAATAGAACATGGTCTAATACAATTCTGCAAGAAAAATACCAGAAACCCTAAATGATACCTCTGCATGAATTTTGAGCCACTTGATTCACCTGTTATATCTGCCGTTGTAATACCAACATCTGTTGTTAAGATTTTGGAAATAGTGGTATTAGGTACATTTTCCTGTCTATAATCAGTAATTACATCATCAATGGTTTGAAACTTGCTGATTCGGCTCATAGACTGGACACCACAGGAATGTACTGATTGAATGGAAGATGAATGGGTATTTGATCTGTGTAATGCAATAGGCCTGTCATTCAAACTCGATGCTGATGATGAATATCTCTCATTAGTTTCTTTCTTCTTGTATATTGTTTCTAACATTTTTGGAGGATTCATATCATCATATTTATCCAGTTGCAGTTGTTCCTTTCTTCTTCTTTCACGCATAAAATCCCATTCAACTAATCTAAACCCGCCAAAGTTGAAAAGCACAATTGTGAAAGTTGTAAAGAAAAGGATAACGTACGTGACTCCTTTATCGGCCTCTTCTTTAGTGAAAACGACACCAGTATCGATAGTCTGTAGCATAGCGACAGTTAGATCCTGGACATTAGGTAATATCCCAGCCATTAGCAGACCACCAACCCATGCTTTTGGTGCTGGGGTGATCAACTTAATTGCGAAGGCACCCAGACCACCTATACCATAGAGTAATAAGGAAGTGAGGCATATAATTCCAATATTCTTGATGTCTTTATCTGCGACATTTGTAACAATTTTGTTGAAGGTCAAGCAAGGTATTAGAATGGTAATAACAATATCTGATATGTTACGTGCTGTTTCTATTGGTAGAACATTTCTTCTGGAAAGATAAAACCCTGTGCCAATGATCAGGTATATCTTCACTATGGGCTTGATGGCAATCCATATGATATCGCCCACTGATATTGACATGTTATCCCTTAATATTCCATTTGATGGTTTAGTCAAGTGTGAGAAAACTGTTCGACTAAGTGCGACAAAACTGGACTAAGTGCGACAAAACTGTGGAGTTGCCAATAATACACCGAAAATTCGTACCGCAGAAGTGAGAGAAAAAAACACACTGGTGACACACCAGGTGACACACCAGTCGCCTAAAGCCATTTATAAGTTACTACAATTTAAAATATTTCAAAGGTTTACATAACAATTAGAGTCCCAGTGAGACCTTTATACTATAAGATGCTAAGAATGGTAGTGATATGACAAGCACTGGGTACTGCAAGAGTAATAATAGGGAGCAACAGTTCATCTGCAACCGGTCAGTAGAGTCGGTCATGGTGTATGATGCAGTGAAGTAGATAATTGAAGTCATTGTAGGTAATCCAAAACTTATGATACACACAAATCTCATCATGATGTCATCCTTATCTACCCATCCCATTTTAACTAGAGCCTTGTCCCATAGCACACCTAGGATGGGTAAGATTACAAACCTTAAAATGACCATCAAAACGGCACTCTTCCAAAATCCTTTAGGCAGTGTAGTAACTTGAATTCTCGCAATAGAACCACCCAACAAAATAAGCGCTAATGGAACAGAACCGGCGCCAACATACGATGTGTAGTCCATAATGAAGTTCAAAGCAGGAAGACCATCAGGGGCTCCGTTTACATGTGTGTCTGTATTCACGAAAAGGGCTCTAGTCCAAGGAATAAATGTGATAATTAATGCAATGATTGTACTCATAGAGCATGGTCTCAAACAGTTCTTGAAGAAGAAAACAATCAATCCCAAATGATATTTTTTAATAAAATTTGAACCCGATCCACTATTCTTAATATCTTCTCCTCTGACTCCGACGTCAGTAGTCATTATCTTAGTCAGAGTCCTTTCATTTGGGCTAGTCCGTTCAGCTGCTTCACTATACTCATTTATTACATCCTGAATATTTTGAGAGGGTAATGTTCTCAACTCGCTAGCTTTCCAGTTATTTCGAATGATTGATGAAGAAGTTGAGATAGCTGATGTTCTTGATCTGTTAGTTGTGATGGTTGAAAGTCTTGAAGAAGCTAAAGATGATGACCCTGTTGAACGGCGACGGCGCATATTCACGGATATAGAACCGTCTGTTCTGTTAGAGTTTTGTAAAAGCAAAACTGGGTGTTCATCTGGTGTCGTGTCTTCATCACCAGAGCTCAATGAAGACCTCGATCCAGCATTTTGTTGTACAATAGACTGATGTGTTGTAACCCTTGCAGCTGTATTTAAAGAGCTTGGATCCTCAGCTGTATCACCAACTATAACATCATTCAAATTTGAATTTGTAGTATCATCGCTGATATCACCAAAATCGAACTCTTTCTCTGTGTCTCCTTGAGCTTCAACGTCATTTATTTCATTTTTTTGTAGTATGAAGTCTCTTTCAATCAACCTAAACCCTCCAAGATTGAACAAAACCAATGTGAACATAGTTAAAAAGATGACGACATGCGATACACCCTTCTCACCTTGAGCTTCTGTGAAGACCAATCCAGTATCTAAGGTTTGAATATATGCAATGGGTATATCAGAAATATTAGGGAAAATTCCAGCAGCTAGAAGACCACCCCTCCAGCGCTTTGGTACTGGTGAGATGAAGGGTATGATTAAAGTCAATAATCCACCAAATAGGAATATAAACACCGAAGTGAGACAGATGATACCGACATTTTTGATATCAGACCCTTCAATATTAGTAACAACCTTGTTAAATGTCAAACAGGGGAGAAAAACTGTAAGGATCATGTCAGATAAGTTTCTGGTCGTCTCAACACTCAATATGTTTCTCTTAGCCAAGAAGAACCCAGTAGCCATGATGAGGTAGATCTTTATGATCGGTTTCACACAGCTCCAGATGACTGTTCCCAGAGCAAGATGACCCGACATCGAGAAGTAGTTTATAATCTATGAAATTCAAGGCAAGCTTGAGAGAGCAACCTCTAGACCCTGTGACGGTTGATGAATTTTCTTTATTATAAAAAACTAACATCACGCGCAGCCAGAACTGAAGAATCTGTGGTCTCCAGCGCCAGTTCTGTGTAGATAAGCACACCACAGTACTAGAAACATAGAATGATAGGAGCCCATATTAGTGTTATCTCTCAATTGATGTAGTTCATACAGGTGTTTGGCTCTGAAGGAGACCCAGTTCCTATCAGAAGTAATCTTCAAGCGCTAACCAAATGCATCGCAAACAGGAGGGTAACCAAGGCGAAATCTCACTCCAATTCGCGAATTAGCTTGATGGGCTGTTTGGTGGAAATGAGTCCTATTGAGCCAGAGGTATAGGGAAAGAACTGAGGGGCCCCTGTTGGATAAAATATCGAAAGTGTTTTCTCACAGCTTCTTTACTGTACCTAAAACTTCTTCAGTACTCTCTTGCGGTCATCACCTTATCCCTTACTTCTCATCCCAAACTAGAAGCTATAGCTCATTTTCTAAGTTATTTGGTTCTTTCAAGAACCGTAGGAAGGCTCCCAGATTGACAAGAAAGGCTTTAAAGATGACAGATAATAGAGGGTCCAGAAGACAAAAAATATACGACCTCATGAGAACCACTAGAGATGTTTATATTCCTACTTTATCAAATACAATCACTCAATTGGCCTCAGAGGCAACAACAAGAGCAATGAACTACAATGAACCTAATGAATCCCTTCCCAACACAGACATACAGGGAGCCAAAATCTTACTATATCCACATCTTACAAGAATTTCTTCTGATCGACAGGAATACTATACCCAAGTTCAAGGTTGGGTCTATTCAACTGTAGGATCAGTAAGGAAGAAGAAAATCATATTTGCACTTGCCAGACAATTGGCTAAATCTGGTAATAATACTGTTGATATTGCTGGTCAATTGAATGAGCAGATCTCAAGTATTGAACAAGATGATTCAAAATCACTCCATTCAACAGCTTCAGAAACTACCTTGGGCCCCGCTACCCCTGTTCATAGAGTCGGCACAGCATCTAGTACTAGCAGTTCTGCTTCGTTTGCTAGTACTATAAACTCAAATAACGATACTGATGGAGCTTTAAAGGAAAGATTATCTGCTTTTGTTGATAGATCTTTAGGAAACCTTGAGCTGGAGGTTATACTTGGAAGTGAAAATGATGAAGAACTTAAGATCCAGAAGTTACTAACGGATGCAAACGGGAACTTTAATGATGATATAATCACTGAATTTAAACCGTCCTATGTTCGAGTGTCAGTCTATCTCGATGAAAGATTGTTTGCATTCACTAAAGCCATTTACCCAGGTGATTCAGACTATGCTATTATCAGTGATATTGATGATACAATAAAACGAACTGGAGTTTTAGATGATAAAAGGACTGTTTTTAGAACAACATTTGTTGATGATATATCAACATGGGAAGTGCCTGGTGCTGCTGATTGCTACAGGTATTTTCAATTTAAAAGGAATTTCTCATTTTTTTATGTATCCAATAGTCCTTACCAATTATATTCAACATTAACTGATTTTTTGAAATCATTTGAATTCCCAGTTGGATCAATCTATTTGAAGAAATATACTGGAAATATTCTAAATTCTATGTGGGAGCCGTCTCATACAAAAAAGAAAGCCCCACTAGAAAGAATTATAACGCACTTTGATTCAAAAAAATTCTTTTTAATAGGTGATACCTCTGAGCAGGACTTAGAAGCATATACTGATATTACTAGATTATACCCTAATAAAATTTTGGGTATTTATTTAAGAGTTGTCGATGGCTCAATGAGACCAGAAACGTTGAAAGTTTTAAATGATATATTATTAAAGAGAAAGAGAACAGAAGAAATGAATAACACCAATGACAACCAAGCAACATCAAGAGACTTTGAGACACCAATTAATTCGGCTCCTGAGATGCCAGATTTAATTGATTTGGAACAAGGCTCAGAGTCTGATTTCTTTTCTGAAACTCAAACCCAAACTCCAATCACCACTAGAGCTAAATCTGCACCTCCAAAGATTCCTAAAAAGCCAGAATCTCTCACAATGGATAAATTCGACCCATTAGTTTCAAATTCTGGATCACCACTGAATTTTGATACCAATAAATCAAAAACAGAAGAACCATCATCAGTAGTTAGTGACGATTGTCCTATTCCTTCACCAAAGAAATCCTCACTCAAACTCAATGGCTCAAATACAGCCCCTCCAGAGCTACCAAAAAGGCCAATTCCACCTTTACCCCCTAGATCCCAAATTTCTAATATGGCTTTACCTTCTTCAGATAATAACTATCTACAAAATGATTCCAATGATGAATGGGTCAGTCGATTATTAACTTCATTGGTTATTTTGAAAAATTCTGGCAATGCTAAGTTAAAGTTCTTTGTTGATTATAGTGAAGTTCAAGTGGATATCGAGTCCAAAATTATCAACGACAAATAACTATTGCTATAATATATAGTAGCAGCCTTACACTATAATAACACATACCAAATTTTAGCTTTCCTGAATCAATATATATATATAGACCATTCACCATGTGAATGTAGCGATAAAAGCATTATTCCTTGAGTAAGTTATGAGTTAGCTGTATAACCAAAGTTCTATTGATAAAATGACTTTCTACATCTGTATCAAACAAAGGAAACCAAAAAAAAAAAAAATGAAGATATATGAAGATGCAGCTAAGTGACAAAGATCATCATTACAATGTTAAATAACCACATTATTAAATAGGACGTTGAAAAGTTATAATAACTCATGCTTCAATGGCAGTATTTTCAGTTGATGATTCTTCATTTATCTTAGGCTCAGGTTCATTACTTTCTTGTTTTTGAGCTTTGCTCTTACCATCATCAAAAGCAACACTGTTAAACTCTTCATTTTCATTCAAGTCTTTTCTCCATTGTGACAAATCAAAAGCTTGTGAGCTAACATCTTCAGTATCTTCGATATAGTTCTTATCCAAGAATCTCTTTTCGATAACTTCACGCCCTGTAAGTTTTTGCTTTTCTTTATTCTTTGCATTGAGTCTTCTAATTATATTGTTTTCTTTCCATTTAGAGAAAGTTTCAAATGTTATTGGAGTCAAACCAGTTTTTGGTAATTTATGTCTTTCAGTTTCAATAAAATCTTCTAATGTAATCTTTGGTAGTTCATCTATAGCTAATTTTTCCAATCTCTTTTGTTCTTTAGTCTTTAAGACGAAACCTTCTGGTAAAGAATGTCTATATTTACACTCAGTACCATCGTTAGGACAAACCCAAAACCAACCATATTTCCCATCTTCCACTGCTTCTATGAAAAATTTACAAACTTTATCAGTAGTTGTTCTTGCATTACCTTGTTTAGATTTGATAACTGATCTTAATTTCTCTTCATCCCATTGATCCATAGTATCAGCTTCTTTCTTTGCACGATCATCAGTGTATAAATCTTTCTTTGTAGCTCTCTTACCAATATTTAGATCATGACTGAATTTACATTTAGCACCTTTCAAACATTTACCATCCCTAAATAGGACACATAACACAGATTTTGGATCGACACCAAATGGGACTTTTTGACTAACTTGAGAGTTGAAAAGAGCCATGGCTTCAAGTTTTGCAGCTTCAGCAGCTTTTTTCTCTTCAAGCTTACGTTTAGCATTGGCAGCCTCTTTCTTTGCTTGTGCAGTACTTTGAGCTGCGAGTTCAACTTCTTTGACGAATTTCTGAACTTTTGAAGATTTGTTCTTGTTCTTCAAACCGAATGTTTTATCAGCTTTGACATCTTTCTTTGGACCTTGTTCTTTCTTTCCTTTCTTTGGAGGCATTTTTCAGTTAATTTTGGGGAGGTTAATTACTTTTAAACAGTTCAGATGAGATGTTTGGCCAACTTTTTTTTTTTTTCACTAGAAATTTTTCGGTTGGGGCACTTTTGTGATAGACTCCGAATTGAAATATTGTGAAAGAGCTAATTTTTCAAATTTTGTTGATAGAAATTTAACTTTAGCGTTAGTTGATCGTCTTTATTGATATCTATATACTTGAATTATATCTCAATCTTTTTTTCTGAATTTTTTTGCAATTCTCTCTAATGGATCGTTCAACTTTAAAGCACCTAACATGATCTTGGAGAACAGCTTGAAAGGAATAAAAGCATTGAAGAAACGAGCAACCCAAGTTGATGCACCAGCATAGAACTCAGTATATGAGATATTTCTTCTGATTGACCTTTCAATTCGATCAATGGTTGTTTTAACATAAACATCGGTCGGAGTAGCAGCAGATTCGATAGGTTTCAGGACATTGGTACCTTCTAAGTAATAAACTGAAGTTTTTGAAACCTCTGGGGTTTCATAATCCCAGATCTCTGACTCTACTGCACCAGTTGCAACATCTACTACTTTGATACCCAATTTACTGGTTTCTAATGATAAAACTTTTGGAATGGTTGAAAACGCAGACTTACTGGCAGTGTATGCCACAGCGAAAGGCATTGGAACGTATTTAGCAATTGAGGATGTGAATATAACAGTTCCCTGTGCTTCCAATAACTCCTTTTGAAAGATTTTAATTATTTCAAGTGGACCAAAGACATTGACTTTGAAAACATGTTCTATTTGTTTGATATCAGCATCAAATATAGGGGATCTATAGAGAGTACCTGCATTATTGTATAGAATGTCTAATTTTCCATCAATTTGAGTTGAAACAAGTTCATAAGCTGCTTTGATAGAATCAGAAGATGTTAAATCTAGTTCCACTGGTGTGATTCCATATTGTTTGAGAGGTTCCATAGCTTTTAATCTTCTAGCACCGGCAAAGACTTTGTATCCTCTTTTGGCAAACTCAATCGCTAATGAGTACCCTATACCAGATGATGCACCCGTAATGAAAACTGATTTCTTCACTTGAGACATTGTATCTTATAATTTTTGTATAATTGTTGAAAAGTAGATGTCTATTAAGTTAGAGCTCATTCATCTCCGTTCTTTTTATATACATTTTGTGCCAATCTGAGTCTGGCTATTGATTCGGGAATCGGATTTTACAATCCCAATTAGGAAGAGTTCCCCGAGCTGAATATCACAAGACCTGTTGAGTTATAAATCAATGGAGATCAATAGATTTGTGAGTTATAATAGATAGATAATTTAAATCATTCTATTTAGCAGAAAACATGTGAGTGATATTCTCAAAAGTTTGTCAGTTCATAACATTAAAAATAATACAAAATATAAAGTTTCTCTTCAAGATTTGATCTAGGTTTCAACTTACGATTTCTGTCCCATCTAACAATATTCTCATTGAATTTTTTAATTTCATTCATCTTTCCATTTCACCGAACTGCTTTAGTTTGCCTGAATTAGCCCAATCTTCACCAATAGCTTTTAAAGTATTTGCACCTGAAAATTTTCTATTCGAATTTAGTGCAAAATCTGCAAAATCTCTCCACATTAGTTCTAGTATCTTTGAACCTTGTTTACCATAACTTTGTAAGAACTCAAAAGCACAACTTTCCCACCAAGAACTTAATACTATAAAATGTGTGTTTGTCCATAATTCAAATTGAGTATTCAGAATACGACTTGTTAGAACCCAACTATTTGAAATTGGTAAAGGATGTGATAAATTAGAATAGTAGGCATCATCCAGTTTTAACCTGGTAATAACAGAGTATAAAGTCATCATACCCCCCATTCTTTCATCATAACTAATCTCATCTTCCCATTTTGAATCACTATTTCTTTTCCAACCCATTCGTAGTCTTCCTTCTTCAGTACTAATATCACACGAGTATCCAATTATGAATGGACATTTTTTGACAAATCTAGTCATTAGAAATTCTTTCAATTCAGGAAACTCGCAAAGAAGATTTAATGTCAATTTTGCTAATGGAACTGAAGAGCTCGGTTTTGCACGGACTTCTGTTTCTGATTGTGAGACAATAGCTTTAGAAACAAAGTTTAATATCCATTGGAATGCTAATGGACTTGGTTTTGTCTCATTTATCAAGGTTTTCAAATCTGTTGTAATTTTTGATAGTTGAGTTAAACTGTTTGTTAATTGACCAAATTTGGGATTAATTTTACGTTTATGGGTGCTTACTGCTTTCTTTGTTGCTTGATCTTGTCTAACAGCTTCAACAATATCTTTTTTGATAGTTTTAATTCTGTTTTTATAATTTAAGAATTCTTTTTCAATTTGTTTGAAATCGGTAAGACCTTTACCCTTTTTGGCTTCTCTCTCTTTTTCTTCTAAGGCTAGTTTTGCTTTGGCTTCTTTCTCTTTTTGTTCTTGCTCAGCCTTCAGTTTTTCAGCTTTTTCCTTTGCTTCTTTCTCCTGTTTCGCCCTCTGTTCTTGTTCTTCTTTCAATTTTTTGGCCTCAGCTTCTTTTCTTTTACGCTCTTGTTCTTCCTTTAGCTTTCTTTCTTCTTCTAGTCTCTTTTTTTCTGCTTCTATTTTCTTTCTTTCTTCTTCTTCTTTTATTCTCTGTTGTTCGATTTCGTTTAGTCTTAAATTAATGTCTTTTGAACGTTTTGAAAGCCTAGCTTCAAGGCCATTTATAACATTCTTCTCGATTTCTCTCAACTTTAATTTCTCAAGATCTTTGTTCAAGTCCTGATCTTCATTAATAATTACTGAAGATGGTCTTGAATGGATGGATGATGGTCTACTAGAACTGTTAAGACCATTATAGAGACGTAAAGTTGACCTTCTTTTCGTATTTTGTCTAGCAAGTAAATATCGTTCTTTAAAGTCTAAATCGTTTAGCAACGAGCTTAATTCTTCCTCAATAGAGTTTTTCGTATCAGAGTCATCATAATAATCTAGATCCTCTTCAGAATCATCAGTTTTAACTCCTGTTTCATCAAACAGTTTTGAGCGTGTAAGTTCTGACCTATTAATAGGGGAATTCGATAAAGGAGAAAAATGGAAGGACTTGTGTATGCGCCTCCATTTGGATTTTTTGTAGGACAATGGTGATTTCGATGGAGTGTTGTTCACTGTTGATTTAAGAGGAGATGAGTTGAAGGGGCTACTTGTTGGGTAGTAGTCCTCATCTTGACTATCTTCCGAAAGGGAGTCATACCCAGGAGCAATTTCCTCGAGAGGATTAGAGGGCACGGTCCTATGTGGGCTGAACCTCATATTTCCCCTTTATTAAGAACCTGAATTACTTTGTTTTGTCTATTTAAAAGCTCTTTTTTTTTCTTCCTTTGAATGGAAAAAAAATAAACATATACAAAACACAAGTACATAAACTTCACATTATTTCAAATTAAGTTGTTAACGATAGAGCCAATAGCCTTCTTAGATAATGCCACCACGAAAGAGAACGAGGCAACAAGCTCAAGATACAATCGAAAATGGTTTGAAAAAATTGAAGAATGAATTGGATGAGAAGAAATTACCTGTGCAACCAATACAAAGAGCTGATGTGTATAAACCTCAACAAACCGTGCACGATAATATCAAAAGAAATGTTGCTAAAATACCTAAAGATAGAGAATTAGAACAGACCAGTGTTGTTCTCAGAGTCTCGCCTACGGAAGGTGATCTGTTACTTGGAAAGGATGGAGAAACTAATCTTAATAAACTTATTAGCTTGTCCAAAGCTGGAATATCTGTTGGTGAAAAAGTTGCCAGAAGCATTGATAGAGAAGTTTACATTACCGGTAATACTAAGAGCGTTGTGACCTGTTTATTAGCTACTGCTTACTTTCTCAGTAAAGTGGTTGATGAGAAGAGCGGTACAGATTCGGTATATCAACTGACCCTCTTGTTATCACACCGAGTTGTTGAAAGCGTTGGCCTGGATAACCTGTTAAAATTACTCCCAAATGTTGATATATCATCCCAGTTCGTACCCTTTTCCAACAGACACACTTCTCATTTTGAAGGGAAACTCCCTGGATTGGTTGATGAACTTACTCTGTTCTTGTGGGAGACACAAAACCCTCAACTAAAATTGAAAGAAACCATCGTAGATATTGAACCCTTATTCAAAGTGCCGGTGACAGGGTCCCACACTCCAATTTTGTCACAAGAAGCCAAAGATTTGATCAGCAAAAGTAAAATTGCATTGGAAAAATATTTAAAACAAGAAACCAGAGAATCAACCACACAAAGAGATAAAAATCAAGATCTTCATCAGGAAAATCACCAGAATCTCCGCCAAATAGCAAGAAAACAGGTTGAGAGTGCTATTCAAGAATGTCATAAGCAATCAAAGGCTCTGGAACAATTAAAATTCGCTGTTGATTTCCCAATTGACTTGGTTTCTCATTTGAACTTGACAGAAATAAGATCGAAATCTAACAGTAATGTTGTTCTAGACAATTCTAATTCTTCTAACTCCACTCAGAATCAGTTCAAAAAGGTGAAAATTACTGGGCTCCCTGAGGCTAATTTGATCGCTCTTAGATTCCTTTTGAAAGTACTGTAGATATGAATTGTGTCCTATTAGCCGCTGAGGCTTTTTGAATATAAATATTTGCTTTGTTTCCTATAAAGATCCTCTTTCCGATAGATTAGCGGCATACTTTAGAAGAAGAAAGAATGGTTCAAGGTTCTCTTACTAAATCTATTGGCTGGATCGTTAGATCAGTCCAAATTATCAACGCGATTTTACTTTTATCCTTGGCGGCTGAAGGTCGTGCAAACTTTTCAACTAGTGGGGTCTTATCTTATGACATTGCTCTAGGTATTTTTAGTTTACTTTATCCCTTATCTGTTATCACCATCTCAATATTTTCTGCTAATGTTATTGTTGCTGGTTATTTGGTGCTTCTTGAACCATTGTTTGCATTGGCGCATTTTGTTGCATTCATCACAAATACTTATGTGTTTGCATTATATGATTGCAGCTCATTCCTTGAAGCTGGTACCAGAAATGCATGTCGTGCTACTCAATCCACTATTGCTTGGAGTGCTATAGGATTAGTGATATTCTTGATCTCTACAATTTTAGTTGTTGTTGCTATGATTATTCCTATTTTTCAATCCCATGGCCCTATTCAGCTATGGGAATCTAAAGAACCTTTCCATTCACATGGACTATCTATTGATTTTCATCCAGTTAAGCACATAAATAATGACCTTGAAACTGGCATTAATAACAAAGAAAGTCACCCGGAAGCAGCTCCTACAAATGTTAATGAAGAATCTGCAGCTTAAACTACTTCAACTCGCTTCAGGTATTATATTGGGAGCTTTACGCAATGGGCTCTTATACCCTTGTTAGCTTCTTGTTTTATCTATAACGCCTATTACCTATTTTTTCTTTAAAACGGTGGTTAGTATAGGGAAACAAGTGTGATTATCGTCACTGGTATAGGGGATCTTGAGATATTCATCGTTGTTAGCTTTATACTCAATATAAAACACTGGCTATCTGCTTAAAATACTGACGAATCATCAGAGCCTGATTGGCTGTAGAGGAAAAAGTCAATCATGATTATGTAATCCATCTTTTTTTTTTTTTTTATCCATGACTCTATGACTAATTTTTCATTTTTCCACTACTGACATAGTGCATTCATACTCTCAAGGTCTTGACTTATATTGGAATAAACTTTTGACTACTAAAGATTATTGAGATAATCTTCAATAAGAATACAATTATTCAAAACAAACAATGGTCTCATATCAAGTCAGTCGATTGTCCTCAATCAGGCTCTTCTCCACAACAAGATCAACCTTAGTGGGTCAGAATCTCACAGAGAAGATTGTTCAGAAATATGCTGTTGGATTACCAAAAGACAAGATCGTCAAGTCAGGTGACTATGTCTCTATCAGACCAGCACACTGTATGTCACACGATAATTCATGGCCTGTTGCTTTAAAATTCAAAGGGCTTGGTGCCAAAAGTGTCAAAGATAACAGACAAGTGGTGATGACTTTAGACCATGATGTTCAAAATAAATCTGAGAAAAACTTGGAGAAATACAGAAATATTGAGCAGTTTGGTAAAGAACAAGGTATTGATTTCTATCCTGCTGGTAGAGGTATTGGTCATCAAATTATGATTGAGGAAGGTTATGCTTTCCCATTGAACTTGACCGTTGCTTCAGACTCACATTCAAATACTTACGGTGGTATTGGTTCCCTAGGTACTCCAATTGTTAGAACAGATGCTGCTTCTATCTGGGCCACTGGTCAAACCTGGTGGCAGATTCCTCCAGTTGCTAAAGTTGAATTAAAAGGAAGATTACCAGCTGGTGTTTCTGGTAAAGATGTTATTGTTGCCTTATGTGGTGTTTTCAACAATGATGAAGTTTTGAATCATGCTATTGAATTCTCTGGTGATCATTTAGATGAACTACCAGTTGATTTCAGATTAACCATTGCTAATATGACTACCGAATGGGGTGCCTTATCAGGTTTATTCCCAGTTGATGAAACTTTAATTAATTGGTATAAACAAAGATTAACTGTCTTACCTCAACCACATCCAAGAGTTAACGAAAAAACTGTCCAGGGTTTAATTGAGAATAAACAAACTGCTGACTCTGATGCTTATTACGCTAAACACTTAACTCTTGATCTATCCTCATTAAGTCCATATGTTTCTGGTCCAAATTCTGTTAAAATTTCAACTTCTTTGGCTGATCTTTCTGCTCAAAACTTGAAAGTTAATAAAGCCTACTTGGTTTCTTGTACTAACTCACGTCTTTCTGATATTAAAACTGCTGCTGAAGTCGTTAAAGGACATAAAATCGCTGAAGGTGTTGAATTCTATATCGCTGCTGCTTCAAGTAACGTTCAAAAAGATGCTGAAGATGATGGTGCTTGGAAAATTTTACTTGATGCAGGTGCCACACCATTACCAGCCGGATGTGGTCCTTGTATTGGTCTAGGTACTGGTTTATTGAAAGAGGGTGAAATTGGTATCTCAGCTACAAACAGAAACTTCAAAGGTAGAATGGGCTCTAAAGATGCTTTGGCTTATTTAGCTTCTCCTGCTGTTGTTGCTGCTTCTGCCGTTTTAGGTAAGATTGGTGGTCCTGAAGAAATTGGTGGTGCTCCAGTTAATGGTGCTCAAGGAATTGTTAAATCAATTGAAACGCCTCCAAAACCACTTGAATCTACCTCTGAAGGTTCTTCTTCTAGTGCTATTGAAGTATTGGAAGGATTTCCTAAATCAATTGAAGGTGAATTGATCTTATGTGATGCTGATAATATCAACACTG
Source organism: Wickerhamomyces jianshihensis (assembly GCA_030562945.1). Taxonomy (NCBI): domain Eukaryota; kingdom Fungi; phylum Ascomycota; class Saccharomycetes; order Phaffomycetales; family Wickerhamomycetaceae; genus Wickerhamomyces; species Wickerhamomyces jianshihensis. Next base: position 86,709 of record JAKUAH010000242.1, read on the forward strand.
ATGGTATTTATCCAGGTAAATACACTTACCAAGATGATGTTCCAAGAGAAAAGATGGCTGAAGTTTGTATGGAAAACTATGATGCCGAATTTGGTCAAAAGACTCATGCTGGTGATATCATTATTTCCGGTTTCAACTTTGGTACTGGTTCTTCAAGAGAACAAGCTGCTACTGCTATTCTTGCTAGAGATATGAAACTTGTTGTTGCTGGTTCTTTTGGTAACATTTTTTCCAGAAATAGTATCAACAATGCTCTCTTAACATTGGAAATCCCAGATTTGATCAATCAATTAAGAGATAAATACAAAAACTCCGAAAAAGAATTAACTAGAAGAACTGGTTGGTTCTTGAACTGGAACGTTGAAACTGCCACTGTTACTGTTAGAGATGGTAAAGATGGGGAAATTGTCCTTCAACAAAAAGTTGGTGAGTTGGGTGCAAACTTGCAAGAAATCATTGTCAAAGGTGGGTTAGAAGGTTGGGTTAAATCTCAATTATAGAAAGACGCATATAAAAAAAAGAACTTATTTATTTCATTTGATAAACTAGCTTACGTAGAAAATGAAATTCAAAACCTATGCTAATTGTTATATTAAAATAAACTAATGTACAATGAAACCCAACTTAAAAAATAACAACACTCATTTCAAATTCTAATATACCAAACTCTTTAGTGATTTTAAAGAGATGGAATTTCCTTCACCACTTCATCAAAGTTTTCACGATATTCTTCAGCTTTGGCTTCGTTCTTCTTATTTTTACCACCACCTGGAACAATCATAACAACAGAAGTTGGTCTTTTAGTTGCACCAGCAGAACCTAGATCTTCTTTGGATGGAATGAAAACAAATGGAACAGAGCTATCTTCACATAAAACTGGAATATGAGAGATAACATCTGGTGGAGAAATGTCACCAGCAATAACAACTAGACCTTTTTCACCTTTACGTAGGGCTTTGACAACTTCTTTAACACCTCTTTTGACATGTTTAGCTTTAGAAGCTTTTTTAACTGTTTTCAAAACTTTTTTGTTTAATTTCTTTGGAGCAAGAGGCTTAGCGAATGGCAAAACAGCAGGCAATCTTTTTTCATAGTTGTCTTCACCTGATTCTTCTTTGGAAACTTTCTCTTTCTTAGCCATTATGTCTGTTTATTTAACACTTTGTTTTGTACTAACTTCCCACCTCAATTAAAAATTTTCAGATGAGCTTAAATTTTTTTCCTTTTGAGACCATCGTTACCCGGACTAGTTTAAAAAACACAAAAACAAAAAACAGGTTCGCGAATAAAACTTATTCGCGGTTGTTAATGAAGTGAAAAAAAGTTGATCAAAAAAGTTTGAACGAAATCGACTAAAACACTAAAAAAGCTGAGATTTTGATACTTTGAAACTCTGGGAAATGTTTAGAAGCAGTGTATTTGGTGCTTCTTCCCGTTTCTTCTCCACTTCGGCCATTGTTGCTGGTAAGCCTGGTTGTAACATTGTTAAACCAGTCCATCACAGAGTGAAAATTGACAAAAACAAATTATCAAAGAGGTTCCCAGGTTTAAACTACCAAAAAAATGATATAAGACATCCTGGTTACAAACCAACTTCTACTCATCAAGATAGATTACAAGAATATTACACAAATACAGTTCAATCGGATTTACTTCTGATAAATGCTCAGCATAATGAACCAACAATCAAAGGATCTAAGAAGAGACAATGGGATGGTTCTTCACCTTTCCATTTGAACCGTGCTTTAAGAAAACCAATGGGATCCGTCGTTGAGACTCCAGATGTTAAACCACACACAAATAAAAACATCCCAAAAATAGAAGCCATACATATCAATTGTTATGTCGAATCAGCCAAAGACAATGTCAACCATGCCATCTCTGCTCTAGTACAATTACAACAAATAACTGGTGTAAAACCTAAACCAATATATTCAAAGACCAACGTTATCCACTGGAGAGTTCGTTCTGGTTACCAAATGGGTGCAAGAGTCACTCTAAAAGGTAGAGCTTTAAGTCAATTTCTAGCCACATTAACTGAAGTTGTGTTCCCAAGAATCCGTGAGTTTAGAGGTTTATCAAACAAATCTGGTGATACTTTTGGTAATTTACAATTTGGTTTAACTCCAGATGATGTTAAATTTTTCCCTGAAATTGAATCAAATCAAGATTTATGGCCAAAAACTTATGGTATGCATTTGAACGTTCTTACTTCTGCTCAAACTGATTCTGAAGCAAGAACTTTATTAAGTGCCTTTGGAGTTCCTTTCTCTGGTTCTGAGAAAAAAGTTAAGGCTGAACATATTGAATATTAAACTTTTCTATATAAGCCATTTACTTCAATCTAAAACACATGATGTATATAGTTACATGTTGAGAAATTTTATATAATTGAAAACTCTTGTATCCTTTGCTACTAAAAAACTATAATAGGGACCAAATATTTTCTCCTTTTATATAATATAAACAATTTCTTTTCTCTTTTTAAAAAAAATAACATTCGTCTATTTTATTGAAATCAACCTAGTTAAACACGCAAAACTTGTACTTTGTTGGTCTTACGAGCAACAGCAGCAACTCTATCACCCAAAGATAAAGCAAGACCTTGACCTTTTGAACGTATTCTGACATGACCCACAATAGGACCTTCTGATTGTTTCTCAATACACAAGTTTGCTAAAGCATCTTCACCAAAAGAAGATTTTGAGTATAAATTGGCACTCAAGAATTGACATTCTTCTCCAATAACGGCACCTGGAGTCAAACAAGCCATATTTGTACCCTTTAATAGCTCATCAAAGTATTCTTTTAATGAAGATAAATTGGATTTGATAAGAATCTTGTTCTCCCATTCAAATTCATTCCACATGGTTCTGAATTTACTTTCTGAACATTTAGCAGGTTTGATATAATCCATGATATCAACATGAACATCATTCAAAATAACAATCTTGTTCTCGAAACCATGACCACCATCATAGACAATATTACCAAAAATAACACCAGTGTCAGCAGATGTCACTTTAACAGTGGTTTGAACTTTAAAGAATCCATGTGGTGGAATATTTTCAGTAACTGGTTTATCCAAAACTTTCAAATCACCCAAAGTGGCAAATTCAACGTGAAGATTTTTTAAAGTTTCTGAAGTTTGATTAACTAATAGAACATCTAAGACAACATCAAATTGTTGGACTTTAATATAAGCTTCAGCATAAACAGGATCGGAGAAACCTGTTAATTGGACAATTTTCTTCAATCTAGATGATAAATCTTCTTCAACTTTAGCACCAGTAGCAGCTGTTAAGTCATCTTCAAAAGCATTGGCTTTTTCGGATTTACCAAATTGTCTAAACTCAATCAAATCATCAGCCTGTTCAGAGTTCTTTTGTAATTCATTGGCATGTTTCTCAGCTTTTAATTTATCTTCTGCTGCAATTTGAACCTTAAAAGCATCTCTAGTGGCATCTAAGAAGGCAACTTCCAACAGTTTATTTTTCTTACCTTCAACAATATACGAGATGGCAGTTATGATTCTTTCTGCTGAATCTTCATCAATGTGTTTAGCAACGTATGATGATTCTCCAACTCTTAAAATACTAACAAGGATTAACAGTCCTTCAGCTTTCAAAGCGTTCAAGACTTTAACATCCTTGGAGTTTTCCTCTAATCTAAGAATCAATTTGACAAAAGTTGAGGATAAAACAGCTGCAGTATAGAAATCACCATCGATGATAAATTGGAGTAATGGAGGTCTTGAAATTTCTTTCTTGGCTCTTTTCTCAGTTGTTAATGCTGATTCAGATGCATAAGTACCATCTGGCAAAACAACTGGTTTTGAGCCATTAGTTTGCCCTTCATCTTCGTGATTTTCTTCGTCATCTTCACCAAGGTGTTTTCTTTCAGATTGTATGATTGGAACTTCACCAACACTTTCACGCAAGTATTTCCATGCATGTTGGATTTCTTTGTCTTCAATAGAGTATTCACCAATCACCCAAAGAGCTCCACGGAAAACTTTACCACTTCTAATGTTCTTCAAAGTTGATAATAAAGAATTAATGATTGAGCTTCTGTAATCTGGATATTTTTCAATAACTTCTTTGATGAAAGAAATAATTTCAGAAGCTGAGGTTGTTGATAGTTCTGGTAAGAAATCTAGTAGTAAATCCACCACGTTGGCAGCAACTTGACCGAATCTAATAGCAGTTTGGTGAATAGCAGAAATCAATAATTGACGGTATTCAGCATTGTCAGAGTCTGAATTAACAGATTTTTGTAATTCTTTCTTTAGTAGTTTAAAGACATCATCAACATTACGGCTGGAAACCAATTTCAATGCTATTTCTAGAGCTCTCTTTCTAATAGTAACATCGGGAGTGCTTAATATTCTCAAAATGTCCAAGACTAAGTCGTCCAAGACGCCAGAGTTTTTCTTATAAATCTCATCCACTTTCTCCAAAGCAATTAACTTAACATTGTTATCACTTTCTTTGATGGACAAGTCGATGAATTTGTTTGCAGCTAAAGAGATGATTGATGGATTATTAGATAAAGCGGTCAAAGTATTGGCTGCTTCAAAAACGACAGTGTTTAATTCAGAATCCAATAGCTCTGTTAGTAGTTGTATGTACCTCGTTCTAAGCTCTGGAGATGAGTCTTTTCTGATGAACTCAATAAAGGCCAATTGTAATAAAGGATCAATGTTTTCCAAGTTGGCAACATTATCCTGAATGTAGCGCAAAGTAGCATCTCTGTCAAGGTTTGAAAGACTGATAAAAGCATTACGTTTACATGTTGGATCTGTTTCAGTGATCAAGAAGTCATTGATAACTTCAGCAGCATCTGGAATCAAATGGTCAGAAACCAAATAAATTGAGTAAATAGCAAAAACAGCATATTTACGAACATATGCATGACGATGTTCAAGACACGCACGAGCTGAAGGCACAAGTTGCTCTAATAGCTCTGGTTCGTGTAATTTGGTTAAGAATCTTAAAGTGTTACCACGAATGTACTCATTTGGATGTTGTAAATCTTTTTGAATGGCGTTACAAGCCAAAATCATTTCTCTTCTCAACGCACCAGTCTCGTCTAATTTTGGGACAATTTCCCAGTAGAAGTAAAGTAGTTTCTTCAATTCTTTGTTTCTAGATGGTATAACGTAACGGATTACATGCATCAATAGATCAGGCAATGGGTTACCATCGATCATTGCAATCAAGATTTGTTTCATAGCGTCAATCTTGGTCTCATCCCTGTTTTTCTCCAACAAGGTCTTGAACTCAGAGATATTGACTTTTGAGCTAGAATTTTGGTCATAGACCAATGTATAAGCTACTTCAGTCATTGTCAATTTTCTTGATGATTCAAGTTGTTCTTGTTAAAACAGACACGTTATCGGTTTCTTTCAGACTTGGAAGAATCAAAAAAAAAAAAGTTGAAAATGAGTCTTTGAAAGGCAAAAAAGCTGGAAATGTCAATCTTTGTCAAGTTTAAACAATTTCGACGGTTCAATTCAAACAAAGAACTTCCTCAGAAAAATTTTTTGGTTACTCAAACTTGGTGGTTTTCTGTTGTTTTGTTTTTGTTGTTCTTTTTTTGAGATTTCGTCGCCATAATAAACTTCCTAATTTGGAAATTAAAATTATGCGTGAGCTTTATAATTCTATGAGCTACAATACAGAGAATAAACTTCAAATGGCACTCAATTAATCACTATCAGCGTCAGGGTTGGCAATAAATAACGTCATTCGCTTTCCTCTTCCCTCATTTCCTTCTATTACTGTGCCTCGTCTTTCCAGTGAAATCGCCTGTAGTGCAGGATTCTCATTCATTACTGTGCCAGACCTCTGAACTGTCGTATTGTTGTTCAAATTCTGAAATATGGAGCTACTGGTCTCAGATTTTCTAGGTGAAGATCCACTGAAAGCAGAGTATCCACCAAGTGAGGCATTTGAATTTTGGGTTCCCAATCTTTCAAGTTCAGTTGACCCCCTATAGTCACTAAATGTTATTGGAGTATCTTCATCATCATCAACCTCAGAAGCCAGAAGCCTTGGTTTGATTTTCCCATGTTTCAAATCAACTTTACTTCTCTTTTTATATGGTAAAGCCCTTGCGGATGCTGGACCAGATCTTCTGCTATGGCCAACTTCACTGATACCGATAGGTAATTCCCACTTTTGAGTGGATACATCACTGTTGGTAGTACCAGCCGCCAGTCTCAAGCGTTCAACATAATTTGATTTTTCAGGTGTATGAATATCTTTCTGTTGTGGAATATCCTCCTGGATTGAGTTATAAACATTTAGAATTGGGGATGTAACCGATGTGCTTCTTCCGGGCCTTGTAGCAGTATGTGTATCTGATGGTGGTGGTCTTCTACTTCTAGCTTGTTGACTAATATATTGAACTGGTGCAACAGTTTGATCCCGTCTATCATATGTGTGTAGAGGAGTACTTGGCCCAAGTGAGAAGTTGGAAACAGGAGGTGGTTGAGGAGTTGCTGGTGAAGTGTTTAACGTTGACTCCGATGCATCTACACTGTCCCCAAAGTCAGATGTGTTTGAATGTTCAAAGGTGAATCCAGAAAGAGCTGGTGATTTAGCAGTGAAGCTTAAAGCAGGTGAAAAATCTTGATCGCCGTAAACAGAACTACTGGTCTCCTGTTGATGTATGACACTGTATTCAGTATTCAGTTGATCATCTTCTGGAGAAATCTCAAATGAGTTTTGCTCCAGTTCATTCTCTTCATCGTCCGTTGAGTAGTTATCATCATTAACAACATGAAATGTACGTCTTTGGTTTGGGCTCGAATAATTATCTCTGTCGATGAAGTCTTGAGAGCTTTCAGCCTCTGAGAAATTGTCAATCGCAGTATTGAGCACTGATTCATCTTGATTTGAATGTTGGTTATAGCTATATCCAGATTCAACATCACCAGCTGTACGTTGTGAATAAACATCTTCCGGCTTGTTATTGAGATTTTCTGGGTTTGTGAGCTGTTCAGAGAATGATGAAACACATGTATTCAATTGGTGTAGTTCTGAGGAGAAATTACCATCAGCTGGGTTTTCCGTATTCGAGCTGTGGAAATCCAAAGTTTTATTCTCCTCATTTAGTGATCTAACATTCTCTGTAAAATGGTGTGATGATTCAAAATTAATATCAGGACTAATTGAGCTATCATTAGATTGGTCAGAGCTTCCATGATCTCCCAATTTATTGTATTCGCTTTCTTCTTGATCAGACGAATCATTAAACAAAGAGCCTCGATCATTGTCATTTTGGCCAGTATAATACGAAGGTTTGTGATTATCAATATCCTTATCCGACTCCTCATCAAAAAGGCCGCTTCTTATAGCATCGCTAGTTTTGGCAAACTTCAATGGAGACACAGGCGAAATATTGTCTTCAAATTTTTCATCAAGACTATTTATTCCCAAAAAAGGTTGAAACTCTTCGATATCTTTCAAAATTTCATCTGAAAGCGAGAGCTTTTTTTGGTGCGTCTTTCCAGTTTGTGGCTTTCCAATCACAGGTGAAGAATATATGTTTGAAGGTACTGAGGAAGCACTAGCAGTACTCAATGTTTTTTTGTGAATCACAAGTGGTTTGATGATTATATTGGAGCTTGAAGAGCTGGCGTCATCAGCAATTGGGAGCTCCTCTTTTTCTAAGTGTGAAGCTAAATTTTCAGCAGACTCATTAATATGATCATCGGCATCATAAAACTCTGAGTAAGTCGAGTTAACACTCAGAAGACTAGAGGATTTAGCATTAGTTTTAGTATTTGATAGGTGTGGGGGTTTCAATTCATCAATGAAGTCATCATCATCAAGTTTGGGTCTTTGAATGGAATTGTTGACCTCTGTTGGAAAAATGAAAGCACTAGGTGTGTCTTTGGCTACCTTCTCAATTTCATTATTGCTGTTTATAATACCATCATTATTAGTATCATCATAACCATCATCGTTGCCAGTATTCTGCTTTGTTACTTTGTATTCAGTCTCTTTATCCGAATCAGAATGAGATTCATTGGTTGGGGGGAGTATTGCACTTGTTATATTTGAATGTGATTCTGCTACGTTTTGTGGTACCTCCTTTTGAGCAGTTGGGGTATGCTTGCTCTCAGTTGGTGGCACCACAACTGTATTGATCACTTCTTTTGTACTCTCACTCTTTGATTGTGAAGGATTTCCAATTTCATTTCCTTCAACATCATAAATTATATTTGTAGTATTAGTGGAGAAGGGAGAAGGAGAAATTTGAGTAAACTTTGCTGGTTTCTTCCTTCTTTGCCTCATGGAGATGGTGCGACTGTCACTAGTCGAAGGTTGGGGCAGAAACTTCAAGTTCGAATCAGGCACAGGTGGGATATCAGAAGAAATGTTTAATAGTATTGCAGGTGTAGCATCTTTTGATTTAATCCATTCCTTTGACTCATCCCTGGTTGGTTCTGAATGATGTGGGAAATCCAAGCTTCTTTTAGAATTTAGAAGTTGAGGAGATGCTTGTGGTAGATGATGTGTGTGTGTATTCAGTGAGATAATGGGGTCTGTGCTCTTTTCAGACCGTATTTCATCTCGATTTTTGATAGTATTATTAGAAGGTGTTTCCTTTATAGGCTGGATTGGTGTTTTCTGTGGTCTGCTTTGTTCTGTTGGTGAAGGTGCACTTTGAGTTTGTTGACCAGAAAAAGGTACTTTCTTTCTATTCACCACTTCAAATTTGGTTGGCTCTTGCGAGTGTAACCTAAAAGGAAAGAGAAAAGACTTTCTCTTCAGATTATCTGACGGCATTTTGAAGAGTGCTGGACTGGTTGTCTGCTCTCCAGACTGTTACCCAATTGTTTATTTTTGGTAATCTATTATGACAGATTACGTAATCTCTTAATGTTAAACTATTTCCTTTTAAATGTCTGGGTTTATAAAGCATGAATTTAAGATGTTAGGATGTAAAAACTATTTTTTTTATTTGGTTCAAGCGCTCAAAACCTTTCCTTTTCTGACCGACACAATAAATTTTCACATGTTTTTGGGCCCAACAAAAAAAGTTTTGATAAATCCCGTCTTGGGGAGTTTCTCTGATGAAAGCCCTAGACATTCTGGAAAAGAACGATAACTCAGTTCTTTACAGTCTTCATAAGAATGACATAGTATTATTTCCCTTTGTGGACTCTGTTACATTAGTGAATTTCATACAAAAGACAAATGATACAACATTTTTGTTTGTTAGCCATTCTGACACAATTCATAAGGTTGAACTTGATGGGATCCCATACCAGAGAACAATTTATGACTCAAGGTTTAACTTGAATGGAGATTCTTGGATCACTTTTGATCTGGCCACCTTTCTAATTTCTGAAAAGAAAGAGTTCTTTAAAGAGTTTGACTTCATAATCCTCGATGAGGTTGATATGAGATCTGCTGAATCTGATTTATTTTTGGGGATTCTCACTAATCTCGGTTTCAAAGGTAAACTAATAATTCCTTTGAAGTCTGATTTCAAGTTGAGTACATATGATCTCTATTTTAAGAGTTTTGGCTATGAAGTAGATATTGTTGACTTAATCCAAAGACCCAGCATCAAGTTATTTACCGTTGATAAACCATCAAAATCAGAGCTAATGAACCAAATGATCTATCAGACTATAAAACAAATATTCAAAGAATACAATACATCTGAACCCTATGACACACTTATTGTTTTTGAGAATGAGCTTCAGATAAGAGAATTTGTGTCATTTCTAAAGGACTATCCCTTGTCAGAAAGTTACTCTATAATTACTGAGACTTCAAGATACCAACTAGCAGGTTCCAATAGAAGATTAGTGATACAAACAGAACCAGGCCAATTTCTTAAAATAAAGCATAGAATCAGCCATATCATCAACTGCGGGACAGTCGAAACTAAGGTTCATGACCCAAATTTACTGCCACTCATCATCTCTAAACCAATCAGTAGAAACACATTGGAGTCACAATTATCAATACTTCACGAAGAGGGATCATCTTATTATTGCTTACATCCCCTTAAACTAATACCTGACTTTGAATATGGTATCTTGGACAGTCATTTTATTCCACATTTGTTGTTGGTTTTGAAAGCTGGTCTCCGCCTGAAAGACATAAGATTTTTAAAACCACCTACTCAAGAACAACTTGAAAGATGCATTAGTCATTTAGTTTATCTGGGGCTTGTTGCAGTTATGGGAAGTGAGGTTTTACTTACTGAAACAGGTAAAGAGATAACCCAATTTCAATTTGATTTGAATATTGAATCAATGAGTTTGTTCTCGTTTCTTGTGCAATCTACCACAACAGGACTTGAAGCGCTCAAAATTGTATCACTACTGGTTAATCTTGACTGGAGCAAGACATCGATATACTTCAAAGAACCTAAAGTCAAATCAATTATAGATGAAGATAATGACTTCATTTCTCTTGTGAATATCTTTGATAGTATCATAATTTACGATACAGTCAAGCCGCATAATTCCACAATAACATTCAGTGACTTCTTTGGTAAAGATACTAAACAAAGAATTTTGGCCTCATTTAGGAAACTGAAAACAATTTTAAATAGGAAAGTCAATGTTGAAAGAGCTAGCGATAATGCCTTGAGTATAGCAGTTCTAAGAGGATTTCAATTACATACCGGATCATTACAAATCAAACCAAATGCGAACAATGAACAGTACGTGGACTTGACTATAAAGCCAATTATTGATTTTACTCTAATCGAAGAAGAACAAATTCAAATTTTGATTAAAAAAATTCCAATAGGGGAATCAATTCACTACAAGAATGGCCAAGTCATTATTTTCAGCAACTGTGAGTATCAATCACGTCAAACTCAAATATACCAAACACTAACTAACACGTCAGACGACACAAAAACAGATGAATCACGTGATACACTTTATTGCTATCCTAAATTTGTTGCTAAATTGACCAAAAAGATGGTAAAAGACTCGGGAATTGCACTCCTGAAGTTGGAATAAATGGGATATATAAAAGTAAGCTCTTACTGTTATCGTGAATTTGGTTGCTGTTTTATCTGTTCGTTCTCCTGTTCTGGTAATACATTTGATATGCTCATCCGGGTAATTATCTCTCACTTTTTTACACACGTCGAAAAATTTGCCATTTTACCTCCTTTTAAAGAGTTTCACTATAAATTACCACAGTTCAATTTCAACTTCAATTCCAATTCAAAATGGCTCAAGTTAATTCTCCTTCAAACAAAGCATTGGATTTGCCATTGCTCACCTGGAAAGACCCCGTAAAAACTGGTAAAGTCTTTGGTTCTCTTATCATTGCTCTAGCTGTCTTAAAATCAGTAAACCTTTTGAGTTTGTTCTTCCGTTTAGGGGCTTACTCTTTAGTCACATCTGCTGCTGCTGAATACTTTGGTAAGCTAGTTACCGGTACTGGTCTTGTTACTCGTTTCAGACCAGCTTACACTACCGCTGTTTCGGCCAAAGCTTCTGGGTTCTTTAAATCATTAGCTGCTGATCTACCAGCTTTTGAACAAGATGCACAAAAGTTATTGTACTCCTTCAACATTGAAAACACTTTAAAGGCTGCTGGTTTATTCTACATCTTATTTAAAATCACTTCATGGATTTCTCTATTCAACTTGATCTTGACTGGTACTGTTTTGGCCTTCACCGTTCCAGCTGTTTATGAAAGATACCAAACTGAAATCAATGCTGCTGTTGCTGAATACTCTAAAATTGCGACAGAAAAAGCTGGTGAATACACCAACTTGGCTAAAGAGAAAGCTGCTCCATACATCAAACAAGCTGATGAAAAATTAGGTCCAGTTTCCAAATTTATCAAACAAAAATACCAAGTTCGTACTGCTTCAAGTACCGTTGGTGAATCAGCTCCTGCTCAAACTTTTGCAACCACTACTGGTGCACAAACCAAACCAGAAGGTTCCTCTTTAAAAACTAACATCTCTGAAGTTCCAGTTGCTGACTTCCCATCTGTCCCAGAAACCACTCCTTTAGTTTCTCAAGCCAAAGAAGACCTTGCTGGTGTTAACGTTGATGTTGAAGACTTAAAAACTGATATTTTGAAGAACAAAGCTACTCCAATTCCTGAAATCTAAGAAGCATGCTGAAATGTGATTTTTTTCATCGAATTCTTGGATATGTTCATTTATTTTTTTCTTTTATATATTTCCTGGGGATTATTATATACTTTATATTTATACTACATCAATTAGTAAGATATATTTATGTGGAATAAAACTATAAGAATGTCTTCAAATAGTGAAAAAAAACCACAAGAAGAGTAACTATGTATAAGAAAAGTGACAAGCGAATCATAATTTGATACCTGAACTGACTTCCAATTGTTCAACGACTGGATTGAAAACATTTGGATTCAAATCATCTTGAGTGTAACTCAATTGCTTCTCAGTCCATAAGTTTGGTTCAGGGGTATAGTTGGGAACACCAACGTTACATAAACCACCTTGAGCTTCCAAATCTTTGATTCTTGGTAAGTCCAAAGTTTTGTAAACATCCTCAACAGCTTCCAAAAGAATATCACTCAAATCATTAGTATGACCTGGAGTTGGTGTAATTCTTAACCTTTCTTCACCACGGGCAACAGTTGGGAAATTGATGGCTTGGACATAGATTCTGTGTTTATCCATTAATAAATCGGAGGCCTTTTTAGCCTTTGCAGCATCACCAACAATAACTGGAATAATATGGGATGGATTAGGCATGACTGGAACACCAATAGCAGTTAATTGATCTTTAACATACTTGGTATGGAATTGTTGTAATTGACGGTCTTTCAAGTATGATCTTTGATAATGGATGGCTTCAGCAGCACCGGCCATGACAACTGGTGGTAAAGAAGTGGTGAAGATGAAACCTGGAGCATATGATCTCAACCAATCGACAATGGTTCTGTTTGCAGCAACATACCCACCAACAGTACCGAATGATTTACCTAAAGTAGCAGTGATAATATCAACACGATCCATGGTTGTCTGTTTTTCTGGGGAACGAATACCAGACAAACGATGAGCTTCAAAATCAACATGTTCTGCAACCCCAGCACCATGTGGACCGTATAAACCAACTGCATGGACTTCATCCAAGAAAGTCATGGCACCATATTTATCAGCTAAGTCACAAATAGCAGAAATATCAGCAACAGAACCTGTCATAGAATAAACTGATTCAAAAGCAATCAATTTTGGAGTAGATTTAGGATATCTTGCTAATTTAGCTTCCAAATCTTTCAAATCGTTATGTTTGAAGATCTCTTTTTTGGCCTTTGAATGCCTAATACCGACAATCATTGAAGCATGGTTCATTTCATCAGAGAAAATAACCAAATCCTTCATTTTTTGACCTAATAAGGATAAAACAGCATCATTAGCAACGTAACAAGAAGAGAAAACAAGAGCACCTTCTTTTTTGTGCAAAGCTGCAATTTCAGATTCTAAATTGATAGCATGTTTATTATGACCTGCAATGTTTCTTGTACCTCCAGCACCTGCACCATATTTTTGCAAAGTTTTGGTCATAACATCGATGACTTGTTCGTTTCTTCCCATAGCTAAGTAATCATTAGAACACCAAACAGTAACTTTGTCATCTTCTAAAGTTCTATGGGCTTTTGGGAACTCTTTAGCTAATCTATTGATATTGTTAAAGAATCTGTAGGAGTTATCAGATCTTTTTTTAACAATCTCATTTTCAAACAAACCATTGTAATCAAAAGCTTGTTCTTGAGTTTGTGAATGATCAACTTGAAAAGGTTCTTCCTCGACATCTTCAGCAACAGCAGCGTGTGAAGCAAAAGATCTTTTTTGTTCCAAAGCTGGGCCCATCACAGGACAGTGAGTGGCCTGATCTGCTAAAGAAGAGCCTTTCAAAGATTTAATAGCATTTGCGGAGAAATGATTCTTGACAAAAGGGCAAAGCCTAACGGACTGACGAGTAAGTGATTCCATTTAAGAGGTTTAAAACTTGGTAAACTATATTTGAGAATAAGAAAGGGTTCTTTTGTGAAAATTTTATATAAAAATATCAGACGCCGGTTCAACGTTATTGGTATGGACACGAAACTATATTTGATAGCTTCTAAAACAAGTAAAAGAAAGATTTCTCTCAAGTCATATCAATCTTCAGTCGAACCATAAGAGATTAGATAGCTTGTGTTTTCAATGCCTTTCTATCCAGCTAAATAGAGTTCTAGGGGCTCGTATGATGAATCAAATTGATTTGAGGCAGTTACAAAGTCCGCGATCTTATTGGCTGGAGTTTGGAAAGCTTAACCTGACCAATGAGGCTTAATTATTGCAGAGTTAAGATTTCAGAGTCATCTGAAAGGTTCAAATATGCTCAAAGTATCCAATATAGAAACTCAGTTGACGATCTATTGTTCTCTGAATGGCAAAGGTTTATCTAATTTTTGATTTGTTTTATACGCCACAGAGAGTCGAACTAAGGAACAAAAAAAATGAAATTTTTAATCTGGTTCAGTGGGAGTGAGGTACCTGAGGAATATAGACTTACACCTTAAGCGAGACTTGGTAGATTTAAATAACAGAATAGTCTGGCTCGGTGGCTTAAAGTGATGACAAAGAACTTAATAGTTTTTTCAATGTCAAAGATAACTTAAATTTTTGATACTAATAACATTAATAGGCTATTCTATCTAGTGAAAATAAGTTTGTTTTCTCAGTGTGTCTGGGGAATGGTTTACGTGAAAGATTTATCTTGTAATAATACGATTATGCTTTGGTACGCAAATCAGTTTGATCTGTTTAGAACGTAATTCACCAGGTGAACCTTAATACCTCTATAAAATAACGTTAGCAAATAAACTTATAATTGACAGGTTTTTAGAAAATTCTATTTTTCAACCTTTTTTTGTAGTTTTTACCTACTTACATTTCGGTTTGTATATAACTTGTCACATTTTTTTAGAAGAGATTAGTGGGAAATAGAACTCTTAGAAAAATGTGCAAAATCTTAGAATATTAGCAAAGGTCTCAGTATAAGCGCACCATATGGTATGAATATCCCAAACCCATGTTATTATGGAGGAAAAACTGCCGGCATTGATCAATCTCGAAGGATTTTAAGTAAACAAGTGGCATTATGTTCCACAATATTGATTAAAGGTTCGGACTTCAAAATCACATATTTTATTAATACCATTAAACCTAGTCGATGTTGATTGTTGTGCCTGGATCATCTGCCCAGGACCATTTTTATGCTCTATTAGCTTTCGAAGCCTGTCATCTTTTTGTCAATCATACTCAATATCAGTGACTTCGATTGGCCTGAACTATGACTTTTTATGTATAGATTATGCTAGTTATTGATACATCTATGAGTGTAGCTGAATAAAAACTGTTTTTTATGAGGTTGCAATGGTCTCTGTATGTGGTTTTCATAAGTTGGACATTGTAGCGTCAAGGATATTCCCCTTGGACTTCTAACTTTGTTTTATAAGTACGATCATCTTTCATGAATACCGTATCGAGAGCACTTGTAATATTAGTGAAAAATTCTTCAATTGTTGTTTTATGTCATTGATACTAGGAAGACTTGAATCATTTAAATTTTTGATTAGCAATCTTATCTTGTTTTATTTTAACCAATGTTTCAGCAAATAGTGGATCAGTATGACATGGGTCTTTCACCCTAGTAAATCTAGGAAAGGCTTTGTCAAGATTTTTGATAGATTGTCTCTTCGAAGCTTTAGCGGGAGGATCTCTTCTGCTTGAAGTGAGGACTGATGGATGAGATAACCAATTATAGAGATCAAAATAGATCTGCATAATTCCTAGAGAATCCAACAACCCATCTTTTTCATTGATTTCTTCATCAGTTTTACTATCAAGAATAATTTTCAGCAGGAAGTATCAAAAATTGCTAGCTTATATATCTCAATATGTCTATCAACTTCAGTTATACGTATACGTGTCTTCGATATTAATTCTTAATCCTCTTTTTTAATCTGTAAAAGGAGTAGCTCCGCATCCAAGCACACATTCAAAACTTTTCCGATTTCTGTTTCCTTCATTTTAGTTTCTACTTGTATTATTCACCACCATAAATGTAGTAAGCGTAATAAAAACTGATAGACAAAGACCGATTTAATTGAGTTTTGTGCCAAAACATCAGATGTCTGGATGTGTCAAAACGGTCTTAATACCAATGAAGCAAAATATAAGAGCAAAGATCGAACAGACTTTGCAATTTAACACAATAGATCTAAGTCTCATTGATAAATATCAATAAATTAACTATCGAGTCGTTCACCATGATTAGCTCGGTTTTCATTTGAAAGGAACATCTTGCCGAATAGGCTCAATGAACGCTGTATATACAAATCTTTTTGATTGTTTACAATGAATGATTCTCTGTTGAATCATTATAACTATATAAATGGTTAATTGGGTGTATATGATAAGCGAGAACAGAATGTGTTCAGCCATTGGAGGTTCACTGTAAATACTGTAATAAATTTGTTGTGGGTGTGGGAATCAAAGATGCCACGTCAATGGGGTTAAAAATGTTCGTTTGGTTCCTTATAATTGGAAACGTTAATAAAGGCCAGCAGTAGTCTAAAAGGACTTTATTTTACTAAAAATTGTACTAATTTGACGTTGAAATTACTTTAAACTGCTTTTTATAAGCCTGTTTTATGGTAAAAGAGGATACTGAAATCCATAGATTTAATAGCTGTAAGACCAAGGTGAAAGTCTTTGATTCTGAATGTACCATTCTCTCCCGAAATATGGGATTGATAACTAAAGCCTTCATTCAAGTTTTGAAGGACCTTATATTCTCCATTATCCGTTTTTCTTGTTTGGCGCTAAAATGAAAAATAAACAAAGAGACCACATATCTTGAACGATTCTATCTGGAAATAGCACAGTAAGTCCAAGGTCTTGGAGCAGAATGTCTCTAAATCAGCTCATATCGAACTATCGAAATAGTTTAATTGCTGCGGATAAGATTGTTGCGATCAAAGAGGCGACGAAAGCAGTAGATGAGCTAGCAGCCACCTTAGAAATTACACTACCAGTTGTCATCTTAGCACTCTTAGAAGACGCAATCATTCCAGGGAAAGACATAAATGACAAAGTGGACGAACTTCGAGGGCTTTTGGATAAGATTGAGAGTCTGAGTGGTCAACCTCTTGTGCTTGTCAAAGAAGCTTATACGTGGTTAAGTTCCTTAGAAGAGAGGGCTGAAAACGAAGTCAAAATCAGTTCCAGTGATATAATTGACCTTTCTTTGACTATACTAAGTCAAATAGAACTACCAAATTATTCGCTTCCAATATTCATTGTTGGATTCATAAGGAACCTGTCACAGAGAGTCTTGGAAAAGAATATTATTCCTGAAATTACAAAGCTGACACCTCTGTTACTTGAATTATTTCAAAGTAACACAGATAAATCATTTAACGATTTTCTCATAGATATATTAAAAGAGGTCAAATATTCTCCAGATGACTTGTTAAACTTGCTTGAACCCCTCTACAATTCACCAAATGACATAGCAAAATACCAACTTTTGATTTCAGTACTTCTCTCAAGAAAAGATGCTTCTAATTTTCACTTTGGCAACTCTAGCTTATCACTGCAGTTGGAATCTAAACCTCATATCACAAACCTCACGACACAACTCTGGGTAAAACTGAATGGTTCAGCCGATTGCACAATCTTAACTTTGAATAGCCTATTCACCATGAAGGTTGAATCAAACCATCTGGCAATTTATTACAACTCAAGGCTTATTGAAAATTTTGAGACTTTTAATTTTGAATCAGGTGTTTACTATCATATTGTCTTGATTCATGAAAATCATTCTACCCAAATAGGAAAAGCAAAACTGAGATTAATGGTAAATGGTGAATTTATTCATCATATCCGTTGTCCCTTTCCAATTATTAACCGACAGGAAACAATAGAGACAGATGAAGATTTGATTGATGTGAGTATTGGAATGGCCAACTCTAACTTTAATATCACAAATTTGTTCATTGCTACTGAGAGCTTGCCTTATGAATGGACTGTATTATCTTATCTCTTGGGTGCTGATTATACTGGATGCTATCAAGATGCTAAAATTTTAAAATTCTTGACCTATGATAAGAGGGCATTTCTAAACTTGAAACTCCTGGCTGCCACGAATAACAGAAGTGATGAGTTAGATCTCAAGAACTTAAGTTTAAATGTCCCAAAAAGCAGTATCTTGTTAAACTTTAATCATGACCATGTTCAAAACCACATAGATTTCAAACTTGAACGTTCTATTCTACAGTCATTAAAAGGACAGATCATTGGAAAGATATTTGTTACAAAAGCTCAAGATTTATCAGAAATTTTCTACTCTGTTCAAGGAATACAAATACTCCTATATCTGTTGGGATCTTCTAAGACAATGGAAACTCTTGCTATTAATTTGAAGCTTATGTTTCAATTACTAAACTCAAATTGGAAGTTTGTGGAAGAGTTTGAGTCGATCAATGGTTATCACATCATAGGATCGGTGATCAGCACAAAGAAGCTTGAATTAAATGAAAACTTAACTATTGACATATTAGATACAATCCTAGAATTTGTTGGATACAACTTCCAATCCCCATTTAATTCATTTATGTGTATTCCAGGAGCTTATGACATATTGATTTTAGATTTTCAGCTCTGGAATTCATTGAACAACGACCATAATGATCCCAAATTTAATGAACTCTCAAAGTTTTTGATTTTTCAGCTTACTGTGTTCAGTAGAGAATGCAGATATGCTACTTTTAACTCAATGAGACTCAAGAAACTGAAGGTTGTCAAGAAGCTATTACTTGCTTTAAACGAGGGCTCATTCCCACTAGATGTTCATGATAGCATTGAAGATGCGTTATTAACTATATTGAAAGCCAATCCTACTCCAGAGGTTATCAAATTACTATCTTCTGCTGTGATTTATTCTGCTAGGAATAATATTGATAGTTTTACCACTTTAATCTTCAAAGCTTTGGCGGAGGTATTTTTGGATCCACTCTTATCCAACCCCAATTCTTGGAGAAAGACATTTGGATCAGTCTCAATTAAATGGCTGTTCTTGTTACTTCAAATAAAGAAAAAAGATAAATTCATAGTCGATACCATTTTAAGTATGCTTGTCAAGATTTTCACTGTTAATAGTAAAGCATATGAACTTTTCATAAAGAATAATGGAATTCATATTATCCTAGCATGCCTAAGAGAAATCCATCTAGATGAAGTGGAGATTAATATTCTGATTAATGGATCTTTTGGAAAATACGTACATGATTTGAATTTTAGTAAACTTACAGCTCCAATATCTCAAAAGTCACTTGGTACAATTGAATTCCCGCCGCTACATTACCTGATATTTGACGCTTTGGAGTGGACAGTTCTTAATGACATTTTTAAACCATATGACCACGATAAGATTATATCATTGCTAAATTATTATATTGAATTCTTAGGTACAACATTTAATGAAAATGAAAGTTTTGTGAAAAAGCTACAAACAGACTCTGTTTTTGTCAGAAAGATGTGTAATATGATTTTATTACTTTCTAAGCCTCAAAACACAGCTGTTTATTTTGAGCCATCAGAGAAACTTGTCGAGTTATTCTCTGGCACCATCATAGCAAAAGTATTCAGCTCTGATACACTAGGCTTGGAAAGCTATCTGAACTCTGTTAACCCTCACAATGATGATGGTTTAAGCTTAGTGAATGCAATCTTCGCCGGCTTAGTATTTCCAAAAGTTTTGCGTCATTTGAAGGAGTTCTCGTCAGAGCTTGAAACGTTGCTACAATCAAGCAGTGTGATGTTTAGAAACATCGTCACTTTTTTAAGCATTTTGAACAATGAACTATTGACTAGTCAATGGGACTCCAATGATTATTTAAGTTACCTGTCTGTGTTATTGACTGTCCTAGAGGCCTACAAGAACATATCAAAGGGTTTGAGGAACTCACACTACTTGCAGTTAGTAAAGAACACTTCTAATGGTATCAACGCGGTTATTCTTGTTATGAGAGAATCAGATTCTTCTGAACAAAAGGGAAATTTCTTAAAAGTTTTAATGTTTCATCAAGAGGAATTATTTTCAAGGGAGGTCTTAACAAACGAAGCGATTTCAAACTTGCTTTCCCTTTTACTACTATTCTCTTCTGACGGCGATACTTTGATAACAAATTTATCTTTAAACTGTCTGAGAATCGTTCTAATGCACCGCCAAGATGATCTGCCTGCAATTTGTTCTTGTATTACATTCAGAAATTATATCCCTGTGTTAAAGTTCTTGAATTCCATTTTAAGCATCAATGACGACGACATTGTTTCACAATATCTATCTGATACTAAACTTAAATATATTTTTGACACTCACTTGAACTCTCTGGGATCCAAATTTGGTAAAAAGTTTAATAAGCAAACGTTCCATCCATCTAACCAAATTTTAAAGGAGTTTACTGATCAGTTTGAGGATTTCTCGAAGAATAAATATGAGAAGCTTGAACAGTTTTTCAAATCTTTACTAAATGATAATGAAACTTTGAAGCTGAAGATTATTTACAATGAGCATATGAGGTCTGTGAGAGCCATTGAAGATTATCATGGTAGTATTCAATTCTATCTTCTACAGTTTAATAACATTAAAACAACTGTTGGTGCCTATTTACGTGAAAAATTTAATAATCCAAGAGAAATATCAAGGTGGACCTTGGATCATATGGAAGGTATTGATAGAATGAGAAAAAGACTGCTACCATACGAGGACTCTGACACGAGCTCTGAAACAGTAAAGGACCTTGAGCCAACTTATAAACCACCACAGCATCCTGAAACAACTTTAAGAGATGAACAGTCTAGACAAGATACCCACAGTTTGATCTCATTTGAACTTGTACAGCTTGATGTTATGGGTGAATCATTCAGCACCTATAATGACAGAAATAGGAAGGTTTTGAATAGTCTTTACCCAAATGATAAGATCTCTGAACTTTGGAACGTCAGTCAAGTCATTGGTCTAGAGATCGTTGAAGGTATTTTAATATTGGGTCAATCTCATATCTACTTGATTGAGAATTACTTCCATAAAGCTGAAAATGATGAGATCATCGACATTAATGAGGTTCCCGAGGATGAAAGAGATCCAAATATCAAATTAATCACTGGACGAGCAAGGACAAAAGCTGCCGATTCATCCCCTCTGAAACCAAATAGTCATGCTGTGCAAACTTGGGAACTATCAAAATTAACTTCTGTCACTAAGAGACATTTTTTATTACGTGATGTTGCATTGGAGTTGTTTTTCAGTAATGGTAGCAGTTTTTTAATTTCTTTGATAAGAACCAAAGATAGAGATGCCATTTTTTCAAAACTCTCAGGTGTTGCTACAAATTCAAATATTGACCATGATCTTTCTAATATATTCAAAGAGACTAATTTGAATAAAGGCAATAGCTCAGCTAGTAACTCTACCGGATTAGGGCTCTCGACAAGATTGGCTAATGTATTTGGTGCTCAATACCTAAACTATTTAGATGCTACAAGAAAATGGCAAAATGGTGAGATGTCTAATTTCTATTATTTGATGATTGTCAATACTCTAAGTGGTAGAACATTTAATGACTTGACTCAATACCCTGTCTTCCCTTGGGTAATTGCAGATTATACTAGTCACGAGCTGGACTTGAATGACCCTAAATCATATAGAGATCTTTCGAAACCTATGGGTGCTCAATCACCATCGAGAGCAGAACAGTTTAGAGAAAGATATGAGGCTTTACAAAGTTTACAGGATGAAGATGCTCCACCGTTTCACTATGGTACTCATTACTCTTCCGCTATGATCGTTGCGTCATTTTTAATACGTCTTGAACCGTTTGTTCAGTCTTATTTATTGCTTCAAGGTGGTAAATTTGATCATGCTGATAGATTATTTTATTCAATAGAGAAGGCATGGACTTCAGCATCTAGGGATAACACTACAGATGTTCGTGAATTAATTCCAGAATTTTATTTCTTACCAGAATTCTTGACTAATATCAATGGGTATGACTTTGGTAGACTACAAGATGGGACTCGCATTAGTGACGTTGAATTGCCTAAATGGGCTAAAGGGGACACAAAGATATTCATTTCCAAAAACAGAGAGGCTTTGGAAAGCCCACATGTTTCTCAAAATCTGCATAAATGGATTGATTTGGTTTTTGGGTATAAACAAACGGGTGATGAAGCCATTGAATCTATAAATGTATTTAATCACTTAAGTTACCGTGGAGCTATAGATTTGGACTCCATAAATAATGAAGATGAAAGGAGATCTATCACTGGTATTATACACAATTTTGGACAGACTCCATCTCAAGTATTTGTTAATGCACATCCTGAAAGGGATGTCGATACAGTTCTGTCAGTTGATTTTAGAAACTTGAAAAAATCACCTACATTGATATATCAGACTAAATTCCACGACCCGATTAAGTTTTTACAGTTTAAAACACATCATGATAGATCAGGTGATGGGTTTTGGCGTGGATATCCTCAACTCTATTTGAATGGTGAAATTGAGATTCAGCCAGATATACAAGAAGGTTCATTGGTTATTGAGAGGAAAACTTTTGAGAAATTGCATGGTGATACGATTACAGCTCTTGTCAGATTAGATAGTAAAACTTTCCTAACTGGTTCGGAAAATGGTGTCATTCATGTATGGAGGTATAATATAATTTTGAGAGGTTTCAAAGAATCACTTGAATTTGAAGCTAGATTGAGGTATCATTCACATCCCATCAAAGCCTTAAAGATCTCACCAGAGTTTAACACATTGGTCAGTTTAGATGAAGCAGGATATTGCTATCTATGGGACTTGGCTCGCTATAAATTCATTAGATCTTTCGGTGATGGCTTTTATAAAGATGTTGCTATTTCTTATGACCAAGGATTTATAGCTCTAGCACAGGGGAATGTTGTGGATATTTTTACAATGAATGGAGAAAAAGTGAGCAGCAGCATTCTAGAAAACGAAGGGGATTCATCTTCGATAACTTGCTTAGCGTTTGCCAATTCTAGAACAGCCTCTAATATGATGAATAGTAACCAAAGTCATGAATTCTGGCAATACGAAGCGCTTTTAACATCTGGTCGGTCAAATGGTGAAATTAGAATTCACGAACTAAAGGTTACTGATAAAAAAGGAACATGGGGATTAGAGCTTTTAAAAGTCTTAAAGTTCGGAGACCTTAAGGATAAAGAAAGGTACGAAAATGAGAGTATCACAACAGTAGAAAGTTACTTGAAAGGCTATTTCAACTATGAAGACGAGAAAGTTGGAAAAATTGAAGTTGTAGCAGGTGATTATAACGGAAGGGTTGCAGTTTGGAGATAGGTTCGCCTCATCAAGCAATGTTTTCTACTGAACATTTATAGCTAAAGGATTACTGAAAATCATTATTCCGAAACCTATAAAATCAATAAGAATTGAAACTGTTCTAGTTTAAAAACTGAGCACATTAGAATTGAAGATAAATATTAGAGGCCATAAAAACCATCTGTGTTCAATAGATTGTGTTTATCCTGATTTAATTTGAGTGCTTTCTAGCTCCCCATCTATCATATGAGTACAGACCTGCTGTAGTCAACATCAGCCCCATCCCTTGTACTATATTGATTGAGTGTCCAGTATAGATCATACTCACCACAATTATCATGATCTTTTTCATCATACTTGCAATTGAGTAACTCAAAGTAGGAATGGCACCAAGTAAATGGAAAGCAATTAGTGATTGTAAGTAGTGAGAAACACCATTTAGTAATAACTTGTTCCATGGGATGAATACCACTTGGGCTTCGGTAGCATCAGTGGGTGAAACTCTCAAGAGTGGGATAAAGTGATGTGCTTCAATATATAAAAACCAAGGCAAGGATATCACGGCACCTAATGCCGATATATACAAAAGTAATGTGAGTTTATCATACTTGCTTCTAATCTTTGGGACGAATAAGTTGGAGTTTCCGATCTGTGACCTTTGAATACCCTGTTCATAATGAATTGCATTTCGATAAGTCTCGTATATTTTTGCTTCAGCGGTATGGTCACCAATATCCTTTGTAGATATTGGTAATTCAGGGGCTGGATTTTTAGATTGGGCCAGTGCCAATTCAGCATGGTTATTGGTGTGTTGATTGTAAGTAAATACTGTTTTACCATATATGTTTTGAGCCACAAACACA
Source organism: Wickerhamomyces jianshihensis (assembly GCA_030562945.1). Lineage (NCBI taxonomy): Eukaryota > Fungi > Ascomycota > Saccharomycetes > Phaffomycetales > Wickerhamomycetaceae > Wickerhamomyces > Wickerhamomyces jianshihensis. Next base: position 110,985 of record JAKUAH010000242.1, read on the forward strand.
ACTAAAGATAAAGCAGCATATAAGATTCCAATATACTCAGCATGAGTAGATGTAGTCGATACAATAGTAGCTTTTGTATCAGCAAGAACTATAAGTGAGATTCCACTAACTAAAGGGATCAGTGAAAGATATGTTGAAAGCGGGAATTGAACTTTATAGATGAATTTATAGGCGGTCACCAATATCAGGGGAGAAAGAGTCTTAATCCCTGCAACAGTTGAAACTGGAACAAGAGATGTCGCAGTATGGGAAAAAAGCTTACCAAGGAATTGAAAGCAAGCTAAAGGGAACACAGTTGAAATGATAAGAGGATTGGGTGTTAATGAAAGAGGGAGGTTTGTTGGTGGAACTGAACCATTCGGAAAAAGCGAATGAATCCCTGGGAACTTTGAGATAATTGAAATAGTTGTGAGTGATAAGCCAAAGACAATAATGAACTGAAACTCTCCCAGAGCTAAAGGAAATGGAAACTCATTAAGAATAGCCTTTGTTATCTGTGAAGAAACAGCCGACACTGAGTACCATAGAAAGCAAAGTGATACAACTTTCACAGAGATGGGTGGGATAAGTGAGACCAATCTTCCCATTATCGTGTTTGACATCGTAGAGCGAGTGACACAAGTTTTCAGTGATCCTTCGGAGAGGTTTCTGGTTTGTTTTGAAGTGTTTTATCTTTTTATGTGATAAGCCCACACCTAAACAAACATGTTACGTAATTTGATTACATAAGCGATGAGGTTCACAGAAAATTTTTAAATTTTGTTTACATTTTACTGGTGAGCCACTTTGGAGGTTAAACAAGATGGCTACTTTAGTTCCACCACCATCCAAGAAGCAAAGGAGAGAGGCTCAACAACCGAGAGAAGTTGATATCATTCCATCAGATCTTCCTAATGTTCTGATCAAATTCCAAGCTTCAGATACTGGTGATTCCGTTGGTGGTAGTATCAGAGTTCCTGGTAACATATCAGAACAACAATTGGAGCAACTTCTGAACCAACTTTTAGGTGAACAGGAAGAGCCTGTTCCATATTCTTTCAGTCTTTTGAATGACGCTGCAAAAGGTGACTTGATAGATATCAAAGATAATTTATACACATCAGTTTTGAAACCAGGCTTGAAAACAACTGAAGATTTCCTAACATTAGTTTATACCCCAAGAGCTATCTTCAAAGTCAAACCAGTTACAAGATCTTCTGCCTCAATATCCGGTCATGGCTCTACTATTCTTTGTACGCAATTTGCTCCACATACATCTGCTAAAATGGTTACTGGTGCTGGTGATTCTACAGCAAGAATCTGGGATTGTAATACACAGACAACCCAACATGTCTTGAAAGGGCACACAAACTGGGTTCTTTGTGTATCTTGGTCACCTGATGGTGAAAAGATTGCCACAGGTAGTATGGATAATACTGTAAGGTTGTGGGATGAGAATGGTAAATCATTAGGAGATGCCTTGAAAGGTCATACCAAATGGATAACTTCATTAGCATGGGAACCTGTGCATTTGGTCAAACCAGGTCAATCACCTCGTTTGGCGACAGCTTCTAAAGATGGTACAATAAAGATTTGGGATACTGACAGAAGAGTGTCTTTGTATACACTAAACGGACATACATCGTCTGTTTCTTGTATCAAATGGAGTGGTAGTGGTGTTATTTATTCTGGCTCTCATGATAAAACAATTAGAGCTTGGGATGCCAAAGATGGTAAACTAATAAATGTTCTGAAATCACATGCTCATTGGGTGAATCATTTATCGCTTTCTACAGATTATGTTTTAAGAATGGGTGCATTCGATCATACTGGTAAAAAGCCATCCAGTCCAGAAGAAGCTAGAAAGATAGCTTTAAAAAATTATGAAAAAGTTGCAAAAGTCAATGGGGTGATTGAAGAAAGAATTGTGACGGCAAGTGATGATTTCACAATGTACCTATGGGAACCATTAAGATCCACAAAACCTGTGTGTCGTATGACTGGTCATCAAAAATTAGTTAACCATGTTCAATTCTCTCCAGATGGACGTAACGTTGTTTCTGCATCTTTTGATAACTCTATTAAATTATGGGATGGAAGAACCGGAAAATTCATCACAACTTTCAGAGGCCATGTTGCTGCTGTTTACCAAACAGCTTGGTCTTCAGATTGTCGATTATTAGTAAGTTGTTCGAAAGATACAACTTTAAAAGTTTGGGATATTAGAACGAAAAAGTTGAGCGTTGATTTACCAGGTCATCAGGATGAAGTTTACTCAGTTGACTGGAGTGTTGATGGAAAAAGAGTTGCAAGTGGTGGTAAAGATAAACATGTAAGATTGTGGACGCACTGAACTTGTTTATATATACACGATTAATACATTTATTGTTATAGTAGTGATTCGTTTCTATGCTTGTGTTAAATACTGAGATCGGAATATTCCTTTTGATCAGGTGATTTTGGGAAAGACATCCGGAATAAAAATAAATGCGATGAAAAATCATCAAAAACGCTCAATTAACAAGACAACAAGTGGTTCTAATATAACGTTCAAGATGCTAAGAAACAGTGTGATATCTACTTTCAAAGCCACCTCTCTAAGGCTCCACTCTACTGCCCCACTCACACGTAGTTTAAGACATAGATTCCCAAAATTGGATGAAATAACAGCACAAGATATTGGATACTCATCACAAACGACAACTCCATTTGGTCATGGTGGTTACTTCTTAGAAAGATCCAACAAAAACAATTTACCTATTTATATTCAATACAAGGCCAACGACTCTGTCTACACTGAAATCAGGAAAATAAAAGGTGATATCACACTCTTAAGAAATGACTTACAAGAGATATTAGATGATGTTTCAAAGAAAGATTTTAGAATTTTAATTGAATCTAAGAAAATCTTGATCAAAGGTCGTCATAAAGAAAGGCTTTTAGATGTTCTGGAACAAGTCTTTTGAGCTTGGTGGATCAGATGATTGTTTAATTGGTTTAATTTTAGTTTGCCGCACAAAACCCTGTATATATCGAAAAGAGACATGAATAGATTTTTGATAAAGTCAAAACTTGGTTCGAACTGTAGCAAGATTGGTTTCTTGAAAGAAATCCGATATTGGAATGGTCATACATGTGTAAGGTGGGAAAATATGAAACAAGAAACGCTTATTTATATATAGATATAACTCAAATAATAGAGACTCTTAATCTCTCATTGAGGCATATGATTTGATTTTAATCAAATTGTAGTGTCTTGCAAGCATATAAACACCAACAAGAGTGATACAACCAACAAAGATGAAATAAGCACCATTATCACTTAATTGAGGTTTTTGCTCTTCAGCATATTCTTTCACAGTTGTATCATCGACTTGACTATTTGGTTCACCCCAAGATTTCACGATTCTCACATCAGCAGCAGGACGATCAGAACGGTCAGTCTTCACTTTTTGAATATCATTTATAATTAACTCCAAACCTTCAAGAACTTGACCAAATACAACATGTTTGCCATTCAAGTGTGATGTAACAACAGTAGTGATAAAGAATTGTGATCCATTGGTATCACGACCAGCATTTGCCATGGATAATCTTCCAGCTCTATCATGCTTTAGACTAAAATTCTCATCATCGAATTTGGCACCATAGATAGATTTACCACCTGTCCCATTCTCATTTTCATAATCACCTCCTTGGATCATAAAGTCTTGAATAATACGGTGGAAAATGGTACCATTGTAATGTGGTGTATTACTCTCACTGGATTGTTCAGTAGCAAGAGAGTAGAAGTTTTTAACAGTACGTGAAACGACTGAGCCAAAGAGACCTATTTTTATTGTACCCACTTCAAACTCTCCATGGTTTATTGTGAAATAGACAAAATGTGTGACTGGAGGGTCTTCTGGAAGCGGAGTAGGGGCTGTTAAAACCACGGTTATTGAAAAGAATAACACACTTAAGAGGGAAAATAACTTCATTTGGCGGGTTTTTGTGGTTGTTTGGCTATTTTTACTAATTTGTTTTGTTGATAACTAATTATTTTCAAATTGTGAACTACAAATAAATTTAAAGGGCTCTCTATAGAATTAGATAAAAATATAATTAAGATTTCTTTGATTGTTTCTTCTTGTTATTGATAGACTGTGACTTTGATGTGATGTCCTGTTTTTTCTCTTGTTTCTTTGCACCAACCGCTTCAATCGTTTCAACCTCCTTTTCTTTCTCTTCAACGGTCTTAGCACTCTTTTGTAACTCCTCTACAGCTTCTTTGGATGCAACAGTATTGTTCTTTTGAGCCTTTTGTTCCTTAACCAATTTGGCAATTTCTGGATCGAACTTTTCTAAAATATATGGAGCTAAAACAATCCCAATAGCAAAGAGTGCACCTGTCAAGTATAATGGGTTATTAATGATAGTTCCCACAAATGTGTTATCTAAAACACCACCGACTCGGTTCTTGATATAGTTTCTATTTGGTTGTTTAGGATTCACAATATATTGGATTGGATGTGGAACTCTCAATGAAGCTTCAGAAAAACGTTGAGCACCTAGAACAGCATTAACTAGTACGTTATCACTTTCATCAATATTAACTTTTAATTTGAATGGGATCAAGTTATATTTAATTGATGACACAGTTAGTAAGTAAGATCCTTCCGGGATATTAACTAATTCGAATGTACCATCTCTTTTAATGAAAGCTTCCTTCTTATTGAAATCGTTGGCATTCTCAGAGACAAGTCTTAAGTCAATCTTTGTTTGTAATTTGTCATTAATAGTAGCATCTTGTGGAAAAGTGATATTACCTTGAACAAGAGCAGCACCCACTAATTGATGGAATAGACCCAAAAGGGTAAATAACGCAATTGCAACTCTCATTAGACACCCAATTCTAACCCTCCACAAAACATACAATCTGAATTTCTCTATTATTTAACCATATCTTGATTATGTAATCAATCACCTTCAGGGTAAGACACCCAAACACCATACGATTCATCTCTCTATAAAAAGGTTTCAAAAAATTTTCCTTTCCATTGGTTTAATGAATTCTTCTTCTCTATTGTACCAAGAACACGTATTATTGTAGGGTATCAGTGCCAATTATCAGGCTGATTACTCTCTACAACGTTTTCGAGAGAAGATTACCCATTGGGTGGTGATTACTCCAGCTGGAGCGGGCGTGTGAATGGTCTTCCTAATTACCATAAACAGGATTCCATTCTATGGCGTCATCTCCTTACCAGGAGTCAAACATATACTCTTTAATCAATGAAATATCTTTATTTACGGGATATTGACTGAATTGTAGTTATATTATATTTAAGAAGCTTATTTATGGAGAGGTAGAGACCATGCAATTAGATCCGGATCATGAAGCTTTAGCCTTCTCTTCCTGGTTAACTTTTAACTCTGCCGCCTTTTTTGCTGCTGCCATCTCTTCACCTTTCTTCATCATAGCCATGTTCCACCCTTGGATATCATCACGTTGTTTAACAAAATGAGCAAAAGGATAAGATGGGAGTGTCTTCACTGCTGTATCCTCTTTTATCAAACCCAAATCTATTTGACGTTGGATTAATCCATCAAGATAAGGTAAAATATGGTCCCTGAAGCTTTCAAAGTTTTTGTATTTGATAATATCCTGTGGACCTTCAAAAATCATATTTTTGATTAAAGAAGGAACCAAAGGTTCATCTTTCATTTCCTCAATTGAATAAAAAACTGGATGATTAGTGAAGATAATTGCTTTAGATCTTGGTAATCTTCTTAATGTCTGGCGCTCAACTCTGACATTGAATTGAGTTGGTGGAATAGTTGACTGAACCTTTTCTCCCTCTTTCAAAGCATAGACATTGGCACAATACATATTGTGATCCCAAGACATGAACCACGAAGCCCTCTCAACAGGATCAGAAGCAGTCATTTTAGAAAACCATCTTTCCATTGATTTCTTCAACTTTGATTCATAATAAGGAACATCACTATGGATAATATCTAATGTTTTACCAATTTTATGGTCAATACCGAATTGCCCGCCTGGAAAAGGAACAGCAGCTGCCACTAAATAATGATTACCATCTTCTGGGTTCTTCTGGACAATGTAGAAGTCTTCTTTAGCCATTTTTGACACATACACCAATGGGTGTTCTTTCAATGGTTCTGACATATCCAATAATTCGCCAGTGAGCTCATTTTTCACATGAATACCACCATCATTGGATGTAAAAAGTAGAGGATAACGCTTCAACATGTGTTTTGTCACCATCTCCAACAACTCATGACATGCATCTTCAGAACCAGGTAACCAATCAATGTTCTCCTTACCATATTCGTGGTAAATACGTTCCTTCTCAGATATGTAGTGCCAGTAGTACTTATCCATGTCAAGCCAATGATTAACATCTAACTTGAAGATACTCATTGTTTGATGGTATGGCCAACGGAATGGGCGCCATGGCCTGTCATCATAAATCTTGACTTGTTCTGGTGTGATGTAGAGAGGGGTTGGTTCCTGGATTGGAGCATTCTCATCATAATGTTTCTTCTTTGGCTGCGATATTTTCAACTTGTCATTTTTCTCTGCTTTGACTTGTCCTTTGAGAAGCTTGTTCAGTGATTTGTAGCTCAAGAAGGCCAAAACTAACGATAGAACCCCAATCAAAAGTTTAACGCTAGACATATTTGGCAGCATACCATTTTCAGTACAAGAAGACCAAGGGAGTTTGGGGGGTTTTATACAGAAAACATCATCTAAATTGCTTTCTGTTTAAAGACTTGTGATCCAGTTGATCATATTTTTCCCATATAAAGAAGGTAAACTTGATTGATGGATTGATTAACCTAAACCGGTAAAAACATCACGAATGAACAAAAATATTAATTGAGCACAAAAACGACATAAAAAATGGAGAAAATGGGCAGAGGATAGATGATAAAATAAGAACTCAAAGTGATACGATTTTCTACAATGTCAGATGCTTATTTTAACGTACAATTAAAAAAACTTATTACAAAACATATGCCAAAGAATAAGCTCTCTTTAGGTGGAGGACAATAGGTGAAATGGAAGGTTTTATAGCGATAAATGAGATCATGAGATTGCTTAACCAATCATAATCTTCTACCACGACGACCACCTTTTCTTCTGGTGGAATCGGATGGAATTGGAGTAACATCTTCAATTCTACCAATTCTTAAACCAGATCTGGCTAAAGCTCTTAAAGCGGATTGACCACCTGGACCTGGAGTTTTGGTAGAAGTACCACCGGTAGCTCTTAATTTGATGTGGACGGCAGTGATACCAACTTCTTTACATTTTTGAGCAACATCTTGGGCAGCCAACATAGCAGCGTATGGAGAGGATTCATCACGATCAGCTTTGACTTTCATACCACCAGTAACTCTGGCAATAGTTTCTTTACCGGATAAATCAGTAACGTGAACGAAAGTATCGTTGAAAGAAGCAAAGATTCTGGCAACACCAAAAACTTGGGTACCGTCACGAACTTGTGGACCTAAAGTAACGTTTTCTATTGAAAAATGTTAGTAATCTTAATTCTAGTAACTATGAAACAGGTTTATGATGATTGAGGAGGATATAAAACGATCTTTGTATTCTTCTTTATTCTATTGTTCAATTGGTTTGAAGACAATATAAGAAGTATCAGTCACTTCTTGCCTAAATTGGAGGCTTTTTTGGTACTAAAAACGAGTGAATAGTACGCCAAATATCTATCTTCTTTATTCGCTATACTTGATGAATTTCATGATTTTGATGATCGGTTCCATAGGTCATTCAATAGATGTGGATAATCCAAATAATATTTCACATGAAATGAAGGTTCCAATTCTCAGTAACAAAACTTTCCAAATTGAAGCTAGTAAAACACATATTATCTAACTTTCTCTAATCTCTCAAATCTTTCCTCAAATCATATTTTACAAAGACATACCAGCAGACATTGTTAATTATAGAGCTAGTGTTGATATTATGTTAGAATTTCTTTGATTTTCAAAGAAAACTTTTGCGTGATTGAAAAAACAGGGCCAAATTTTCCGCTACGGGCAACATTCTTATCAAGGGCTTCGTAACCCCGTTGGAGTTTTTTCTTTTGTTTGACTGCCCCGAGACATATCACATGACGTGACTACCTTCTCTATTGCATAGGGTTGTTATAGCGTCTACTGTAATCAAATCTACATATTAAGTTTGAATAAGTGATATAAGTGACACAATCTATCACTTCAATACTGTATAAACTTAATCACCTCACTATTATCTTCTGATGAATAACTGAAGAGATGGAATACTTTACTTTTGTTGTGCTTTGTAAATTTACCCCAAATATAAATATACTGATTAGTCTAACGAACAGGTTGATACGAGTATGGTATCTCTAAAATACATGGGAACTTTTATATTAAATCATAAAGAACGACATAATTTAGTAAACGAAACCTAAGATTTTACCAGAGACATGTTTTCTTCTGGCTTCTTCGTGGTCAATGATACCAGCAGAGGTGGTTAAGATAACGTAACCGAATTGTCTAGCTGGTAATAAGTTATCAGTCCATTTTTCAATGTCACCGATTCTAACGTTGAATCTTGGGGAAATGACACCGACTTTGTTCAAACGACCGTTTAATTGGACAACAATTTTACCAGATCTGTGGTCATCAATGTATTCGAATTCACCAATGTAACCATGTTTTTGGATAACTTGCAAGAATTTGATGATAACTTTTGAAGATGGTCTGATGATAACTTGACGTTTACCAGTTTTTTCAGCGTTGTTGATGGCGTTTAAAGCATCGGCTAAGACAGAAGTTCTAGTCATTTTGATATAAGTCTGTTAGACAACCTTTTACTTAGGTGTTTGTTAGTGTGGAAAATTTTGAAAAATATCAACACATTGGGTGGGCAAACCAAGACACGAGTTCGTCTCTATTTCCTCATTTGTCACGTGCTATTGTGAACCCTATCAATTAGCAGTCCCTATTATCACACCCGTACATCTTTCAACGGGACTCTTCAAATTTCACACCAAGTGCTGACTCAGCAAACGGATAATCTAATTGGGAGATTTGCCTAAAAGGGGTATTTTTATCTGGTAAGCACCACAGTTGGTGAGTTTCCCTGTAGGCTAATGAAAAAAAACAAATTGAAGAAAAGCACGTATCATCTATAGAAGATAGTTTAGAGATTCAAAGAAGTAACAATGCCTGTATGTAGTAACAGAGTTGAGAAGGGAAGAGATTAAGAGAGAGATAGTCGGTTCTAGGTATAGCTATTATCACAAATGAACTGCCATGTTGTTGTCCTCATTCGACACAAATCTTCATATTTGAAATTTTTCAAACAAGGCCAAAGACCAAAGAGACTACATTAGATGTGAAATATACCGCAATACAAATGATTGAGTGTATTTCATATGAAACCCAGCCCATTCATGAGGTACCACTAAGATTCCCAATTATGCATATACAAGACTCTGAACTGATCTATCTCCTAAAAGCTTCTAAATTTTCCAATCTTCGAAACAAAGTCTATAACAGAACTTTATACTAACATAATCTTCTAGTCCCAAAAATCATTCAAAACCAAACAAAAATTGGCTAAAGCCCAAAACCAAAACCGTCCTTTACCACAATGGATCAGATTAAAAACTGGTAACACCATCCGTTACAACGCTAAAAGACGTCACTGGAGACGTACTAAATTAAACATCTAAGTTGTTTATTCTTGGACGTTTAATCTATCTACAAAACATCACATCTTTATTCCCCCTTTAATTATATTTTTAAAAACTTCTGATGGATTTTTGGATCTTTGGTATTAAACTCAACTAAATATTATGCTATGATTTGTTCTTTAATGGTTCGATTAGTTTTTCTAGAAATTCATTGGATAAGAAGAAAGTATTCAATATAATGAAGGTCTGTATATTGTGCATTAATTTGCTTTTACCAGTTGTAGTATTATTCATCTATATTTTTCTAATTATGAGACCCAACACCTTTAAAACCAGTTATTGAAGAAATATTGTGACCAATTCTAGGCGTGAAAGGGACCCCCAAATCTCCTGAAGACCTCATAGATAAGATTTAGGGAATTACCCTTTCCAACCACCAGTCTTGAAGTGAGCCCTGCTTGAAATCCCATCTCACCATTTATTTTGGTTAGAACCGCACATTTGAGATTCTTCGCTGGAACAAGAGAAAAATTTTAAAAAGCTCAAAGCAAACTTCTTAACCATTAAAAACCTCTGAGACTCTTTTTCATTGAAGATCCACGAGAGTACTCGTGGATGATAATGGAAACATAATTAATCGAAGTCGACTCTCAGACCAAATGAGACAGCGCACTTGAATAATGAATTTTGAAGTGATCAAATATCTTGAGATTTACCAATTGTACTATATTTGATGATGAATCAAATTAAGAATAACTTAAAGCTAGATAGTATATGAATAACTAATGACTACAATTCTTATTAAACAGTTCTGAAACCATAGCAATTGAAAATTTCATCTCAAACTTCAATTTTGAAGAGATATTTAGGCTTCAAATTTCAATTCAAGTGCTATCTCCAGGATCTCCAACGGAAGTCGATTTGATGACTCTGTAACTTTTCTTTTTCGATATACAGATTATTGGAACATGAACTGCATGATTGTTTATTTAGCCTTTCCTAAAACTCTATATTGAAATGAATTGTAGTCCGATGAGTTCAGCCAACTTTTCTTGTTAGTATTTTTCACACATATTATTCTTGTTGATGACCATCAAGTGTTTCAATTCTACTTCCCATCTACTTTCTTGACTTTTGTTGCTCGCTTACTTTAAAACTCTTCTGGAACAACATCATATTTTAACATTTACGATATTTGTGATGAGCCTATCATGAATAACGACTTATTAGGGATCAATTAAGTACTCTTCTGAAATACAACGGGTGAAACATACTGAGTACTATACATGGAAACACATGATTAGCTATCACCATTGCCGGAATCGACTGATTCATTCCCTATATCTATAGCTCCTGAATGTTAGGTACGGTTCAGGGCATCGGATTGAAGATAATATCCAGGGTGTTCATAACCCGAAACCCATGAAATAAGTGAAACAGCTCAGAGATGATCAATCAATTACTACAGTTACATAATCGCAATTTTTAAGAAAGGGATGTTACCTGGTTAAAAAAGCGGTTGTTAGGTTGATTTACTCCCTGTCCAGGATCAGTAGTTGTCGACAATCTCATCTTTGAATGAAATGTGGTGATATGGGAAAGGACTAAGGGTTTTGGAAGTTTGACTCTTAACACTAACCGATATATCCCAGTTCTAATTAATCAGACAGAATCAAAAGAATCAGGTGTTTAATGACCGATGAGGAAACGTAAACTTCTTCATAATTTTTCAATTTGCTGGACATTCCCTACATCTGAGGAGCTTTTGCTTATCAAATGATGAAAACCGTTCCATTCTGTTGGAATGACACTTCCTGTCTAGCCAATCGCATTTTGTTCCCACTTTCTATTTGGTCATTTCTGATCTATTATACACTTTACATAACTCCTTGACGGTTTCGGTAAATTTTCAACCTAATTTGGTAATGCACTGTAGTTTTATGCAACCTTTATGCAATTCTTTTTCCAGAAAGGGAAGATTTAGTTACCGTAGTTATTCAAGCCAAAAAAAAAAAACTTTAGCGAATAGAAAAATAAACAAACAAAAAATCAAAACAAACCAAATAAATATCACCCAAGATCCCAATTTTGAGGCTCAAAACCCCACCGAATACTGCTTATACAGTGATTGATAGAATCTGTGAAGCAAAATTTTCTTTTTGTTTCCGTACTTTCAAAAATTGCTCTACATTTCCTTCACCACTTAGAGACGCCTCCTAGAATAGTCATCGAGAGGAACGAAGATACACATTCTTGAAAACAAAGAAGCAAACAAATAATTCTTGAAGCTCATACTTTCTACGATATAATACAAGGAATCTGTTAGCTGATCTGTGGTTCATCTTGCTAGATTTGTGACTCCTAATCCACTTTTTTTGTCATTATTATCGTCCAGAAAGACGCGTCATCCAGAACTACTTCAAAGGAACATAATCACAACATCAACAAAAAATGTCAAAGAAAAGGGTAATGACAGAAAACTTTGCTTCTCCTCAACTAAAGGACATCCAGTTTCCATCCTTTTCCAATAGTGAAAACATACAAGACTATAATGATGGTCTTCGAACTACACCAAAACAACATTCCATCTCTTCATCGCAAGGCTCTCAAGGTTTAAGAAGAAGTGTTGGCTTACTGAACTTAAGTCTGGAAGCTTCACCAAAGTTGGTAACATCGTCTTCACCAAAATTCTTTCTTGAAAAGAAAAAGAAGTCTACAAGTGATTATGATGATCTGAATTATATTAGTGATGTTGAAAATTGGTCACCATTCAAAGAACCTCCAACTCCAACATCAAAACCAAAATTTAAGAATCAACTAAAGAGACCAGCTAGTAATAGCAGTACTAATCTTTCTCCTTTCATAAATGATAGACAGAAACCTCTACTATTTTCAACCTCCATTGCTTATGACAATCATTCCAACGAAGGTAAACTTAACAAACTTCGAAAGATGGTTTCTTTAGAGAAACTAGATTATAAGTTTGAATCACCTTTTGAAAATAATCACCCCCTTCCTAATCCATCAATACATCTGCAATACCAAGGTCAAACTTCACCAAATATATCACCATCAAGACCAGCTAAACAGAGGCCTAAGATGGAGAAAACTTCAGGAAATAAAATTTTAGCTAATTTGAAAAATGAAGAATCTCTATCTAATACGGATTTTGCTACTCCAAGCTCATATAAATTTGTGAAACCACTTCAGACTGCTTTCATGAGCTCTGGTTTATTAAGCAAGAAGAATAGAAAACTAAATGAATCGCTCGTTCCACCAGAAACCCCGTGCAAAAAGCCAATTCAACTTACGATACCCAATGCTCAAAAACAATCATTCACAAGCTCAAACCTAGCTAATGTGGTCACTGCTAGCTCGCCTCTAGTCAAAGATAATTATACCCCGAAAGATAAACATGGCCATTATGACCTTAATATTGGCGATGAAGAAATGTTACAACAAACTCCATCGGTGCACAGCACAGGCTCAAAATTGTCAAGATCAGCTAGAGCCTCAAATACAAATGAATTGAAGAATTGCATTGCAAAATTCTCTGATGATTATTTTAATGAGAGTTCGGAATCAATATTCGAAGATCAAATAAATCAAATGAATGAATTTGATCAAGGCCCAGCTACTCCAACACGTTTGAATTTCGGTAAAGATGCTGGACTATCAAAGGGGTCCAAATTAAGTACAAATCCACCAACTCCGTTGATGAAATCTGTTGGAGTAAGGCCACAAGTCGATTCATCCGATTTAAGTGGGGATTTTTCAAATAATAGTTGTCTTTCCCCATTCATTGCTTCAAATTCTGATGCTAATAAAATAGATGATCATCTAATATCACAATTTGAACATGTCCAACTTGTTGGTAATGGTGAATTTTCGAACGTTTATGAAATAACGTTCCAAAGTAATAAATATGCTGTGAAAAGAATCAAAACACCATTTTGGGGATCTAAGAGAAGAAAGAGAATATTTGAAGAGGTTGAACTTCTTAAAATTTTACAAGAAAATAAACCTAAAGATGATGAAGGTAAAGAATATGTTATCAATTTTATTAATGACTGGGAACACAATGGACACTTATATATAATGACAGAATTTTGTGAAAATGGTTCGCTGGATAAATTCTTGTTGGAGAATGGTAGTTTATCAAGACTTGATGAATGGAGAATTTGGAAAATAATGGTTGAAATCGCTCTTGGATTAAAATATATTCATTCTTGTGATATTTTGCATTTGGACTTAAAACCTGCTAATATCTTTATTACATTTGAAGGTTCTTTGAAAATAGGAGATTTTGGTCTGGCATCAAAATATCCCGTTGCAAAAGGATTCGAAAGGGAAGGAGATAGAGAGTATATATCTCCTGAAATCATATCTCAACAAAAATATGATAAACCAGCAGATGTTTTCTCTTTAGGACTTATAATGGTTGAAATTGCTGCTAATATTATTCTTCCAGAAAATGGTATTCCATGGCAAAAATTAAGATCGGGTGATTTGAGTGATGCTGGAAGATTGAGTTCAACTGAATTGAATATCAACCTTTACAATGATTCAGTTACTTCGAAAAATTCGATATTTTCGGCCTCTATGGGTAATAACACTGTGAATACTGTTTCGTCGTATGCTTCTAACAACGACTCAATAAGTTGTAAGAGACTACCAGCATGGACACCAAAATTTTTAATTGATGGTAAAGGATCTTTAGACAGATTGGTCCAATGGATGGTCCGTCCAGATCCTCAGAATAGACCAACCGCAGCTGATATCTTGAATACTGCGGAAGCTCAGTTTGTTGAAGTTAGAAGAAAAGCTGGGGCTGTTATCTTTGAAGGTGAATATGGACCAGCGCCTGATGGAGACGAAGATTTGATAATGGATTCAGACATCAAGAAGTTGAATTTTAGCTCTACTACTACTCATTTCAGTTCTAATTCCACTCTGACCATTCCAAACACAATCAAGAATATATTTGAGTGATTAATCAAGATTTATACACGAATTACTGTTACGTTAAGAAACGCCTGTAGTCGGTCAGTGTTAATCGACGTTAGTAATAATATATAACAAATTCGCGAAAGCTCACCAACAATTTTATAAGTTCCGAAAAGCCCCCTTCACCGCGCCTTTGAGGTGTGTAAAGTTCATTAGAATTCTCATCGAGCAAAGTTTGAAAACTACTCGTCGAGCTATTGCATTTTGAAATTGGATATATACCTGTCTAGATTTAGCTGAAGATTCTAGACAATTGTGTGTTTTGCCATCTTATTAGTTGCATTATAGTTCACCCCAGTTTTAAACCCCCGTGTGTTGAGGTAAAGTTGAACAGCTAAAAGGCATTTACTAAGCAATGAGCGGTGGTGAAAGAACAATATACGCTGACTCTATTTTGGTGTCACAGAACCCTGTTGATGCCACTGAAATTTTACGTATCAGATTGAGTCAAGCTAAGCTATTGAATGATGAATTTTCCAATTTCTTCAGAAAATATCAAGCTATCAAAGGAAATTACCTCTCTGAATTGTCTAAACTTGTGACTCACTCACAGGATTTAAACAAGAATATTGAACACGGCATTATTGAGAACCGTGTTCTTTCCCATGAGGAATTGAAGTACTATAAGCTAGATGCTATTGGTGAGTTATCCGTTATTTGGAACAGTATCATCTCTGAGATTAAAGCTGAAATCAAAGCCAACAGTTCCTTGAAACATGTTGTCGAGCGTGAGATCACACAACCATTAGTCAACTTCACTACCAATAATGATAGTTGGTCTCGTGTTAGAACCTTGCACTCAAAACTGACTGAAGTTGCTAAAAGTGTCGAATATAACCAGGAAAAATTAGAAAAATACGATGATGGTAAAGGTGGTGATAAGGCCGATAAATATAGAGCATCTTTACAGAGTGCTTCTGAGAATTGGGCTACTGAAGCTCCATTTGTTTTTGAAGCATTTGAAAGAACTGATTTTGAAAGATTGAACTTCTTGAGAGATAGTTTATTAAGATTTATTACTGCTTATTCTGATAGTTTGAATACGATATCTTCCAGTAATGAACTTACTCTTGAAACTATTCTGAATTTCAACCCAGAATCTGAAATCAATAGGTTTGCCAAAGTTTCAAGTGAAACCAAAGCAATTCCAAAAGAGGCTAGAAAAGCTGCTGAATCACCATTGATCAACGATAAGCATCATTCGCCTTTTATTGGAGGTCATGCCCCATCATTCCCTAAACATCGTCCTTCTACTGTGTCCTCTGTGACTCCAAGCAATTCTCCAAAGAAAGATGAGAAAAAAAGATCAAAATTGAAATCTAAAGTTGGATCGATATTTGGTAAAAAGAAAGACAAGAAGAAATTTTCAGGTGTAGGTACATTACCTGAAACAGAAGCTTCTTCTTTAAGGGAAACAACAACAAACACAGATAGATTAACTAGAACTTCATCATTATCTTCTGCTTCTGCTTTGAGAAACAAAGCTTCCACCAACTTTAATGGTAGTCATAATAAACCTGCTATTAGTGGAGATCGCTCAGTTGATTCACCAACTCTTCCTTCAAGCTCTTCCTATGAAGCCCCATTATACGTTCACCAACCGTTGCAACCAACCTCAAGATCGAATACTTCAACTAACTTTAATCAATCTTCTTCATCTGAAGCTCATCGCAACATTTCTGAGCACTCTTATCCAGATCAGGATAGTGAAATCAATATTACTGAAGATTCTCAGAAACCTCTCCCACTGATCCAACAACAAGCCCAACAAGCATCTTCTCAAGACTACCACCAAGCTCCTCCTCCACCGCCATCGAGAAAATCACCATTTTCTGCTCATCAAAATTTGACCAATATTCGTGAAGATGGAGACTTTTCATTTGCCAAGTCTGATTCAACTGCCCCAACGTCAAGTTCAGGTACTGCATCAGAAAAACCAACATCAAGACGTGATATACAATCTGGTTTGTTTAACAATTTGACACAATCCGAATTAGAAAACCATTCCAATAAGAGAATTTCAAGTTTCAACAGTTTTGGTGGAACTAGTTTACGTCCACAAACTACTGGTTCTTCAATTTCTGCTGGTTCATCTCTCTTCAAGCATCCAACTTTCACAGCGCCTGGTTTGAATGCTAGTATTGCAGAAGTTGTCAACGCTAAATTTAAAGATGGAAAACAAGTGTCAGCCCAAATCACTGGTGAAATTGCATTCAACTACCAAAATGAAAGTGGTATATATGGTGATGTTTCTGAAAAGACAAATTTGAAAATCAATGGATTGGAAGCAATCGATAAGATCATTCCAAATAAGCAATTTTTGAACCAAATTGATCCTGATCTTTATGAATTATCATTAGGACAAATTTCTGCACGTACAATTGGTGGATTCAAATATGCAATCAAGGATGGAAAGGCTCCATTTGTCATTTTGCCAGCTTGGAGATTAGAACCACATCAATCTAGTGTGATGTTGACGATTAAATTGGTACCAGAAATTGCAGAATTATTAAATGATGAAGATTATGTTCAATTAGATGAATTCATTGTTTCTGTTGGAATAGAAGGACCAGCTTCGTCTGCTCTTTCAAAACCAGTTGGTATTTTTAATAAAGAAAAATCAAGAATCTCTTGGAAATTTACTGAACCTGTCAAATTGACTAAAAGTTCTGAACAAAAACTTGTTGCAAGATTCATCACAGAAACTGAATCAAAGGAAAGTGATAAAGGAGTTATTGTTAAATTCAGTGTTAACAATGAAGGAAATTCTAAATTCATTGCTAGTGGAATTGAATTGAAGACTGAAAATATCTCTGAAGATGATCCATTTGCTCTTGATTCATGGATTCCTGTCAACACATTCAAGACTGTGATTTCCGGTAACTACAGTGGTCTATAAATTATGAAGATACTTGACTACTATCAACTAGAAGAAGAAAAAAAGTATTTCGTTCTTTTTTTTTTATGTTTTTGTTCATATTTCTGTTATTGTTTTTTTACAGCTTTTCTAGTAAAACATTGTTAACTTCATTAAATAGTAGATATTAAAAAAAAAGAGATTGGTGTTATCTATAGAACATCTTTGAAAGAAATGTTACCAAACATTATAGAGTTGGTGGAAAGTGTTTGAGATGAATGAGCAGAATTTAAATCTTTTTTCCAAAAAGGTTGTTGTGAAACTTCGAGGATAAACCTGTTGGATCGAGTCAAACTTTTCAAAAGTGAACTTCTTCTACCAGACGTTTGAATCTGGTGGCGATCATGTGTGGAGCGATTTTTAGGATCTCGTATCAATGCTGATGATAATTGTTTAGCAGCTTCTTTAATTTTGGAAACCTCCCAATCTGTAAACTTCTCAAAAATATCATCACCATAAAATCTCGTTAAACCATGCTTATAGTTCTTGGATTGTGTTCCGTTTCCTGGTAAGTTTTGAGGGTTTATTGTTTGAGGACCAGCGCTCAAATCGCCGTCATCAACACCCCAAGAATTCAACAACTCACGATGACTCGAAGATAATGATGAGCTTGATGTCTTGCGTAGATCATCAATTAATATCTTTGCTTGTTCTTTCCTCCAACTATCAATTCTATTTGTGATATAATCATCTTTCAAAAGACTAGTGGCGTATTCGTCATCGTGTGAGGTCCCCAGCTTATTAACAAAGAAATCTTCAGGGGCGTCAGCAGGTAATGAAAGTCTAGTATTATGGTCAAAGGAGTCTTCTAAACTATCTATTAAAGAGTCATCATCATCTTCACCTAAATGCCCCTTATTTTGAGCTGATTGCTGATCACCGCTTATCGATAAGATATCAGAATAGATTCCATCATTTTCATCTCCACTATTCTCATTAGTTTCACCAGCACCAGCATCCGAAGATGGGGAAAACAATATCCACTCATTTGGAACATTAGAAGAGCTTAGTTCATCATTTTGGATAGCACTGATCACTGATAGTGAGCTTGCTACTGATTGAGGTTGCCTTCTGTTCTTTTGAGAAGGGAAGCTCTGATTAAACGCCATATTCGTCCTAGAGATAATAGATAATAAGTTAGAAACTAATTAATTGAGACTGTAGGAACTTGATACGTTTTCAAATGAACCGCCTTAGTTATTGATTGTTATAAAACGTTTGACCAGCAAGCGACTTTTGGCACAAAAAGCACGGTTTAAGATTCAAGCTTTTTTTAACGTGGGAAACAAATATGATTTTCAAAGCTTATAAAATTTTATACTGTATTTGAACAAGGTCTTCAAAGGGTTATAAGCGCTCTAAAGTGTTGCTCTCGAGCTATTGGCTTTGAAGTTGTGTTTAGATTGATTAGAAAAGTGTGGTAAATTGAGTCTTTTCTTATCGCGTCTTTAGTCCCAGACCTCTCCAAGTCTTAAAATTGATGAAAACCCAGAGCCATTGGACTTTCAGGGCAAGCAAGGCTAGCTCTTTCCTTTCTAATTTAGGCAGTTTTCGCGGAGTAGGTTTATTATGAAAGAATATAATAAAAGGATATGAAACAAAAACCAATTTTAATTTCAACTTCCTCCAAAGAAACTTTAAATCCATTTGAGAGATGTTTAGATTATTTCAATCCCAAAAATCTGCTGTTCGTCAGTTTTCTTCCACTTCAGTTGCCAATTCATTTGCCAGAGCTCAGCTATTAGGCCGTATTGGTAACGAATTGGTTGAAAGTGAAGCCAGTAATGGTACCAAATACGTCAAGTATCCATTAGCTGTTCAAGCTAAGAAGGATGGACCAGTCAGCTGGTTTAACATCATCTCATTCAATGAAAGTCAAAATAAGTTCTTGACCGAATATGTTCGTAAAGGGTATGTTTTAGGTTTGTGTCTTACTCACTATTGATTATACTAATATTTTTTTACTTAATTAAGTGCTCTTGTTCACATTGAAGCTACTCTTACCCAAAATGTCTTCGAGAAAGATGGAGTTAGAACTTCTGCTGTCACTTTTGCCCAAAGTATGTATTCTTGTTGGAAATCTGAGTTTTTGATTTCGTCTTAAAATGTTGACGCGTCTTATACTAACCACGCATTTCAAAACAGATAGAATTGATTTAATTCAAAACCCTAAAGCCTCCGAAGAAGAAGACGCTGAATAATCTTTATAATTCCTACTTCATTTTGGCTATTCAATGGTGCGTTATATGTGTGTGTGTGTTTTTACTATTGTATTTGTTTTGAGGTCTCGTAATTGATAATATGTGTCCTTTCTTGTTTCAGATTTGCGTCTTTTGCCTTTTATTTTATATTTGATAGCATAATTTCTGCTATTTACAGATTAAGTCAATATATGGACTCTTCCTTGAGGATTTTTTATGGTAACTTTATTTATAATATATTAAAAGTTTTATTATAGAAACATACAAGGTCATAAACATTAAACAACTCAAAAAAATTGTTGTATCTAAAATCAACTTTTATGTTCAAGTTTGTAAACGTACCCGATATCAGATTCAACTTTAGTTTGAGATAGATCTTCAAAAGTATACAAGGAGTCATCACTCTTTACCTGTTCTTTAGTCATGTCTTCTTCATGAATCATATTCAAATAGTTCAAATCATCATCATCAAAGTCAACAAGTGAACCATTCAAACCTTCAAAAAATCTGTAATGGTCTTTCCCTTTAGGTATTTCATGTTTATCAGCAAACATGGTAGGTGAGACGGTTAAAGTTGGAGATCCATCAGTTTTAACTCTGCACTGGTTCTCAAAATCAAAACTAGTCCCAGTATCAACATTAGCAGAGTTCATTGTTGATAGTCCTATAGATTTCAAGACACCAGATACCATTCTATCTGCCTTTAGTAATTTTTTGTTCTGCTGTCTTTGTCTTATCTTTTCAATCAGTGGTCCAAACCCAATCTTTGATAAGAAACTCACATACATTTTAATGGCATCAGATCCTAATCCAAAGAATATAAAAACAATGTATGACATTGCCAGGTAAATCCAGGTAGTGTAATAAGGTGAATCAATTTGGACATAGAGAATAGTGAACCACACAGATTTACTATGGACAATCTTAAAATTATAGGTTCCATAAAGGTTTTTAATACCATCAATGAAAATGTAGAGTGATAATGGGAATATCATTAGGATTATAATAATACAAAAAATCAGTAGTTTGGCAAACCTAGTCACTGTCAAACCTGAGTTTGTACATCTCAAGATATCACTAACGTCCTTTCTCTTTCTGAAGAAGGTGAAAATAATTAAAATAGCAAATACAACACCAGTAAAAGACCAAATAACTAACCAAATAGAGTAGACTGGTATAATTACCCATGTTGCTGATAGAATATTTTGACAGCCAGAATATTGGAAGATATAGTATCTTCTACTTTGGATCAAGTAACTCAAACCCATAACAACAACAGGAGTAGCAAGACAAATTAGTAGATCAAGTCCGATTTTCTTGAAACTTCTCAACTCTGGAATCACACTATCAGCTTTCAAGATTCTATAAAGATTGAATAAAATGGCAGCTGAACTTGAACTGATACCAACATTAGCACCAGTTTCTAACTTTATCATCACATCACAATATCCAACCCCGTTATAATGTGAAAAGAAATCATCAGCACCCCAAATGATTGCATCAACAAAGATCTTGATATCCATCAGCAATAGCCATATGATAAGAGTTATAGCTGGGATATTTATGGTTTTAATATGCCATGCAAAGGCTGGGACCAAAAGCGTTATTGCTATAGCAGAAAGTGTGATAAGAGGAGCCTGGTATCCCATGATGTTCTCAAGTTATTATTGTTTTTGTACACCTAGTTTGGACAGCTTGGGTTGGTTGTAGGATTCAAAAAAAGGGTTATGACTGAGAATAATAAGATTAACTATTCTCTTAAAACAAAGAGAAACAATACGTATCTGATCATGCAAGCGGAAAGAATTTTTTGCAATAGTGTAAAGAGTGTTTTAGAATGCTCTATTGGCATCCATTTTAGGAAATATATCAGAACCAGATAATTAAGAGAGCATCAACTTTCTGACCCATCAAAGACGCGGTATTTTCTATTAATCCATGACATGATAGTGACGGAGCACAAATATCTGCAACTTCTTTTTGCCTTTTTGCTGTTTCCTTTGTAAAAGATAAGATTTGATTTGCTTAAGTTGTTGATGTTATGTCATAATTGTGATTACGTAATATATATAAAGACGATAGAGGATATATCTACTTGTTTAGTTTATACTTCTTCAGGGCTGTTAGGAAACATTTCGAGATTTGTATTGAGGTATACATTGATAGGTTCATCATAAATATTTTTTCTGTTTGTTTACTCTAAAATACAACTAAAGAACCAACAACAGCAAAGACTGCGAAAACGATTCTCACATCAAAATCATAGACTGGACTAAAAGCACCACTAACTTTTCCGCTACCAGTGTTTGTAGCAGAAACTAAAGTATCTGTGACAGTATTATCATTTTCACTAGCAGAGCTGACCCATGAATTGAAATCAGAGGCCTTAATGCTAGAATCTAAGCTGGTAGAATTTGATAAGAATACAGTAGCTTTACCATCTGAAGAAAATGCAACACCACCTCTCATAACACCTTTAACATTTCTTGTGAGATGACCAAAAGCTTGTAAACCAGTGTTGATGTTATCCGTTCCTTGGTAGTCATGAATAGTGGAATAAAGGTTGTCAGATTCAGTACTGTTCATAACTTCAAAAATGTCAAATTCACCACAACCAGAGCCCCAACATGAACAGTTACTATTAGCAGAGTATTGAGATGTTCTTGGGATATGAGCATTCAAAAGCCATATAGCAGGCATGTTATATGCAGAGAAGGCTTCCTCATCTGTGCTTACCTCTTCAGGCATTTCAAATTCAAATAAAAATAGCTTGGTTGTGCCATAAAATCCTTGATAGGCTGGGATACCTGAACGATAAACACCACAGTTTTTACTGAAACCAGAGTCTTCACAGGTAATATTTGAGAAGATAGCATATTCAGCATCTGAAGCAATCAATGTTCCATCGGCTAATACGGTTGAAGAACTGGCTGCACTAATACCATCAGAACCAGCATAAGTTAATGCTTTACCTAAACAAGTAGAATTTTCACCAGCATTTGTTAGAAAAGTGACGTTTTGAGCTGTACTTGAACTTGAATCGTAATAAGCTAATCTATTCCAATCACTTGAGCTACTATCACCAACATTAAACTTATCACTAATGTAGTAAGCAAACTGTTTCAAAACCAATGGTCCCCTGAAATGCACAGAAAGCGGTTCATCTAGTGGTGCATTTGAACCTGAAAAGATTGTTCTATGTTCGTTTGATGCTAATTTACAGTCACATTTATCACTTGAATCCAATGTGTCAACATTGAAATAGTAACCATTGAAACCAAAATTATCAAACTCTATAACACCGTAATCAGAAGAGTATTCCTTAGTTGAGGATGATGATGAAGCTGATGTGCGGGATGCTGGGCTTTTTACACTGCTTGAACCAGAATGTTGTTGCTGGGCCAAGGCACCACAAGCGGATATAAGTAAAGAGAGTGCTCTAAACGAATTGACCATCTTCTTTATTTGAATTTCTATTTCTTCTATTTCTATCTCTATTTGTTTACCTCGTTTACTCGTTTCTATGAGATCTACCAAGTTCTATTCAAAGTCAACGATCAGTTCAGAGATGGAATTCTAAATTTTTTAAACATTTTTGGCTTAAAACACGGCTTATTTATAGCACTGCCCAAAAAACTATTAACCGAATGCGGAATGACAAGATCATGCAACCCTCGGTATACAAAAAGGCTGCCAGAAAAAAAATCATTTCCGGCCAATGATTACCTTCGTTCCGGCTTTACTCGGTTTTAGGTGAAAATGGAGTCCATTTTAAACGTTTGAAGATTTTACCAATATTGCCCATAAGAACGAAACAGTCAAACCCTCGAGTGAAAGACCCATCAAACTCCACCCAATCCATCTTCTGAATAATCTACTAACTCCTTCATGTTTTTCAATAACGCTCGCAACAAAGGACTTCTTGTCTCCAGTATCTGATACCAAGGTGATTTCGTTCTGATGCTCCCATTCAACATTCTCACTGAACTGATAGTCACTGTTCAGCCTTAGAGAGTAGATGTATATAAAGAGATTAAAGATCCAGAAAGGAAAGAAAGGAATTCCATAGTAGAAATTCTGTGTTCTCTTGTTAGTTCCAAGTCTAGTTCAAAATCATGTTTTTTTTGCACATTCACACTCACGTTTGAAACTCTTTCCATTTTATCTCTCATATATTTACATTTCCCACAGTAACAATAAAGATCTTTTGGCCCTTCTTCGATTGCGATAACCTCGCTATAGCTAGGAAGCTTGAATAAGTCATCAAAAGAACTAATGGGAACCACAAAACTCATTATTCAGAAGTGGACAAACCTATATATGTAAGCGTTTCTAAGAAAGTGACTTGACGAAAGGCCCTCCACTCGTTCGTTTCACTATACTTTTATATTTCTATCCGTGGGCACAGTGTCTTTCCATCCTCAGACGTTTTGAATATCAATCTAATATTATTTCCTCATTGGGACAGTATAATGGTGTTATTTTTAAATGAAAAACTCTCATGAATAAAGCATAATTTACGAATGTCTGAAACCCAATTTATGAAGGAACTTCAAACACATGAATTTCTATTTTAATGTGAATATATATTTCAAATTTTTCAAATCTTCATTTTGCTTCACCATTATCCAACTTTCTCTTCTTCAGCTTGTGAATAGATTTAGTGACATACGCAGATACAAACTCTTTCACTTTCTTTCTTTTAAGGTCTTCTAGCTTTTCTGGTGGCCTCTTTTGATTGTTACTTCTAAGTTCTTTCTGAATTAGAATTCCCACAATATCTTTGGAATGATCTTTGATCTGTTCTTTGGATAGCTCAAGTTTGCCATAATTAGAAACCATATTTGGAATATGTTGACCAAAGAAAACTTTCCATTCTTTTTCAATGCTAGAGGATGAAGATGACGCTTTTTGTGATGAATTATCAGAGGACTCATTAGCAGCCTCAAGTGCTCTTTTCTTTCTCTCTATTTGCTTCCTTTTGTATTCCTCCTTCTTCATTGCTTTTTCTTGTGCTTCTCTTAGAGCATCAGCTTCTTTTCTTATCCTCTCTTCTTCAGCTTTCTTAGCCTTCTCAAGGACTCTTAAAACGTCATTCTCTCTACGATTTCTTTCCTCTGATTTCTGTCTCTCCAAATCTCTTAAAGCTTTTTCTTTTTCTTCCTTCTCTTTCTTTAGTTTATAATTTCCACGTTCCAATCTATCACTCTCAGTGAAGACAGGTCTTTCAGGTTGAGTGGCACCGCTAACTGTGTTCAAATAATATGGAACACTATACCTGTCAAACTTTTGGATCCAATTGTGTGGTAAACGATCGCCATATGATTTGGTTCTACTGAGATTATTTTGGTTGTTATTACCTTGGATGTAACGATTGCTAATATCGAAGGATGTACTTGATTTGGCAGGTGATTCAGATTCTGAAGCAGGAGAGTCTAGGTGTCTTCTTCTATCATCAAACAAACGACTATGAGAGGATAACGGATTAGTCCTCTTAAAACTCTTTCGCTCCTCATAGCCATCCCATTTGGCTAAAAGTTGCTTCAATGATGAGATAAGTTGATTATCAGAAAGATTCTTGTTTAGCTCAGTAATCACAGGTATAATTTCAGCTTTTCTGATAGTGTCCCTTGAAACAGGAGGCCAGCTCTCTAGGACATTATAGATTCTCCAGGTTAATGCCACATCGATTTTTAAACTTCTTGAATGATTTTCAGTTGAATCGTCATAGGTTTCATAAAAAGTTTTTAACAACTTGGATAATGAGGAATAACCATGTGAAAGACTTAATTTAAGCTTCATGTTATAAGTATCAGTGAACTCAAGTCTTTCAATCAATTTGGAAGCAATTAATTCATCTTCACATTGAAGTAAAGCACCCATAATACTATTAGCTTCATGCATCTGAACAGGTTTCATCTTTAATGATTGAACAAATTCAATATTCACATTGTTTTCATTCTTCTCTAAAGGTTCATTAGCATCTTGTTTCTTCTTAATAAACTCTTGTTCTTCTTCAACAGAAGATCCTAATGCTTCAGAAATATAATGAGGTAATAATGAAGCAGATTCTGTTTGGGTTTTACCACCAATGAACCCAATACAATTTGGTTCACCACAGTAACATTTTTGAGCATCTGCACCATATCTATCAACATTATAGTTAAAAGTCAACTCCTCACCTCTTAAGATCTTTCTCTTTGTAAAAATACCCATTTTCAACTTATCATCAACGACCCATTTCTCAACATAACAGTTTGGATTACATGAATGATTACAAAATCTCCCTAATGAACCTTTTCTTGTAGCATCAATAAATTCACCTTTCTGTAACATCATGAAGTAGAAATGTTTTAAATTCAACACATCATATTCGATCATTCTCTTTTTGAATGTCTTTTCGTCAATAACCTCTCCAATGTACTCATAAACAAACGTATCAGGTTCCAATTCTTCTTCTGATCTAACACCATAACCTTTTTTTTCTGTTTTTATCACAGAAATATTAGCATATTGTTGCTTTTGAAATCTTTGATTAGCACAATCATCACCACAATTTGAACTGCCATTAACACATTCAATCTTAGTACCTCTATTAATACAGTCTTCATCAATACAAGCAGAATTTATCCCATCTGAAAAGTCCTCTTGACATTCACAAGAAAATACTTCATTTTGGTAGGAATCTCCAAGGGACTTGTTAGAATAAGTACAACGTTCTAAATTTGTGAAAGTTCCTAATGATTCTTCAGTTTTATTTTCAAAATCTAGGAAAAGGTGGATACCTTTCGGTATATTTTGTTTGACCTTGTTTTGCTGTTCCAGTTTAATTTTCGATTCATTCTTTTCAGCTTCAGTGAATGTTGGAGATTCATCTTCCTGTTCAATATCCGATACCTCTCCAATTTCATAATCGGATTCTTCCTCGTCAGCCTCTTCTTTAACTTCTTTTTCAATTTCTTCTTTAACTTCTTGTTTAACTTCTTCTTTAACCTCTTCTTTAGTCTTTGATTTAACTTCATCATTAGGAGATTCGACAGCAGTCTCCACAGAGCTTGGTTCCACTGGTTTGGTTGTATCATCTACTTTTACCTCAGAATCAACTTCCTCACTCTTCACAAGGGTATTGAGAGGTTCAGAGATTTCTGTAGTTGAAGAAGGCGTGCTTCTACCTGAGTTTCTATAACTCATTCCTTGATAGCGATCTCTTTTATTACTCCCATTGTATGAATCACGATAATCCCTATTTCTTTGGCCATTGCCTTTTCTATTATCAGAACGGTAAGAATCACTTTCATAAGAACGGGAGTTGTATCCATTGTGACGATCTCTTTTGATAGGGTCTGAATCATAGTATTGAGTTTGGTTCTTTCCGCTCTCTCTCTTGTTCTGGTCTTTCAGCACACCATATTGTCTTGATTGTGGAGGAAGTGGTGCTCTATCTTTGATCCGTGGTCCATTGGGTGTTCCGGATGATCTTGAGTTTGTACTAGGCCCAGCAGGGATTGATGATTTGGGTCTGTTTGGGGTAGGTGTGGGAGTATTCGACCCAGAATACACAGATGATGGGTTAGATGGGTCTAAGTGTGATTTCGAGCGGTTTATAGATTGCTGAGATGATTGTTGAGATGACAATGAGGATGCTTTCTTTTGTTCTTCCTGTAACACAAAGTCGTTCTCTGGGTCATATCCTTCGTCATCACTTAAAAGAACATCATCTTCCTGCTCTAAATAGGACATCTCTCAAACTTTAATGTTCTGATATGATATAATACAACTGTTTTAAATAAATAATGACAATAAGAGCTTTTTGAAATGCAAAAATAACAAGTAAAAAATCAACTCAAATTTTACAATAATAATATTCCCTATAAAGGATTCTTGCGAGTTTTTCTGAGGAAAAATGTTGATTTATTTTGTTTGTTCAATATTCGTTTTGTTCATAATTTTGAAATTTTTCGTGTTCTTTTCCTGAAAAAGTTTGGCGAAACTGGCCTTAATAGTTTCGTTACGTATTTCCTAATTGGGGTATCAGCGAAAAGTTCGATTTCGCAAATTAACGAAAATCATTTAAAAGGTTTAGAAGTGTGATAAAACGGTAAAAGCATCATAAAAAGGATTCTTCTATTCTTTCTATTTGTTATGGGATATCTAAAATCATAATATTATCTTCTGGTTGAAAATAAAAGAGGGTCGTGAAAATTTCATAAAGCTTGTAGCATTTCTTCAATGGCTTTCAAATCATTAGTTCCATCAGTCTCATGGAAAGTGTCAAAAATAGTTTCCAATAATTTATCAGTTTTATTGTACTCATTCTTATCAATAGAAGGGTTGATTTTGGTATTATAATAAATCTTTTTATAGTTCGATCTATAATCAGTAATTCCAGTGTTAGGATTCAACCTCTTTGATAAACTAATTTCCTTGATCTCTCTAGCTCTCAATGAAACAAGGATAGTTCTGGAATTGGATTGAACATTCAAATCGTTCTTCATCGAATTAATAATTTTTGGTTCTATATCTTGAACAATAGGACATGCCTGGATTCGGAATTCAGGTGCATATTCATTGGAATATCCACATAATGGAGGTAATGTATGATGTTTATGTTCAAAATCACCTTTCTTTGAATCTTCTTGTTGTTGATTGTTTATTACTTCATCTTTTTGATCATCATCGAATGAAACATTCAAAATATTAACATTTTTAAATGGATCTGTTTCAACTGAAGTTGAAATTTTGGAGTTCATTAAACCAAAGCATTCTTTCCTTGTCTGATTAAACAGTTGAACTGGTGTCTTTTGGCTTTCACCAATTTTAAATAACGTACTTGTATTTCTGTCAATGTGCGGTAGCTCTGGAATTGTTTGTCTAACTTTTGAGCTTTTCATAGATGTTGTGATATCATGATAAGAGTTGTTCCGTGGTAAGTGATGATTCAAACCAGGTGTTATATTATAATTACCTGTTATTGAAGTCGATGTATTTGATGAGTACCAAGGATATTCATCATATTCTAAATTTGGAGAAGGAGAATTATAAGCATGGGGTTGAGATTGGGAAGATGAAACAGATGATGTATCAGAAATGGTGGAAGAGTTCTTCCATGTTTGTAGCAACTGTAACCCTCTTGATAAAGAGCTGGTGAAGCTTGATGGTTGAGAATATGAATGTGATAACGAGGAAGACAAGTAAGCCATGGAGCTTGAGCTCGACAAGATTGTAGGTTGAATAACTGAGTTCTTGGAAGGTGTCATAACGGATGGGGTGGCCATTGTCCTTGAAGGAGTATTAGGTATTTCCCAACCTGTTCTGTTAGATATTGAAGGAGTTGGTGGAGTCCGTCTATTAGTATTAAGGGAAGGTTCAAAAGTCTTTTGTGTTATCTTGATTGGTTTGATTTTATTCATTCTGGTCAAGTTTGGGGTCTGTTGTTCAAAATTAAGTTTAAAGGGTAATAAACCAGATATTATGAATATTAATTTTTGTGCAACAATTGGATTCATGGCCATTATAATAATTCTTGTGAACTCATTATTTGATTCTTTCGCAGAAACCAATTGATTTTTGATCTGGCTTACAGTAGTTAACAATGCTGCTAAAAACTTTGTACCACTGTATCCAAGTTTAGCACCATCTTTAATTTCAATCCAATTATTGACTTCAAAGCACCAATTATACAAAACTGAATCAAATTTTATGAGACCCACTAGCAATCTTGGAGTATTCGTCAGTTGTATTAATGATTTAATAAATTGTTTGAAAGCTGTATAGACATCTAAAACTTGATTATTGCTTTGTGTGCTTCTCTGGGAAATATTTGTTTTGTTTAACAAATGAGACTCAATAAAACAAGTTCTGATAATCTGTAAGTATTTCAGAATTGATGTCCAGTTTGAAAGGATGGTATTAGCAAAATCATTCAAACTTATTGGGATAACAATACCAATAGCGTAACGTTTTTTGTTGTCCACATAAAAGTTCTTTGTTATCAAAATTGACTGTTTCAAGTCTGGCAGACTGGATAAGATGTTGATCTTGTAACTATCGTATCTGTTTAAGTTCTGATACATTTGATTCCCAAACATTAATTCCAAAAGCTCCGATAGGGAATGCCTATTTTGAAAATTTGAACAAGACTGAGAACTGGTATGATGATGGTCATTTGATGAATCACATATAATTTTATAGTTTTCCTTTTGTAAAAGTTCACCAGTATCTTCAATTATCAAAAGTCTGAAGTTATTTCTATCTAGATGAACAGAAGTCAGTTGATTCGGAGTACCATAAAGAATTGTTCTTGAATATGAATCTTCAGTTGTATAATTTAGAGGACTTTGTTGTTGAGAAAAGGGATCACTGTTCGAGTTATGTCCAGAGATTAGAAGATTTTTAGTGAGATTACTCTTTGAAGCAATACCTGTTTGATGACGATGGGCATCCCCGTTGTCAGTGGATCTCTTATTGAATAGGCCACCAAGCATCTTGCAAAAAAATTATCTCTAAGCTAACAAATAACAAGTGAAAGTATATGAGGAACAGTTCAGTAAGCCATATTATACACTAACTATCCCCGAAGCAAACAAATATTTAAAATAAAACAAGAAAGTAGGTCTTAAAGGTGAAAGCTTTTTAGTCAAATTGGTCTCGTGGTCAAATAAAAAGCCACCAGAACCAGAACAAGTCAAAACAGCTGGGAAAAAATAGCAGATCAGACCAAAAACCAAAGTGAGAGAAACAAACAAAAAGTAAAACACCCAAAGTAGTGAAAGTACGGGATATCTAACTGATTTTTTGATTCGTGTCAAATCCTCAAAATGTGCCTGCTGTTCCTTGTTTACAAAAAAAATGACCTTTCGGCCTTAATAGGAAGGTCTAGTACGTTATGTAATCAATTGGCCGGGTAATTTGAAATTGATAAGGCAGTATCTAATTGGGGTAATTAGCTAACTGTAGACTGATATTAGGATATTGATTTTTCAGCTAGCATTCAGTATTAGAAGTATAATCTTGAGAAGAATAGTCACTTTTTTCAGTGACTTTTTAATATTTTACAATTTTGATTAAGTCAAATTGGAAATATTGTAATTTAACATTTGACTTAAATAAAAAATATTTTCTAGAATAATTTAAACTTCAAGGAGTTTAAGTATTATTCAATCTTTCTATGTATACCAAAATGCTTAAATGATTATCGTACTCAAATTACTTATTTTGCGAGGCTTTTGAATTTATTCCCAACTGAATTGCTTTTATTGTATCATGTCATCGCTTACGTAATATCTGAGTGTGTGTTCACTATGTTGCCCTTTTATCTTCTCACAGCCATTTGAGCACAAGATTTAATCAATTTATAATATTAACGAGTTCAGTAGAAAGTCCAAAGTACCAAGAGGGAATGTTTTTGGTATGATAAACAAATTCATTACTATTGTGCTGGTTTGTTTCTTATATATTTCGCCCTTTATGGTATTTGCATTTGCTATCTTTGGCACAACGTCTTCAGTATTAAACACACAAACACAACTAAATCATGGTGCATCATGTGACATTTCAAATATGACAATAAGTATAAATAAGGATATCTGTGAGTACCTGATATCTAATTGTGATGGTTCAACTTTCAAATTAGCACGCATTTACTTCTGTTATCATGATTCAAACCCTTCTTCATTATTCAAAAGTGCGTTTATTTTAATGATTGTGTTTGCAATAATAATATGCTTTACAATATTTGGGTTAATTACGTCTAATTATTTATATCCAAATCTTGACACACTATCGAGTCACCTCAGAGTATCTAGAAGAATTAGTGGATTGACTTTACTTGCTTTAGGAAATGCTTCACCTGATATTTTCAGTACTTATAAAGCCATGTCTTCAAATTCATCAAGTTTAGCCATTGGAGAATTGATTGGATCAACTACTTTTGTGATTTGCTTTATAATTGGTTCAATGGGAATTATTAAACCTTTTAGAGTTAATAAGCTCGAGTTTTTGAAAGATCTTGGATTATTTGCAATTTTGATCACATTATCCTTCTTCTTTATAATTGATGAAAGATTAAAGAATTTTGAATGTATTATAATGGTTTTTTCCTATTTTATTTATGTTACCTATTCAATCATCTTCACAAATGAAGGTAAAAATATGGAAGTTATTGATTCAGCTCCACTTTACCCAACAGAAGACGAGGAAAATCAACTGAATTCTACTATTCCAAACTTACCACGAACAAATAGCTCATTATCAATCACTTCAATCAATTCTATAGTGGATGATGATAATAAGTTAAGAGGATTACAAAGATTAAGTTTATTTGATTCAATAAGGATATTTAGATCCAAATCTCCTTCTTTAAGTCAAGAAGATGATGGTGTTGACTCATTATCATACTCAAATTATCAACCATATCAACAAGAAAGTCTGAATACAAGACCTTTGAAAGATTTAGGTTCTTCATCATCTGATTTTAATGTTGCGACAAACAATTTAATAGCTCATCCTACTCCATTACCAGCTGCTTCTATACTTATACCACAGATAAGAATTGAGATTGAGCCTTCACCTATTGAAAACAATGAAGATCAGGACGAAGATCAATATCTAAATCAGAACGGGAAATCGAATCACAATATAGAGCATTCAGTAATTGTTCCTTCCTTTCAATCATATCAAGTACCTGAATATCATAATCAACATCATGATGATTCAAAGAAGCCATACTTGCAACAACTTATTTATCCATTATCACTAGAAGATCTAACCTCTCCAATCACATCATTCACAACCCCTTTAATAATTCTTCTAAACTTGGTTCACCCAGTTTATCCTAGTCACCTTTTATCATCACCTTCTTCTAATTTTGACTATCATTCAGATCTTAGTTTCCGTCTTTGGTTTTTCAAATATCAAGTATTGATTCTTTCTTTCATTTTCCAACCGTTTATATATCCATCATTTTCTATACTCTACATTCCTTTAGTGTCTATCCCACTGTTTCTTATATTATCATACCATAAAACATACAATTTTTACAAGTATCTTATCCCAATGGTTGGATTCATAACCTCAATATTTATTATTCTTATCACCAGTTCCCAATTGATCTTGATATTGAAGAATATTGGTGTGATTTCACATATATCTGAAGGGTTATTAGGATTGACTGTGCTGTCCTTGGGAAATTCTATGGGGGACTTGATTTCCAATATAACGCTCGCAGGACTGGATTTGAGTGTTATTGGAATTAATGCTTGCTTTGGATCTCCACTGCTCTACGTTCTGTTTGGTATAGGGATTAATGGACTGATATTGAATTTACAACAAGGCACCACAGAGATGGTTTTGACCATCGACACCAGTTTCAAAGTATGTGGTGTTGGTCTACTAACCATGATTTTGTTTTATATTGTGGCTGTCCCTCTTAACAAATGGAGAATCGATAGGCGTATCGGTGCTGTCGCGGTGTGCTGGTGGCTTCTTATCACCGCAGTGAATGTCTATCTTGAGTTGCACAGTCAATAACCACCGTTTGATGACTAAGCTGGAAAATGGCGCTTAGAGATAAACCCGCGCGCGTAGAGACCGTAGAGACCTGCGGAACAGACGAGGAAGATAAGAAGGACGTGAGGAAAACAATTGGTCAATATAAATATAAATATCAATAGATATTATTTATATGAGTTTGGGAAGTATTTCGACATTTATTTTGTAACTATCAAAATTCATTATGAGTGTTATTATACGTCCAGTTGAAAAGACTGACTGGGAGGACTGGGTCCGTTTGTTTGACTCATACCTGGTCTTTTATAAAGCATCACTTGACTTAGAGACAAAGAAGACTACCTTTGATAGATTCTTTGATGAAGATGTACCTGTTTGGGCTGCTTTGGCTATAAACACTGAGAACAATCAGGCTATTGGTTTAGTCAACTACTTGGAACACTTTAGTACTTGGTCCATTAAAAAGAAAGTCTACTTGAACGATTTATACGTTGATGAAACCCAAAGGTTAAGTGGTGTTGGTAGAAAATTGATTGAGTATGTTTATGAGAAAGCAGATCAACTGGGATCTCCTGATGTTTACTGGTGTACAGATTTTGATAACCACAGAGCTCAATTACTCTACACAAAGACAGGTAAACTATTAGGAAAGACATTATATGGAAGACCTAAATAAACTATTATTTAAAAACTGAATTCTTCTAAAATTAAATTGATTTCTGTATGAGGGTTTCGTAGTTGCTTCATTTGATCTACTGAAAATTGTCTCACTTGTTTCATCAAACTAACAGGACCACATCCTATTATATATATCTTTTCCTTATAACCATTAGGTAATGAATTTAATAACATCTCATTTAAATTTGGCCTTCCCCTAAGTGAAGTTGGCCAAATGTTTATATGTGAAGTATCAGTATAACTAAGTTTGTTGAGGTATGGAAGATTCAGGATTGATTTACTTCTAATAATCCAAATCAAAGACACATCAAACTGTAAAGGGTGTTTATCATAATGATTCAATAAAGGTAAGATTAAAGAAATACCCGAACCAGCTGCTATCAATATAATTTTTTGTCTGTAAAATCTTTGTAATAATTCAGAACCATTGCTGGATAATGAACAAGTTGAGTTTTGATTTTTAAATGAACCAATTGTGTCATATGTTGGTTTAATTGATGATACTAATGGGATATCTTCCAAGTCCCCAATATCTATATTTTCATTGTCTATAGTTATTCCGGTATTATGTACTGGGAAATGTTGATGCGATAAACCATATGGACCATTAATGATACATGTGAATCTTGTAGTTGGATGGATCTTGACATAATTATATAACCTTTTAGTAAACCCACTATGGATCTTTACTACTAGGATAATTTTGTCATGATTTGGTAAAGAGGCAATAGTGAATGGGTGTGATTGGAATAAATTAATAAATGGAATATTAATGAATAAATGATTGGTTATTTTAAATTTGAATCTGGAATGAAACCTTTTGAATAAAACGGTGTTCAAGAATTTGTTGAATTTAGATAAATTATCAAGGTATGGGTCAATTTCAATGATCATTGTGTCATTATGATGTTGGTCTATTATAACTTGACATTGTAATATCCATAATCTAGTAATAAACCTGACAAGTCTATCAAAGATCAAACAACTGGCAATTAATATCACAAAAGGTTTACAAACATAATGATGGAAGTAAAAAACAGGTAAAAATATGATAAAGTTGACAAAGTGCATCACATAAAATAACTCATACCATCTTTGTTTGACATAACTTGTTGAAGTGAAACCAATTAGAATGAATGCAGCAATGGAGAATAAACCAGTTATTCCTTTTGGATTACCAAAGATATACTCCCATGAGAGGCAATAAATGAAAGATAACCCATGAACTATAGCAAGAATCAATACCAAAACACCAACTGATTTATGATATACTAATAAATTCTCATATGATTGATTGAATAAATATAAAAATGGACCAGATTTTAAAGGAATGAGGTATAATAATGGCAAATTTGATACAGAAACCAATCCAAAACGTAATGCAAGGTTGAAAGAATCATCAAAGGGTAATTTATAAAACACA
Organism: Wickerhamomyces jianshihensis; assembly: GCA_030562945.1. NCBI lineage: Eukaryota > Fungi > Ascomycota > Saccharomycetes > Phaffomycetales > Wickerhamomycetaceae > Wickerhamomyces > Wickerhamomyces jianshihensis. The sequence goes on from JAKUAH010000242.1 coordinate 146,394, forward strand.
ATGAAAAGGTTAATCAAATAAAATATTGAAATAGTAATCAAGTTAGAATTGGTACCAAACCAAGATGATAAAAACTCTGAAGATGGATGTGATGCTAAAAATGCTTGAAATTCAATCCTTCTTCTTTGGTAAAATGTCAATCTTAAATGTTCTCTATCATTTTTCTTTTCTAAGAACTTTATGATTTTTGTAATATTATGCCATAAAAGACTGAATCCAAATACACCAATCAAGAAATATTGATAATTCCATGTTATACTTTTTGAAAGACCAATATGTTTATATATCAGATCACGATCCTTTTTAAAAGGATCTTCGAATCTGAATGATCCACTTCTCTTAAGGAGAGGCTGGTGTGACATTAAAAGGTTATCAGACTAGGATGGAAAGGGAATTTGATGATGTTTTTCTCCAGTTGGATGTGAGATCCATTTAGGGTAGGTATAAGGTGATGAAAACTGAATAAAGGGGAGATAGATGATACTTTTTGTACCTTGATCTGAGAAATTGGCAATATAATGACGAGATTCAAACGCACACAAAGCAGCCGTACCAATGCACAAAATAGGGTATCCTTCTCTGATAGGAATCTCTTTATGTTTATTTCTTCCCTTAGGGTCTGAGATTAAAAGAAATCTTATCGGAGACTAGGTTTTATTGTAATGGTTCTTTATTCTATAATTTGATTCAGTTGTCAAGTGTGAAGATGTTAAAAACAACGATTATTATAAATTACCCACTGTCTGTCACCCAGAGAACACAGTAAAAAGACAGAATGTAATCTCAAACCCAGTGGTCCTTTGGTTAATTGGATCGGCTTGAGCTCAGTTAGTCTCACGTTCCAAACACCCAATTTGCTAAAATTACACCTGAAAAAGGACAATTATCTTTTCCATCTGTTCAATTATGGCGCCTTTAGAAGGACCTTTCGGAGATATCTCCTAATTAGGATATATAACTGCACGTGACTATACTGTTTGCCCAAACACTAATGTGTGACTATATGGCATGGTCTTAGTCTGAGGTATTCATGCTTTTCCCACCCATAAGGTTCAAATAGGAAACAGTGATTTATAATCATGAATCATCTATTTCTTTCGCTCTCAATGAATAAGATAAACTGTACAGACTCAGTTCAAACTAGTATTAAAGGTTCTAATTTTGATTTAATTTCGAAATAAAAATAAAACACTTTTGCCAAGCACATTACTGTTCTGAACTAAGAAAAACAGAAAGCCAATCCTTAGTCTATCTAACACAATTCCACCAATCTCACCTCTCCTTTTTTTTTGTTTTCATTATTTATCATTCCAACTAAAGAGATTCACTAATGATCAGAAATTCTTCAAAAAAAAACACTTGGAAAACGAACAAAAATTCAATAAAAACATTCGTTGATCAAAATACAAACACATGAACTAACACATTCTCTCAACTACTCTATCATTCCCAATCTCTTCACTGTTAGCTTTCACCCTCAGTAACAAATTAACCATAGTCACGTGATATTTTGAGAGACGCGTTGATTTTTTGTTGAGAAAATGAGAAAATAAAAAAAAATAAAACTCCCTTTTTTTAACTAATAAAACTTAGATCTTAACTTGCCATTCAAAAAGAACAGGGATCTGGATCCTCTGTGACTTTAATTCTTTGTTGTTGATCAGTTTGATTACAGATTTTTTTTCTTCTATCTACAACTATTATTCACCAATTTTTTGAAATCATTTTTTTTTTTTTTGAGAAACAATGTCCTGTGCGTTCAAGTTCTTAACTACCCCAAAATACGAAGATCCACTTTCCAACTTCGAACTTCCCCTTGTCAATGACTACATCAAACCTCTCTATAATCATGAGACACTTGATAATCACATCCATACACTTATTGGTACAGTGATTTTTTATCATTCATTATATTTACTCTCTAGTGTTGTATCACCAATCTTATTCAAGTCCACGTTTCAGAGAATTTCAAAAAAATTACAAATTGATTTCCATGTTCATGTTGTTTCTTTTGTTCAATCCATCTTAATTATTTTATTAAGTATTCCTGCTTTAATTGAAAGTCCTTTGGAAAATGATAGAGTTTTTGGATATACTCCATATAATGGATTTATAACCACATTGGCTTTAGGTTATTTTGTTTGGGATACTTATATTTCAACGGTTTATATCAATTTGTTTGGTATTGGGTTCTTGATCCATGGTATTGTTTCTGCTAGTGTTTATTTTATCGGTTTGAGTCCATTTATCTCTTATTATGCTCCAATTTTCATTCTTTTTGAAGTTTCAACTCCATTTTTAAACATTAGATGGTTTGGTATCAGATTCCCAGAATTATTCTCAGAAAAATTCAATTTGATTAATAATGCGGTATTGATATTGATCTTTTTCGCAAGTAGAATTGTGTTTGGTTGGTATCAAGCTTTTGCTTTATTCACCGATTTCTATTTGTCTTATGATGATCCAAGATTCAACTCTTTTTATGCTGCTGTGATATTCTTTGGTAACAATATCTTGAATGTTTTGAATGTTTATTGGTTTTACAGAATGGTTAAAGTCGCAGCTGTTGTCATCACTGAACTTATTACTGGTAAAAATCAAGATGATGAAGCAAAGAAGGATATTTAGAGATATTGAACAAATAAAAGACATATAGAGACAAAAATACAATTTAGATCTTTTTTTTCTTTTTGATTTAAATCGAACTGAAAATATGTATTGTACCTTGGTTGATCTGGTCAAGTGAATATAATAGAGAGTGAATATAAACGAATATCCAATGATGAGCAAGAATTGATTTATTTCTAGAATCCAACAAATCACATCACAAGACAACAACAACAAAAAAAAATTATTTCCCCAAGATTCTCTTATCGGGAGGTGCTGAAGGGCTAATATGATGGAAAAAAGTATCTATAAATCTTTATATCTTGCGTATTCTGGAGTTTCTAATGTCTTGATACCAATTTCAATATCTGTTTGAATATCTTTAATGAGAGCTTCTTTTGTAGTGTAATTCAACTCTGGTCTAATATAACCCAGTACATTGAACGACACTTTGGCACCATAAAAAGTTGTTGGGAACTGATGTACTATATGTAGTTCCACTGCCTTTTGCTTATTACCATAGAATGGATTCCAACCGATGGACATAACATGAGGTAAAATAACGTTCACATCAACACCATCTCTCAATTCTAAACCATATTTATAATCAATCTTTAATCCATTTTCTTCTCTTATCTTTGTCTCTATTTCATCATGTTCTAGGTTTCTCTCAACTTTGACAAAACCAAAATAAACACCTTGCTCAAGGTCTTTAATCTCTTGTGATACTTCATCTATGGAAACATTTGCTGTAGGTATACCCAGTTCTGAAGACCCTCTGCCGAAACCTGCCACAATCTCAATATTGGAAGATTTTATCGGATAAGGCTCTTGTGGAGTCGATGGGATTGCAACGTCTGGCCTAGTCATTCTGTTGATAATGAACTTAGAATTGAATAACAAACAAGTTTAAGCAACTGAAATTTAATGATTAATCAAATAATTCAAACTTTTTTCTTTTTATTGTTTTCCCTGAAAAAGTGTGGCCACTTTGATATTCAACATAGTAGTCACGTGACTTGAAAATTGTATATATTTATTCAAGTGTACATCTGGTTCGAAATCTGCGCGATAGTCTTCACTTTATTAACGAGCTACTCATAGTTTTAATAGCTGGGTGATGGCTTGGAAGTTGGTTCATGACTTTTAACGACTTACAAACGACAGTGGGCTACATACATGTCGTTAACCAAAATGTGGTACTAGTAAATCTATGGCGTATAATGACCGAGAGTATGTTTCTATTAGTGATATATAATAATTGTAAGCTAAACCTGTCAGCTATTTAAAAGATTAAGAGTCATCTTTAGCTAATTTCATCACCTGTTTCTTCAAAACATCTAAAACATTTAAAGAATACATTCAATTTACTGAAATTATGAGAATCTTCAAAAGCGAACCATCATAAATATTTAGGCCAATGTCTTAACATTTAAAAAACACTTGAAGCCACTGCGATCGAGGTCTAATAGACTCAGGCTTAGAAGACCAATAAATTATCTTCAGTCTCTTATTATTTTCTCATGAATGCTCTAAAAAGTTATAAAGTGAAAAGTATTGATCATACGACACCTAAATTCAAAGATATAGCCATGTCTGAAACTCTCTTCTGATATCCCATTCCCAATGATATTCTCACTCAAGATATGTCTCATCTCCTTAATGAGGAGATATGCCCTGGACTATTATTAGAAGACTTAGGCCATTGCCTCCACCAAAGTACAATTAATTCATCATATTCTTCTATAATGAGCTATTTACTTTTATATGCTTTTATGATTCGTTCTTTGATTAATTCTCTAAAGTCTCTTAAACTCGAAAAAATCCCATGTTCCTGATAGGGTATATTTGCTCATAGGTGATAATTGGAGGAGGTAATATCTTATGTTTCTTTCATGATTCAACAAGTTGAATCATAAATTGGTACTAGATTAAGGAACTTCCGTATTGTTATTCAGATTTTAGAATTCATTTAGTGATATTCATCACTCTAATTTTATAACCATAATGTGCATAATTGTAAAGCATAGCCAATCTTTGTTCTAAAATTTTGGCACACTTTGGATATTTCGTTCAATGTCTGTTACAACTTCGAGTCAATTTGACACATCCAGACATCTGAGATTTTGACACAAAAATCTTGAATCGCTCTATCTCTAACGAGATTCAACACGTTTAAAGCCAACAATTCGAAGCTGAAACGGATGAATCTGCAATGATTAATGCTTTAAAAGATTGGTTGATTGATGATGTTTTACCTGTACAGATTAGGAAAGATGATCAGATATTATTGCTTGAAACCGCTCATAGTAGGGCGGCTGGTGTCATCTTGAAAACTATGTGCGTTCTATTTAGGACTTGTTATTCGATCTTTCCAATGAAGAAATTACCGCAAAACTCATCTGATACTGAGCCTGAACTGAGAAAACTTGAGATTCTAGAGAGTGTGCAACATGTCTATTTAAGCAACCCGATTGTTAATTGGAGTCATCCCTCAATTCTCACTTCCAGTGGGAAAGAACCAAGAGCGAAACCATCAACAAGTAAATCAATCAAAATCACAAGTTTTACCCAAGGCTCACCAGAATTGAAGAGCCAAGCGGTATTCAACCCATTTTAGCCAAACACTAGAGAAAATTAATCATGAAATGAACTCAAATATGAAAGATCTTATTCAAGGTTTCGTCGATTCTTCAGATACTCGAAAATCAAGATCGGCAGCTAATAAAATTCACAGAATGACTTATGTATCTTTAGATACATTAACCAAAGTAATAATCCATGAGAGCGAATCTGATGTTGCATATCATTATTATACATTCTATGAGGCATTTAAAGGATTTTATAATAGTTTGGTTGAGAAGTCTCCCTCAATTTATTCTTTAGGTAGTGTTAAAACGTCCAAAGCTGATTTTATTGGTGATAATGTGCAACTTATTGAAGAACTAATTTAGAATAGAATCTTACCTGATGAAAGAGATAATCTCTATACTTGCTCTCATAACAACAGCAAGCCGGATATTGCTATTAATATGGATCTAGAGGGAATTGACAGTGAAGAACCAATGAAGTCAAGAATAGTCAATTTGATTGAATTGAAAATGGCTGGATTGAAGCATTTTATAACACATACAAATGGTATCTCAGAATTAATTAACGGGTCTGGTGAAAGAGCATCACGCTCAATAAGTTTCAATGATCTCTGTGGTATCCTGCCCCAGATACTAAAGTACCACACATTGTTCCCGATATTTTCAAACGTCTTTTTGATATGTGACAAGACGACTCAGCTGGTTTTTACGACGAAGGTGTGGACAACTGGGATGAAACAATCATAGCTGATCTTGCAGAGCTTCTTAATGTTGCTGAATCAAATGACTCTACTAGAGCCCCTTCAAAATCAGGGTCTATGAGCGTATCTCATGTTACTGAGTTTAGAGGTGAACGGAAATCAACTAAAAAGGCTGGAGATAAAACTGCCAAATATGCCAACCTTAGATATCTTATTTTTGAAGGTGGGATTTGTACATCAAGCACTAAATTGAGTCATCTGACTTTCTAGACATTCTTATGTTATATATCCTGCCAGGCTAGAGAAAGAATGTAGTCACTAGATTCACAATCTGCAATTGATAGAGGTAATCCGGATGCTATGAAAGGTCGGTACAAAGAGTCCATATTCTCAATGAAGCTTCATCGATTCCTTTTCAAAGGTTCTAGCAATAAAAATTCCTCGAATCCTCCTGCTTCTGCTTCTACTGGTTCTCAGATCTATCATCTGATAGACAATCTCGTTTTGGAACATCTGCTGGAACATCTGCTGGTAAATCAAACGACTATGATATGGTCTCTTTTGACGATAACGAAGGAAATGAAGATGAAGAAAACTTTGACCGAATGGATATTGATGGAGATGGAACCCACCAATACAAATCATTTCCACAAATGAACTTTCCTCAAAACTATACCATTTTGAACCAATTTTCCAAGTTCCCAATCGATTTGGCTCCTTCGTACCATGATCTCGTGGAAACTGGGGTTCCATTCTTTTCTAAGACATTATAACAGGGCAATGAAATATACTCTCAGGTGTTTATCTTTAAAACAAGCTATTTTAAAATTTACTTTAGAGAGATGATTTTCTATAATCCAGAAATACTAAAATTTGAGCAAATCGTTTTGAAATTGAAGGATGAAGCATGTCTAGAATCTCATTATCAGGAATTTCAAAAGGAATATGATATGGATGAAGATGAATTCATGGAGGATATGAATAAAAGACATGATAGTGAAGTCCGAGCCTTAATCAAGATTATGGAACATAATGCCACCTATTCACTAGAAGATCCTTCGAAATTGATAAACGCACCAAAGCTCCTCCTTCATGGTACTATAAGTTTTGGGACATTCAAGCCATCTGGTCTACTTACGCTCAGTGGTTCTTTTCAAGTTTTGGAATATATTAAGCCCGATCCAATTAAAACTATGATGTATGATGAAGGTGAAATGTGGTTCAAGCTTACAGCGAAGCTTTAGGAAGAAGGAATTGAGACAGCTCGAGCAATTAAAAGAGTTGCATGTCGTTCATGGAGATTTGAAGTTCAAGAACATGATTACCAGTAATTTAAATCTATACTTTATTGATTTTGATTGTGCTAGTGAAACGAGTGATCCAAGAGATCTTGAAACTGAAAAAAACTCGTTTAAGAAGCTATATAAGTGGTCTACCATGAATTAATTTTGACTCTTGGTCGTTGGACAGAATTTTGCTAATTATTAATCTATATTTTGATATTGGTAATGTATTATTGTTGCTGAAATTGTGTGATTGCAAACGACAAGGTCATAAAATGTGATGATTTCTAAACTGATATTGTAGCTTTCTCAATTTGGATATATACGCAAATGAATAATCTGCTCTTGGACGGCCCTAAACTGCTTTTAAGTCACTACTATTATTATTACAGAGTTTTCGATTCAGTAGGCAAGCTAAGATCAAATATGTTAATGGTAAGTAGCAACCGTGACTACTGTTTAGCATCTGTGATTTTTAATTTCTTTGATTGAGGTTCTTCTTCTTGATTCTGATTAGGCTCTTCATCGTCATCTTGCCCATTTTCATTACTAGCGTTGTCATTATCGTTATTATCATCATTATCATTGACGGTTTCGTTTCCGCCAGTACTGATAGTACCTTGTTCACCAGTATTACTCACATCAGGAATATCTTCTGAAACTTCAGTAACAGTTGATGTGGTGGAAGGGTTTGTCGTGGCAGTATTTTTGATCTTTTCTTCCTTCTTTCTTTGTTTGATAGCATCTTTTTGGGTCTGGAATGCATCCAATTCATGTTTAACTGAAGGGATGAACGAGGAAAACTCTGAACTTTGCAATGCTGCTATTATATCTTGCGGGCCAATGGTCTTCCTATCAAATTTTTTTGCGTTTGTTCTAGCACTGTTTTAAAGTTGTTAGTACGGCGAGTAGAAATGAAGACATATTAAGGCAACTCTACAAGAGGTTAGCTTCTAGAGCAGGTACATACTGCACGAGTAGGTAACTAACAAATAATGAGGAGCTTCTTTGGAGAGCAGTAGCACTATCTTTTGAGATTATTCCTCCATCAGGTAGAATCGCTCTAGCTAATCTTGTAACCGTTGCTTTTGGGAACAAGATATCATCGATTGAAATTTGATCCCTTTCCTTGGAAGTAGCTGGATAAGCACCCTCTGCGTTCTTTCTCCAACCTTTTGGTGGCATTTTTTGTTGTTTCTGATCAATTTGTAGAGTTCACTACAAAGGAATCATTAAACATCGAACGCGTAATAACTTAGGGTTTATTTTCGCGGGTTTTCGCAAATGATCTTGTAAAAAGGCGTAAGCACATCCCAATTCGGAAGAATGATGTTTTCTGAATTTTTTTTCGCGACAGCTGCGAAAAAAAGCGAAAGCGAGTAACCGTCCAGGAAAAGATAATCATTCAACCTTTTCTACTAACAAGAGATTACTTTGCTTTAACTTATTGCTTTGTTTTGAACGATATCGTCGCTAGAAGCTATTGCAATTTTTTTTTTACCAGGAAGAATATATTGGGAGTTGAAACACTTGAGCTTCTGCTTCAAGATTTGCTGCTTACAAAACCGTTGACTCTTTCCCCATATAACAAGAATCCTTACTTATTAATCATTACAGGTAATAAAAAAGAAGTGCTTGAAAATGGATACTGAATCCAGCTTGGGAGGAGAATTACCTGCCCATATAGAAAAGCAGAATCAGGAAATTGAACTGAGAGAACAAGATAGATGGCTACCTATCGCCAATGTTGCAAGATTAATGAAAAACACCCTACCAACAACAGCAAAGGTCTCAAAAGACGCTAAAGAATGTATGCAGGAATGCGTATCTGAGTTTATTTCTTTCATCACAAGTGAATCAAGTGATAAATGTCTCTCAGAAAAGAGGAAAACCATAAATGGTGAAGACATTTTGTTTTCCATGGCCAGTTTAGGATTTGAGAACTACTCTGAAGTACTGAAAATCTATTTGGCCAAATATCGAGAGCAACAAGCTTTGAAACAAGAAAGAAGAGAGTTCAAAAGAGTCAAAAAGTCTTCCGGAGCAGATGACACTCAACATCAAGAACAGATCATATATGACCAAGAGCAACAGCTTCAAAGAGAGATAACAAATATACCTTTGAATGACGAAGGTGACTTGGATATGCATGATCATATAATACAAGGCTACAAAGAAGCTGAAGAGATATTAAACTTGGATGGCCCTGAGAATGATGAAAACTTGAATGAACATTCAAATGAGCACGATGGCTCTTCGAACCCAGCTCTCAAACAAGAGCAAGCTGGACCCACCGGCGAAGTTCTTTATGAGTATGCTCAAAATTTTTGAGTTGTCAGTTTATGTGCATCACTAGTTTCACTTCTCTTACATATTTTTATTATGATGTTTTCTTATGAATTAGTCACTTTGTAATTCATCACCATAGTAACCAAATTTGTAAATGTAATTGTCAATAAACACCTGAACACCAACAAACCCGACCAGTATTTCACAATTTCCCAAAACCTGAAACCAACTTCTACAGTCCGAGGCAATCCTTAAAAGGAACTGTTTCTTTCTCTATTCGCTTGTCAGGCTTCTAAAAGAAGAGAATACCTTTAATTTTTGCTTATACCCCCTTTTTTTCCGCAATGCTTGCGTCAAGAAACTATTTGAGAAGCTCGTCTGTGGCAAAACTAGGTCGTTTGATCAAGATCAATGTCACCTCACAGCAGAGATTCGCCTCTTCCCTAACAAATAAAAGCCTTCAACTGGTACAACAACTACCATCTAACACCTTGTCTTTTCAAAATGACTTCAAAAGAGACCTTCCTGTTGTTGAACTTCTACATCAATTTAATGGTTTGAAGTTGAAAGATGACAAATCAGAGCCAAAACCTGCTCAGGATCCAATCAATGAAGAGAATAATGACCAGAGAAAAGATGAAGATCCTGAAACAACGCCTGAAGAAAAGCCTGTGGAACGTAAGAGAAGAAAATCTTCCCAAAAAATCCAAAAATCCAGTACCGAATCAAGTTCAGCTGCTAAGCGTGGGACTTCCAGTTCAGGAAATAATGATGATGATGGAAATAACAGAAAAAGAGATGACGATGATGATGATATCCCTTCTGAAAAAGCTCACGTCCCCGATTTTTACCCTCAAGTTTTAGCTTTGCCAATGTCCCATCGTCCACTATTCCCAGGTTTCTATAGACCCGTTGCAATCACAGACCCAGAAGTTATCAAAGCTATCCATGAACTGTCTGACAAATCAAAACCTTATATTGGTATTTTCCTGTTCAAAGATGATAATGCTAGTAGTGATGTTATCCTTGATAAAGATGAAGTCCACGAAATTGGTGTTTTTGCCCAAATCACATCAAGTTTTATCTCTAAAGATGAAGCCACTGGTAAAGAAACAATGACAATCATTACTTATCCACATGGAAGAGTAAGAATTGATGATTTAATACCACCAAAAGCTGAAAGCGAGACAGAAGCTTTTGACCCAGAAAAATCCAAGCAAATTGAAAAGGAAGTTGATGAAGAACTCTCTCAAGAAGGTAAAGATCTCACAGCAGAATCTGTTCAAGATGAAAGAGCTGAGAGAATCATCAAAAAAATTGACGACTTGAACTCTTATAATCCTGTTGATTTCTTAAAGAAGTATCAAGTTGCTAGAGCTAATATTACAAAGTTGGAAGATGAACAATACGATAGAAAATCTGCTGTGATAAATGCTTTAACTTCAGAGATTCTAAAAGTTTTCAAGGAAATTTCTCAAATAAACTCCATGTTTAGGGAACAAATTGCCACTCTAAGCTCTGGTATCCAATCATCCAACAATATATTTGATAACCCAGCTAGTTTAGCTGACTTCTGTGCTGCTGTTTGTGCCGCTGACTCTCAAGAGCTACAAGATGTTTTGAATTCATTAAACATTGAAGATAGATTGAAGAGCGCATTGGTTGTCTTGAAGAAAGAGATCATGACCGCTGAATTACAATCAAAAATTGCTAAAGATGTTGAAAACAAAATCCAAAAAAGACAACGTGAATACTATTTGATGGAACAAATGAAAGGTATTAAAAAGGAGTTAGGAATTGATGATGGTCGTCAAAAACTGATTGAACAGTTTAATGAAAGGGTCGAAAAGCTAAGATTACCAGCTGCAGTTCAAAAAGTTTTCGATGAAGAAATTGCAAAATTATCTACTCTTGAAACAGCAATGTCAGAATTCAGCGTCACTAGAAATTATTTGGATTGGTTGACACAATTACCGTGGGGAAAGTATACTCAAGAGACTTTCAACATTGCTAATGCAAGAAAGATTTTGGATGAAGATCATTATGGATTAAAGGATATCAAAGATCGTATCCTGGAATTCATAGCCGTTGGTAGTTTGCTAGGTGCTGTTGATGGTAAAATTATTTGCTTTGTTGGTCCACCAGGTGTTGGTAAGACTTCCATTGGTAAATCTATTGCCAGAGCATTAAATAGAAACTTTTTCCGATTCTCAGTTGGTGGTATTTCTGATGTGTCTGAAATTAAAGGTCACAGAAGAACATATATTGGGGCTTTACCAGGTCGTATCATTCAAGGTTTGAAGAAAACTGAAAGTTTGAATCCATTATTCCTGATTGATGAAATCGATAAAGTTACCCATGGTGGTTCTCAAGGTGATCCATCTGCTGCTTTGTTAGAATTATTAGACCCTGAACAGAACAATGAGTTCTTGGATCAATATTTGGATATCCCTGTTGATCTATCTAAAGTTTTGTTCGTTTGTACTGCAAATTCTTTGGATACTATCCCAAGACCATTACTGGATAGAATGGAAATTATTGAACTACCAGGTTATGTTGCTGAAGAAAAAGTGAAAATCGCAGAAAACTACTTGGTACCACTGGCCAAGAAATCATCTGGTCTTGAAGATACTAATATTAATTTGACCACCGATGGTATTGAGGCCATTGTTAAGCATTATGCTAAAGAGAATGGTGTCAGAAGATTAAAGCAATTTGTTGAAAAAGTTTATAGAAAAGCTGCCTTTAAAGTTGTTACTGAAGTTGCTATTGAGAAGGATTCTGAACCTGAGACTCAATCTGAAGCTGAACTGAAAGAGGTTAAACCTGAATCCGAGAATGATGTCTCCGAAGAATATGCTAACAAATCTGAGCAGGCTGAAAGAGCTGAAGAATCCAATGAAACTAAAGCATCCAGTGATATCATTCCAAACTTGGAGCATAATAAGCCATTGGAGACAAAAGAAGCTGTTCCAGAGGATCAAGTTGCTGTCAAAAGATTCCATATTCCAAAAGAATTTAAACTTGACATTACAGCTGAAAACTTGAAGGAGTTTGTTGGTCCAAAAGTCTACACATCTGATAGATTATACGAGACAACTCCACCAGGTGTCATTATGGGTCTGGCTTGGACTTCCATTGGTGGTACATCAATGTACGTTGAAGCCACGGCAGAAGAAGCAAAGAATGAATCTGGCCACCCATCAGGTGGTCGTATTAATATCACTGGCCAATTGGGTGATGTGATGAAAGAATCTAGTGCTATTGCCTTCTCTGTTGCTAAACAATATATCAAGAGTGACTTCTTCAAATCACATAACATTAATCTACATTGCCCTGAAGGTGCCACCCCTAAAGATGGTCCTTCTGCTGGTATCACTATTACCACAGGTTTGATTTCTTTGGCTTTGAATACTCCATTACCTTCCATTGCGATGACTGGTGAAATCACATTAACTGGTAAAGTTTTGAGAATTGGTGGATTGAAAGAGAAACTGATTGCAGCAAAGAGAAATGGGGTTACAACACTGTTTCTACCAAAAGATAATCAAGGTGATTACGATGATTTACCTGAGAATTTGAAAGAAGGCTTTGATGTTACATTTGCTGAGAATTATAGTCAAATTTTTGATAAATTATTCAAAGATATTCCAAATGAACCAACCCCTAAGATTATTAAACCTGAGTCAATTTCAGAAAAGAATTAAAAGAGAAAAAAAGCGCAGACTTTTCTTCTGTTGGATTTGATTGACAAAGTCACTGTATATAGAGAACGATAGTCATTTTATGTCATTAATGTTTCATGAGTCATGGCTTTCATGTAGACCATCTTGTAATTTCTACATATTAAATTAAATTTTAGCAATGCAAATAACTTTATGATAAGAATAATCTTCTAAAGAATGGTCAAGGCGACGAGTAATGAAAACAAATAAATAGATAAACCAGGACCCTAAAAGTCATCTAAACGATCAAACAATAGAAAACCTATGCGGGTTGAAAAATGAGAGATACGAGCGTGCTTCTCATTAGACATGAGTACTCTTCGCCCATTGCAACACAGATAAAGCAGTTGAGACGATAAAAATGGTGGTAGGTAATGTCATCACCACATAACCCCAAAACAGGACACCTGCCATTTCTTTTTCAAAGAGTTCATTCAATTGACAAATTTGTGATAGCTGAATAGCTGGAGGAGATATAGTCAAGACAAAAGCAACGATCAAGAAGATTGGATCATCAAGAATAGAAACAGGGAATATCTTCACGGCAAGGGCAATTAAAGGTAAGAGAATAATTGGCGGTATTATCATTCTTGAAATCAAAGAACCGAAGACAATTTTGTTATAGTTTGGTGTAGGTGCCGGGGTTTCATGAGATGGGTACAAGTTTGAACCCAAAATAATCAATATCAATGGAATGGAAACAGAGCCTAATTGGTTGATTGCTTCAGCTATAGTGTTTTGAACGAAGCCTTGGTCAACATAAAATGCTCTTTGTAAACGTGGGATTGAAGCAACAATTACAGCAGCAGCCATGGCATACAATGGTGGATTCATTGCGTTTCTAATCTTACCTAAGAACTTAGCAATTGGATTCCATAGTCTTTGGGCCAATGTTGGCTTTGAATTATCTAGGGAGATGCTGAGGTTAGTTCCATTAAATGAATCATATTGTGTGGGCAATAAATGATCACCCTCAGAGGATCCTACGCTGCTGAATTCTGAGCGATTGTAGTTTCCGAATTGATCTAGAGTAGACGAGCTAGTACCACTAGAATGGATCTGAGTCGCTTCAGTATCTTTGATTGAGCCATTCTCTAAATCAGTTGTATAACTTCCTACGGTAGAAGTTACTCTTTTTCTCAATAATGTGTTATAACCCCAAGACCATCTCAAAATCTGACCAATTTGTTGAAATATTAAAAGATACAGAATACCTCTCGAAGCGATTTTAGAAGAGTCATCTTGATCAACATCATCCCATTCCAAATTGGGTAGTGTATAAGCCAAAGCAACTGTTAATGAGACTGGCAACGAGTTTGAGTTACCGAATACACTCATTGCAATGACAAAGTTTGTTTCTGCCTCTTCTAAGGCAAGATATCTTGAGACAATTGTGGAAACAAGATATGAGATACCAGTTGAGATTGCATAAAAGATAGGTATAATGATGATTTCAAATAACTTCTTCAATGATAGAGATGGTGCCAGCTTAGAGAACACCAAAGCTGGTGTGAAGATATCGACATTTAAAACAGATACACTCTTTTGTGCGCTTTTATTCAATAAACCAGTTTTAGCAGCCCAAAAACCAGCAAAACAGACTAAAATGACCTGAACGACAGCCTGAAAAGTGAGGAAAGATACACTTGAGAATGAAATCTGAGCCATAAACCACTTATCTAACAAAAATAGAATCTAAGAGTGGTTCTTATGCTTTGAAAGAAGTGAAGAGATATGTGATTTTGTCCAAAAAATTCGCCTCTTTTGAGCACTTTAGCGAAATACTTCCCAATTAGGAAATGTCATTCTTTTATCTTTTTTTTTGTGTCAACCACGTGAATTGCGAATATCGCTATCACTTCCTATTTTGAATAGAACACGACATTGGTTTACGCAAGTTGGCGAAAATTTCAAAATGCGCAGCAGCCTACAATCCAATTCCGGTCTTCACGTGACTTTCCCTATTTCTCTGCAAGTTGTACCTCGATTCGCGAATCAAATCTCAAACGAGATCAGTTCAAAATCATAACAAAACTTTAAGCTACCTTCTGTTTAAATTTTCTCTTCTACAAAGAAATAGACGAAATGACCGCTGTTGAACAGAAGAAGCAGGCTAAAGGTCTTCCAGAAGGAAGATACTTGAAACCCGATGAAATTGAGTACGAATTCGGTGGTGCTCTCGGTTGTTTAGGAATGGTTATTGGTTTCCCATTATTGATGTGGTATATGTGGATCAGTGCTGAATTCTATAACGGTCAACCTGCTTTGCCGGTTGAAGGTCAGTCATTTTCTGAGTTTATCAATCAATTATACCAAATCTTCTTAGAGCACGGTATTCCTTCATGTAGAACATGGAGAATTTTTTTGACCTTTATTTTTGTGCAAGCCGGTTTTTATTACATCCTACCAGGTGTTTCCACCAAAGGTCAGCCATTGACTCATTTGAAAGGCAAGCAACTGCCTTACTTCTGTAATGCTATGTGGTCTTTCTACACCAGTGTTGCTGTTGCCCTAGTTCTACATTTCACTAGCGTCTTTCCTTTATACACCATTTTGGAGCTTTTTGGAGAAATTCAAACCGCTGCTATCATTACAGGTGTCACTTTCTCAATTGCATTATATCTTTTTACTCTATTCATTTCACATGATTATCACCGCATGACTGGTAACCACGTCTATGATTTCTTCATGGGCGCTCCTCTCAACCCAAGAATTGGTATCTTAGATTTGAAAATGTTTTTTGAAGTTAGATTACCATGGTACATTTTGTTCTTCTTAACATTAGGTGCTTCATTATATCAAGTTGAAACCTATGGATACTTATCTCCTCAATTGGCAATTATCTTGTTTGCCCACTACCTTTATGCTAATGCTTGTTCCAAAGGAGAAGAATTGATTGTTCCAACCTGGGATATGGCTTATGAAAAATTTGGTTTCATGCTGATCTTCTGGAATATTGCTGGTGTTCCATTCACCTACTGTCATTGTACTCTATATTTGTATTACCACCATCCAGATGAATACAAATGGTCACCAACTTACAATTGGTCTTTGGTAGCTGTTTACTTGGTCGCTTACTACTTCTTTGATACAACAAATGCTCAAAAGAACTATTTCAGAAAACAATTGGCTGGTGACTATTCAATCAGAAAGACTTTCCCATACTTGCCAAAGCAAGTTTTAAAAAACCCAAAATACATTGTTACCAAAACTGGCTCATATTTATTGGCTGATGGTTGGTATAAATTAGCTAGAAAGATTCATTATACTGCTGATTACACCCAAGCTCTTATTTGGGCTCTAGCTTGTGGGTTTGGCTCACCATTCCCATGGTTCTTCCCAACTTTTTTCTTGATTGTTTTAGTTCACAGAGCTTTAAGGGATCAAAGAAAATGTCAATTAAAATATGGTGAAGATTGGGACCGTTACGTTGAAGAATGCCCATATTTATTCATTCCATACATTTTCTAATCTTTGATAATACTAGAGTAAACCTAAACCAAAATCAAAAGAAAATTAGAATCATGACAATCTCCAATACATAGAAATAAGATTGACTCAATATAAGTTATAAATTACGAATGAGCAGCCTTGTTTGATTCCTTTAAAAACTTAATGTACATTGTATTATGAAGTATTACTTTAATTCAAATCTAATCTTGTTCAGCTATCGATATTAAACGTTCATCAATTTCTTCAGCAGTCAAGGTAAAGAATTTATCTTCGAGAGCAACACCAATTTCAATATCATTCTTTCTAAATTCTGTGTTCAAAGTATTTGATAAGGTAACAATAGCAAACTCCACAACATTTTTCCAGTCACCTTCAATATGACTCTTCTTCTTAAACTTCTTTTCAAGAGCAGCAGTCAATTCTTGTTGTTTAGGACCAGTAGCATTGGCTTTAGACCCGATATAATAACCAGCTGGGTCAGTTTTATATAATGAAGGACCATTCTCATCATCAAATGAAGCAAAAGTTAAAGCAACACCTAATGGTCTCATGTATGCTCTCTGTGTGTATATCTGTGAAATATTAGCCATTCTTTTAGCCAATGCATCAACAGGGATATCATAACCGTTTTTGTATTTGAATTCAGCAGCCTCAGCTCTAGCTCTTACAGCTTGAGATCTAGCATCAGCAATTGAACCGGTTGCGACCAATCCGATTTTGGTAGATATCGGGAAGATGTAGGATACAGTTTCTGGATCCAAGAGTTTATCAGGAACTTTCTTCTGTGAGATTATAACAACACTGTCTTTACCAGTGACACCTAAAGCGTTTATATTTGAAGCATTTATGGCCTTGAAAGCGTATTCAACTTGGTAAAGACGACCTTCTGGTGAGAAAATTGTGATGTGTCTATCAAAACCGGCGGCTCCAGACATTTTATGGTAGTAATTGAGCTTATAAACTGATCTTTCAAGTTTGGAATTGAGCTGATTTTGTTCCAAATCGCCACTAACTTTTTTGTTTTTGTTGATACTTTCTTCAAATTCATCAAACGTGTTCGCGGTCAGTCAGCAAAAATGTTTGTCACATGACTGATATGTTTATTATCCGGGTAACATATTTTGCGTTTTTTTAACTACCAAAAGCTCACAAACCTCTGTAAAGACAAAAATAAATGAAAACACAAAAAACCAGCACCCCTCAGACCTTTGGAAACAGCGATAAAGAGATGTCAGAGACGCTTTTCCTGGACTCGAAAACACAGGAGAACACGCCCACCTATACATCTGATATAGCAGCATCTTATAGCCCGAATGTGTCTTACCATTACAACCCACAAGTGTCTGAGTACCACTATGGTGTTAGACATCCAATGAAACCATTCAGACTAATGCTTACGGACCATTTAGTGATTGCTTATAAACTTTATGAAAAGATGGACTTATATACACCGAGACCTGCCACTAGAGATGAATTATTGGAGTTCCATTCGGAAGATTATATTGATTTTTTAGAAAAGGTTACCCCAGATAACATTAATAAGAATTTGAACCTACTCAAGAACTTCAACATTGGTGATGATTGTCCTGTATTTGATGGATTGTATGATTATAGTTCGATATATGCTGGAGCTTCCCTAGATGCTACTGATAAGCTAATTTCTGGGGCCTCTGATATAGCTATAAATTGGTCTGGTGGTTTACATCATGCTAAAAAATTTGAACCATCTGGATTTTGTTATGTCAACGATATTGTCCTTTCGATTTTAAATTTACTTAGGTATCATCCTAGAGTATTGTACATTGATATTGATCTTCATCACGGAGATGGTGTTCAAGAAGCATTTTATACGACCGATAGAGTCATGACAGTGTCTTTTCATAAATATAACGGATTATTTTTCCCAGGAACAGGTGGATTAGATGAAACTGGTATAGGGAGTGGGAAGCATTACTCATTAAATGTTCCATTAAATGACGGTATAGATGATGAATCATATATAAGGTTGTTTAAATCAATCATGGATCCCCTCATAACAAATTTTAAACCGACAGTGATTGTGCAACAATGTGGTGCTGACTCACTAGGACATGATAGATTAGGATGTTTCAATCTTAATATTAAAGCACATGGTGAGTGTGTGAAATTTATTAAAAGCTTTGGAATACCATTATTGGTTTTAGGTGGTGGTGGTTATACTCCAAGAAATGTTTCAAGATTATGGTGTTATGAGACAAGTATAATGACTGATGTGACTTTAGATTCTAAACTTCCTGAAAATCTGCCATTTAGAAATTTTTTCAATCCAGATTGTACCCTACATCCAAACTTGGGTGATAAATTAGATAACAAGAATTCCAAAAAATATCTAGAGAATGTGAAGATAAAAGTCTTGGAAGAATTAAGACACTTGAATGGTGCTCCAAGTGTGCAGATGAATGAGATACCACCTGATTTCAATAAACTAACGTCTGAAGAAGAAGCTGAATTGAATGAATTGAACGAACAATCCACCAGAATGATGGTTGATGCAAAGGATGAAGCCAGGACGGGAGAACTTGTCGATTGAAATGGACAATTACAGCATTTTGTAAATATATCTAAAATCATTAATTTAATACCATGCATTCATACAAACATAATCAAATCATGTACCTCTTCAGACTCATGACCTAACCAATGATCTTGAATCTGTTTCAATAAGATTGGCGCACTTTTCACTTTCATATCAACCAAACAATTGAAATAACTTTGGACTTTTCTCTTTGATTCCTCATCTTTTGTATGCATGCCACATGCTAATAATGTACTTTGTACCATCAATAACCTTGCATCATCTTTATGTTTGATATCTTCTCCTTCGAAGAAGTAACAAATATCCAGGATTTGTTTGACTAGTTCTTGTACCAATGGATTACTATCACTCAATCGGAAAAAATCAGTATATACCCTCAATAGTAAAGCATCGACGTGAGTCTGATGAATTAGATCAAACCATGAATAAACCTCACCAGTTTTAGTAAGACCATAACATGTAATAGGTAAAATAGTTCTCTGTGTTGGATCAGGATAATCAGGATGTGCTCTATCTGTCTTCTCTATAAGCACTTTTGAAGAAGCAACTTGAAATTCCTTTGCACTGTGAATAAGACTCATTTGTATCAACAATTTGTCATTTGTAACACCGTTTTTACATAGCTTACACCATTCTCTATACATTACTTGAGCTTCTGAGCTATAACCCAAAAACAAATCATACCCATTCTCTAATAATAAGCCACTTTTAATAGCAAGATGTGAACTTGAGCTGTATAATCCAGTGTCAAATAATTCATCTATCTCATTATCATCCTTTATTGTTCCCTTTGTTTGTATGGTTGCAAGAATCTCAATGGTTGAAATCCATGATTTAGCCAATAGTAAAGATGGAGTTATTCTGAATTTGAAATGCTTCATCAATAAATCCTTTGCACCTCTTAAATATACTCTCCAATTCAAGGTACCAGCTTCTGAAGCCAATAATAAAATTGTCAAGATTAAAGGTTCTATATTATTCAATATGGTTGATTGATCTGATTGAAAAGCATTACTTAGACTTCGAAGACACGTTGCAATGTATTTATCCTTCTCGGATTTATCATTTGTAACTAAGCAAAGGATAGCGGCAAGTAAATAAGGTGATGATTTAGCATGGAACAGCATGATATCATTAGCTAAGCCGGCGTCTAAGGGGAAAATCCAGTGAGAATATTTATCATAGAATATTTCTAGGTATGTTTTATGAGGTTCTTGAATTGAAAATAAATCTAGTATGTTTTTCTTCTTCTCGTACTCTGATAAGGTTAAATCTATTATGAAATCATCAATCTCAGAGTTTATAGATTCAATAATATCTTGAGCCAATATTGAAGCATCTTGAATAATTTCACTCTCTCTATTAGTCTGATCAGCTTTATTCTTTGTTTCTATATCATTCACTAATACTTGGACCGTTGTTATTCCAGGTCCAGTGTTCTTCACAGTTATCGTCCTCTCATCGCTAAATCTCACACTTTCAAGGTAATGACATTGTTTACCTAAGCGAGAACATTGCCAACATGCCGGTTTCTCCTCGTCACACTTCAATTTCCGTCGCTTGCACTCTTTACAGCCGTTTCTTGAGTATTTCCTCTTCTTAATCTTAGTTGACATCTCAATTAACCTTTGAAAGAGGTTGTCTCTTACTCATAAGCAGTACTCCCAAAAGAGAAGGATATTCCGCTCGATCTCGGAATCTTTTTTTTATATCGGTCTTACGTAATTTTATTGGTTAAAAGGTTCACTTAAGGAATATTTGCTTTGGTTTATATGTAATTATAACTGAACTATAAAGAAGTGAAATTTGTTATTCAAGGTTGTTGAGCAACTTCAGGCTTCTCACTAATGCTCGTTCTAACAGCATTAACGGGGTTTCCATCAAAATCTTTTAATCCGTGTCTCCAATGTGCGTTGATTGAATGGTTCTTCCTCTAGTTTCCCAAACACCACCAGCAATACCACCTCTTTCAAAGATCATATCTATATCTTTCAGCTCCAAACCTGCAGTCTCTGGATAAAAAGCAAATATTATAGGTAAAAAAAAAACAAGCACTAAGAACAGCAGAGATAATGAATGATTTCCATTTAATGTTTTGATTAATGATTGGAGTGATTTTAACAATAACATAAACGAACATCCAATTAAATGCAGAGCCAATTGAAGCAGCTTTTGAGCTCAATCTTGTTATATTGATTTCTGTGGTATAGAACCATGCAACAGCTAATAAAGCCAAGCCGTAAATTATCTGATATGAGAAAATGAAAACAATAGCGGTATATGAAGTTTTCCCTTTTTTTGAATGTTAACAATCTTGCAACAAGTGTGAAGGGTAATTATAATCCAGATATACATAACATTAATAATGGTCTTCTGCCAAACCTATCCATTAAGAATACAGGGATGAAAGGCTCTATTAGATAAGTAATTGAGGTACAGCCCCAACAACAAGGCCAAAGATTGTGACTGTTCCTTGTATAGTCAAAATTGCATCTCTTGAGTATAAGATACCCAAGATACCTTAAATCATTCTTGCCAATGTTACTCGCAGGACTTAATTCTGCTTGAATGATTTGAATTTGTGAGGAAATAACACCCATACCAATACCAGTTATTGTTATAAAGAATATCAAGAAGAATTTTCTGACAACAATTGATTGATTATCTTATGGAGCTACAACCATTGAAATTGTTGCTATTATCAAGATAGTGGGACCTAAAATGGAATTTTTTCTTCTACCCAATCTATCACCAATAGGGTATATCATAATGGAACCACCAACATGACCTAAATCATAACAACCAACGATAGCATCTTGAGAAGATGAACTTGGATTACCAAAAAAAGTCAAGAAAGGTTCATTACCAATAAGATAACTCATAACACCTTGATCATAACCTAATAATTTGAATGCCATTAAGCATGTGGCAGTGATTGCGACTAAAAATGCTTCTCCCTCTTAGAATTTATAACGTGAGATGAAAGTCATGATTAATTTTGACTGCTTGAACCCCATATATTCTATCCTATAAGCTACTGGTATTGGGAAATGAGGATATAAACACTGTCTTATATAAGCGTATCGATTTGATAAGTGCACTCATGTCACTGGGGAGTTTATGTCAATCAAAAGGTGATCAAAAAAGTTGTGTAAGTTGTATATCTTGATGAAATACTGATTAATCATTCTGTATCGTATCGTATCGTTATTAATCCGCTGCATGCTATTAAAAGGAACTTTGCCGGTTGAATATATAGTGGATCTCCACTTTTTACAAATCGAAGAAAAGGCTGAAAAAAGGGTGCCTTAAAAAAAGAAAACAGGGGGTACCGCGGTTAAATCAGTGAACCAGAACCAACCAATATGATCTGAGGACTGTTTGATATCTGTTGGGCAATGCCGCTAAGAAGTGGAATGGGTGCAAATAGAAACACTTTATGCTTGCTATCCAATGCCTTGAAGCTCATTATAGATTGATGGAGAATCTGTAAGAGTTTAGATACGATCTCTTTTATAAAGTAAATACCTCCAGTCAGAAGGAGAGTCTTTGAATCACAGAGTGCGTTTTTAGACATTAGTTTAGGCCAGGTGTATAATGTCATTAGTTACATTTGGAATTCAAGATTAGTTTGGTCTCATCAGTAATGAAATGATGTGTGTTCCTTCAATATACTCTCTCGGTCAAGATTTTGTTTACTAAATCATTGTCAATACTACTTGTTATTTATTGGTCACTTGAGAGCAGAAGCACTCGGTCAGTGAAGTGAGCATTGAATTGGTTTTAGTGGAATTTGCTCATGAGCTCAACTTTTAAAGTACTTGGCCTTTGGCTTTTGGTCAGACGGGAAACGGTGCCTTCTGGGAGAAATGGGTTTGGAACTTTGGTAGATATTGCTTTGGTTTCTTTTTCGTTTGATTTCTTTTTCCTTTGATTTCTTTTTTCTTTGGTTTGCTCTAGAAATTAACTAATTCCCAACCGGCCGGCGTCGGTCTTAAGAAACGCCGCCAGATCTCTGTCAGTTTACGCACGCACACCCAGACACCTCTAAAGGGCGGATTTTGGTGAGTGAGTTCTTGCCGTGCGGCGGTTGCGATATTTTCAATATTGAGCGGATTTTGAACTGGATTTATAGCCTTGTCACTGTTCTGTTGAAATATATAAAAAAAAATTACTGAGCATAACAGGCACATGGCTCACTGGTATGAACGGATACACCCATAACCTGATATGTTGCAACACCCTTAATTTAAGAAATACAGTATTCTTAGTACCACCATCACGTGACTCGGTGATAAATTTACCAGGGTTTAAAGTGTGTATCGGCAACTGGGCGCCAACCAGCCGACAAGCCAAGCTTCGCGTTTATATACCTCACATAAATCGGTGAACTGGACCAGCCCAGCAAAGTGACATGGGGAGTATATAAAGGTATGGTTGTCCTGTATAATCGTTGGAATGTAAAATAATATTATCATTAAAACGCTTTTCTGTTTTTGAACTGGTTTGAACAAATTAAGAAAATATCTGAAAATAAAAGGTTGCTACTGTTTATATTTTGACACCAGAGAGCAAACTTATTAGTGTATTTCTTGAAAAAAAAAAAAAACGATATGGCTGAGCATTCAATACATTCAGCTCTTTCAAGGGTCCAATCTATTGTATCCAAAAATGAAGATGATTTACAAGATCAAGAAGCTTTAGAAAAAATTATATCAGAGAATAAGCAAGGTATTGATAATTTCATTCATAAACTTGAAAGTGGTGCAGGTGTTCTTGGCCCTTTAGAAGATGGTATTGATTTACAAAAAGTTGAAACAAAAATTGATGAACATAACGTTTATCATCCAGATGATCAATGGAAATATCCAATCGATTCTGAAACACAATTAAGAATTGTTGAATTCGTCCCTGATGACAAAGAAGATCCAAGAAATTGGTCAAAGGCTAGAAAATGGTTTTTAACTTTCTTTTTGGGTGCTGTTTGTTTTGATGTTGCATTTGCTTCTGCTATTGTTACTGGTGATATGGAAGGTCCTCAAAAGACATTTGGTGTATCTGAAGAAGTTGTTATATTAACAGTTACTTTAATTGTTATAGGTTTTGGTATTGGTCCATTATTTTTTGCTCCTTTAAGTGAGGAAATTGGTAGAAGATGGGTTTATGTTACAACTTTAGGTCTTGCTGTTATTTTCATCATTCCTTGTGCAGTTGCTCAAAATATTGGAACTTTATTAGTTTCAAGATTCTTAGATGGTTTATTTTTCAGTGCTCCAATGTGTTTAATTGGTGGTAATTTAGCTGAAATGTGGAGAACTGAAGAAAGAGGTGTAGCTATGAGTATTTTCAGTGCTGCTCCTTTCCTTGGTCCTGCTATTGGTCCATTAGTTGGTGGTTATATTGGTGACAATGTTGGTTGGAGATGGTTATATTGGGTCTTGTTAATCTTAACAGGTGTTGTATACATTTGTGTTGTTATTTTCTTACCAGAAACTCATCATCAAACTTTACTTAAAAAGAGAGCTAAAAAATTAAGAAAATTAACTGGTGATGAAAGATATAGAGCTATTTCTGAAATTAAAATTCGTTCCATTAAAGAAGTTGCTTATAATAGTTTATGCAGACCATTGATCTTATTAACTGAACCAATTGTCTTCTTATTAACTATCTATATGGCTATTATCTATGGTTTACTTTATATGTTCTTCTTTGCTTATCCAGTGATTTATATGGAAGGTAAACACTGGAGTGCTTCTAAGACTGGGTTAATGTTTATCCCAATTGCTGTTGGTGTTATTGCTGCTACAGTAGTTGCACCATATTTCAACACTGATTACAACAAGAGAGCTCAAAAATACATTGATCGTGGTGAAATTCCACCAGCAGAATTAAGATTAATTCCAATGATGATTGGATGTTGGTCTGTTCCTATTGGTTTATTCTGTTTTGCATGGACTTCTTTTCCTCATGTGTCTTGGGCTGGTCCATGTTTCAGTGGTTTTGCTTGTGGTTTTGGTTTCAACCAATTATATAACCCAGCTAATAATTATATCGTTGATTCTTATCAACATTATGCTGCTTCAGGTTTGGCTGCAAAGACCTTTTTAAGAAGTATCTGGGGTGCTGTTGTTCCCTTATTTACTATTCAAATGTATCATGGTATGGGTTATGAATGGGCTTCATCATTATTGGCATTTGTATCTTTAGCTTGTTGTGCTATTCCATTTGCTTTCTACACCTTTGGTGCTAGAATCAGAGCTAAATCTAAATATGCTTACAGTCCTGAACAACCTCATAGTGTCGCATCACCTTCAAAGAATGATTCTGCTTCATCTAACTAAAAAAACAAAATATCCCCTCAATTAATGATAATATCCAACCCTACAACTGCATTCAAATCCTTACATAATCTTATAATAACTTAACTTAATCTTATAATTATTTTTTTACATTTTCATAATCTTTTCGCTTTGGCCACTTTAGACAGCTCCTAAAACTAACTTGTAACTTCAAATTTGTTGAGCTTTTTCGCGGGAGGTTTTTTTTATTGTGCTCAAATTGCAAGTTTTATCAAACGAAATTAAATTGCAATTCCACTCAAATCCAGACTTTTTTGTGTTTTTTGTGTTTTTTGTGATTTTACTTCCATTTTTACTTTGCTTACGCGGCAGAGGGAGGGATTTGAATCAATTCATTGCCCCAAATGTCACAATTTGTGGAATCGACTGAGAAATCAGCCCACTCTACCCCGTCGAAATCTGCTAAGGTTGAACCTAAACAAGATGTTTATGAAGAACCTCATTTTATCTATAAGTTGGGCTATGATTTAACTTTTTGGATTCTTTCTTTGGTTTTTGATTGTTTCTTCAGAGAAATAAGAACAAGAGGGGCGTTTAGAATACCTAAAAAGGGCGCTCTGATCTTTGTTGCTGCTCCTCATGCTAATCAATTTGTTGATCCTGGTATCTTATCAAATCAAGTGAAAAAAGAATCTAATAGAAGAGTGAGTTTCTTAATTGCTGCTAAATCATTGAGTATTCCTGGTATTAGTCAAATGGCTAAATTAGCCATGTCTATTCCTGTCAAAAGAGCTCAAGACTATTTGAAATCAGCTACTGGTAAAATTCAATTAGACTCTCAAAATCCATTGAAAATCATTGGTCATGGTACCAAATTCACTAAAGAAGCTAGTGTTAAAGGACTGGTTGGTTTACCTAACTCACAAGGAAATTCTGAAATCTCAAAAATCTTGAGTGATACTGAACTTTTGATAAAGAAAGAATTCAAACCAAAGGCTGCTTTAATCTTAAAAAATCCAATATCTTTCAAATTAGCTGATAAGATTGATCAAAAGGATGTTTATGAAAAAGTTTTCGCTCATTTAAGTCATGGTCAATCTTTAGGAATCTTTCCAGAAGGTGGTTCTCATGACCGTACTGATCTATTACCTTTGAAAGCTGGTGTTGCAATCATGGCATTGGGTGCCTTACAACATAATCCTGATTGTGAATTGAAAATAGTTCCTTGTGGAATGAATTATTTCCATCCACATAAGTTCAGATCAAGAGCTGTTGTTGAATTTGGTCATCCAATCGCTATATCCAAAGATTTGGTTGATAAATATGCTGATCCTACCACTTCTAAACAAGCTATTTCTCAACTATTGAAAACTGTTGAGGATGGTCTTAGAGCTGTCACTGTTACTTGTCCTGATTATGAAACCTTGATGGTTGTTCAATTTGCTAGAAGACTATACAGTAGAGATAAGAAATTACCAATCCCATTAGTTGTTGAAATGAATAGAAGATTGGTTGCTGGTATAACTCACTATAAAAATGAACCTGAAATCATTAGTTTACGTGAGAAAATTCTTGATTATAACCAACAGTTGAAGGATTTGTATATTCCTGATCATGATGTTGAATCTGCTCAAGGTAGACTTTGGATAAACTTCGGTATTTTGATCTATAGAGCACTAAAACTTGTCACTTTAATCATCTTGGCTTTACCAGGTGGGTTATTATTCACTCCTGTTTTCATCGTTGGTAAATGGTACTCTAAAAAGAAGGCCATTGCTGCATTAAAAGCTTCTGTGGTGAAAATTAAAGCTAATGATGTCGTTGCTACTTGGAAAATCCTGATTGGTATGGGGCTTGCTCCTTTACTATACACTTTCTATTCAATTCTTGGATTATACTACTTTAGAAAATCAAATTTTAATAAGTTTTTACTCTTTTGGATCATTTATATTGCTGGTGCTACTGTGACTTATGCTGCTTTAGTCTTTGGTGATACTGGTGTTGATATTGCTAAATCTATTAGACCTTTATATTTCTCTTTTTTCAAACCTGAAATTTTATTAGATTTAAAGAAAACAAGAAAACAATTAGGTGAGGAAGTTATTGAATTGGTCAATAAATTAGGACCTCAATTATTCCCTGATTTCGATCATTTGAGAGAAGAAAATTTTGATGAAGCTGCTGAAGAAGCTAGAACTCAAGAATTAAAGAGAAGAAGAAAACAAAGAAAACAAAGAGAAATTCAAGATCAACTTGAATCTGAACAATCAAGTACTTCTGATTCAGAAACTTTTTCAAATGCTTCTATTTTTGGAAGTTCTGATAATGAGAGTGAATATGGTTCAGAGACATCTCTAGAAACACATGGTGAAGGTCATTATTCAACTGGTGCTAGTACAAAGATTATTGATGCTTTAAGAGAAAGAAGAAACTTTGAAGGAGATGATGAAGATTGAAATCGATGGTAATATTATTATATAAAGCCTTATAGAAAATTGAAGTTGTATCTTCATTCATTTGTTTGTTTGTTGTTCTTCTTCTGGGATATTTAATTAAATAAAACTTTTATGTATTTTTATAAACAGATTTATTATTGCAATTTTCATTTTATAAAACAAAATAATGTATCAAACATCTCTTAAATTAAAAAGAACTCCAACTCCAATCCGCAGGAACACTACCAGTTGTTGAATTCTCCACAATGCTCATACGACGATCTTCTCCGGTTTTCTTAATCAAGCCCGCTGCAACTGTCTTTCCATTTATGACCCTCGCATCAACATCACCAAATCTATCCTTTACAAATCCTTCATAGTCTTTACAACAATTATCGCACACTTTGCATAAGACACCAGATCCACCTACTGTGAATTGTGCATCTCCTCCTAACTTCAACAAATGGGATGTATGCTCAGCACAAAAAATATCACCACATCGACGACAATGATGTCTTCTTTCAAAGAATGTGAATTGTTTATCACATAATGCACAAGTTAATCTCGTCAAATCACGACGCCAATGTGCTCTGGTTGGTAAATTTGTTGAAGAGGCATCGAAGGCAAGTTTCCAGTGTGATGTTTGTGACCTTAATGATGCAGCTGCACTTGTTATAACTGATTTTGCCTTCCGTGAGTTTTGTTCATTAATATTTTGAAGATCCTTTGGCGTTAAATTTGTTGGAGATTGTCGAAGTACAGCAGGAACATACATTGGTCTCTTTGGATCACTTAGTGTTTGTAATGAGGAATTTGAGATATTCTGGGTTTGAGCACCTGATAGTTTCTTACCTGGCGAGTTCGGCACTGATGGAAGATTCTGTGAGGATGTAGTTGCTGATAATAAGTTTGATGGTTGAGCAGTTCGTTCTTTTGCTGCTGGTGATGGATTTGATATCGGTCTTTTAGCTAATGGTGTTGAGGATTGTGACGCTTGTCTTAAAAAGTTATGAGGATTATGAGGATTATGAGGGTTTGGATTGATTCTATGTAAATCTGGTGAGTTTGATGATGGTCTGTTGAGAAATGTTATTATGTCATCTGTACTCTTTAATGAGTGTGGCACAGGGATCTGAGTATGTTGAGAAGGAGATTCATCATGTGGAATCATATCTATATGTGAAGTTGACTTAATTGAATAGTCCACCTCAGCTGGTTGAAATCTTGAGAGAGCTGATAATCTTTTGAGAGCATCTTCTGTTAACTTCTTCTGTTCGGAGTTTATTTCAACTTCACCGTCACTCTCATGCTCCGCTTCGTCTGGATTGAAAGGCAGTTTCTGTCCAATTTCAAATGAAGCTCTTCTCTTTGATGAGGCAGCAATTGCTGGTGCTTGTATATGTGTTTTTATATTGATGAATTGTGGTTGTGATGATTGTTGTGGGGCTATAAAGGGCTGTTTTCTATTGTTGGAGCTATTTGTGTGACGACTTCCTTGTTGAACAAGGGACTTCAGTGAGACACTCGAAAGAACTGATTGAATTGATTGTGTCCTCTGTTTAGGTACAGTACGTTTCTCAAAAGTTATTTCACTTGGTCCACTTTCAATAGCTTCTTCTTCTTCGTCTCTACTTGACTTCGAGTCATTTGAAGAGAAGTTATCTTGACTCATTTTTGCCACGGGAAAAAAGCTGGAAAAGAACAGAAAGACTGACAAGTACAGTGATTCTTGGTTGGTTAACCGGTAAATATTCCAAGCCAAGAAAACGGTCTTCTTTGTACAATTAATTATAGTAGAAGGGCGTTCATTTATCGCTTTTCGATCGTCTTTTTATCGCTCCTGCCGCTCCACCGTTTGAGTTTTCCCCTCGGAAGTAAGTGGTCTTGCCATCTGATATTCACGTGATAGTGAAATATTCCGGAAAACCTCGAGACATCGCGCTTTTTATCTTTAAAAGACACGTCGAATAACACACAAAACTTGTCATAGCCTTTTAGAAGTAGAACAATAAGCGATGGTCGACACTCAATTTGCCTTGTCCGAAAAGACCCTTAGCAGTGTGAAGCTTCTTCTGAAAGCGGTCATTTTGCTCGCCATTGCGGGTGCTGCGGTTTCCTCCCGTTTGTTTTCGGTCATTAGATTCGAATCCATCATCCACGAGTTCGATCCATGGTTCAATTTCAGAGCTTCAAAATACTTGATATCACACAGTTTCTATGAGTTCTTGAACTGGTTCGATGACAGAACGTGGTATCCTTTGGGAAGAGTTACCGGAGGTACACTTTATCCTGGTTTGATGGTCACTTCAGGCTCTATCTGGCATGCTTTGAGAAAGATTGGTTTGCCTGTTGATATCAGAAATATCTGTGTTCTTTTAGCACCTGCTTTTTCAGGATTGACTGCTTATTTCACTTATTTATTTACAAAGGAAATTAAAGACTCTTCTGCTGGTTTATTGGCCGCTGCTTTCATTGGTATTGCGCCAGGTTATATTTCAAGATCAGTCGCAGGTTCTTATGATAACGAAGCTATTGCAATTACATTATTAATGGCTACTTTCTATTTTTGGATCAAGGCTTCCAAAGAAGGTTCTGTATTTTGGGCCTCTTGGGCTGCCATTTTCTACTTTTATATGGTTTCTGCTTGGGGTGGTTATGTTTTCATCACAAATTTGATCCCATTACATGTGTTTGTTTTGATCTTAATGGGTCGTTATAATCACAAATTATACACTGCCTACTCTACTTGGTATGCAATTGGAACTTTAGCTTCAATGCAAATCCCATTCGTTGGTTTCTTGCCAATTCGTTCAAATGATCATATGGCAGCTTTAGGTGTTTTTGGATTGATTCAAATCGTTGCTTTTGGCGATTATATCCGTTCAAACGTGCCATCAAAACAATTTAAATCAGTTTTAGTTGTCTCAATTGTGTTGATTATCACTTTGGGTGTTTCTGGTTTAATTGGTTTGACATATGCTGGTTGGATTGCACCATGGACTGGTCGTTTCTATTCATTATGGGATACAAACTATGCTAAGATTCATATCCCAATTATTGCTTCTGTGTCTGAACATCAACCTACCGCTTGGCCAGCATTTTTCTTTGATACTCAATTTTTGATTTGGTTATTCCCAGCCGGTGTCTACTTGTTATTCCAAGATCTAGCTAACGAACACATCTTTGTTATAACTTACAGTATTTTATGTTCATATTTTGCTGGTGTTATGGTGCGTTTAATGTTGACATTAACACCTGTTATTTGTGTCTCTGCTGCTGTTGCATTATCCAAATTATTTGATGTCTATTTAGATTTCTCTGAATTCTTACAAAGTAAGAAATCCACAGAAGATTCTTCAGAAAAGAAAACCTCAAAGAATTCCATTTTCAGCCTTGCATCTAAATTTACCATCATCTTAACTTTTGGTTTCTATCTATTTTTATTTGTCCATCATTGTACATGGGTCACATCGAATGCATACTCTTCACCTTCTGTTGTTTTATCAACTAGAGGTGCAGATGGTCACCAAAACTTGATCGATGATTATCGTGAAGCTTACTACTGGCTAAGAATGAATACAGATGAAGATGCTAAAGTCATGGCATGGTGGGATTATGGTTATCAAATCGGTGGTATGGCTGATCGTACCACCTTAGTTGATAATAACACCTGGAATAACACACACATTGCTACTGTTGGTAAAGCTATGGCTGCCTCTGAAGAAGTATCATACAAAATCCTAAGACAACATGATGTTGACTACATTCTGATTATCTTTGGCGGTGTGTTAGGTTATTCTGGAGATGATTTAAACAAATTTCTTTGGATGATTCGTATCTCTGAAGGTATATGGCCAGATGAAATCAAAGAAAGAAACTATTTCACTGAAAAAGGTGAATACAAAGTTGATTCCTCTGCTTCTCAAACAATGAAGGACTCATTACTATACAAAATGTCATACTATAGATTCCCTGAACTATTCCAAGGAAGACAGGCTGTGGATAGAGTACGCAACCAAATCATCAGTGAGTCAC
Organism: Wickerhamomyces jianshihensis; assembly: GCA_030562945.1. Classification (NCBI taxonomy): domain Eukaryota; kingdom Fungi; phylum Ascomycota; class Saccharomycetes; order Phaffomycetales; family Wickerhamomycetaceae; genus Wickerhamomyces; species Wickerhamomyces jianshihensis. The sequence continues at coordinate 178,387 of JAKUAH010000242.1, forward strand.
CAGAGCTGAACGTGGTCGAAGAAGCCTTCACTTCAGAAAACTGGCTAGTGCGTATTTACAAAGTGAAAGACCTAGACAATTTTGGTCGTGATTTGAAAGACGCCTCTGCTTTTGAGAAAAATACTGCGTTAGGAATAAAGAAGAGATCACAAAAACGTCCATCTTTAGACCTTCGTGAATGAATTTTATAGAAACAAAAATTTTATGAATTTTTAATGCTTTTTTAACTTGTGTTTGGTTGTGATTGTTTTGTAGATATTATAACCGAAAAAAAAAGACCAATCAAACTCGCCTTTGATATATTTGTACGCCATAACTCAGATTAAATATGTCCATTGAACACGAGATGAATGGCCAACCAGATATTTCACATAGTGAGGATCTCGTTAGTGAAACAGCAACAGAAATCAAACAGTTAGTTCTCGAGCAACCGACTACAACCGAAATTAATACAGAACAACAAACACCTGAAGATGATGACGATTTTGGGACATTCTCAGACGCTTCATTTGATGAGTTTGAGGAACCACAGAACTCTCCAACTGGAACTTCTAATCTGCGAATCCCACAATCTCTATTCTCCCAAGAAGAAGACCTTCTTGCAAAACTTCAACAAATTACAAACGAGGCATTTCCTATAACACTACCAGAATACACTGTCCCTTCCAACACTTCAATCCTTAATGAACGCTCGTCACATCTACACGAACAACTAATTGCTCCTCCGCATCTAAAACCCTATAATTGGCAGCATAGTTCGCTAAGGAAGAAACTGCTACAAACCTTAGGTCTACCAGATGATAGTGTCATAAAAGAACAAAGAGTCAATTCTTTTGATGCAGGCAGTTATCATATAGTGAATTTTGAGGAACTGGGGATTAGTGAGGTGGATAAACAGGACTTATTGAAGAAAAGCGAGACGAGATTGGGTGAAATCCTTGATGATTTGGAAAGTGTTGAGACTTTAGGCGTTCTTGATTCACAAGCTTTGAGGAGCATCATAAAGAAATTTGAAACAGAGTTGAAAGAAGTTGAGACTTTCTTGAGTTGTTGGGAGCATGAGAAGAAGAAACTACTGGAGGATAATGAGACTTTTGAAAGTGTTGTTGAGAATCTGGCAGGTCATACTCAAAGATTAAGAAGAGAAGAGACGATGAAAAGTTTAAAGAAAGAAAAGGAAAAGACAAATAGACTAAGTGTCATCTTTAAAAGTAAGTCTAACAAGAAGTAGTCTCATCAACATTTATTTTACCTAAATGCTTGAAATAAATATATTACACAGCTTTATAACTAATTAACAAAGCTGTAGATATTTGAAGTAGAATCAGCTCTTGGGCCACCTTTCCCTTCCTGTGAGGAAGGTGTAACCGCATTACTTGCTTGTTCAAGGTAAGTATTCAAGGAGGACAGATTATGAATACTCAAAGAATTACCTAAATTCTGAAACTCAAACTCTGGCAGGTTCAAGCCAAAATCTGGGATGCTCAATTGTAAATCATTATGGATCACTATATCAGAACCGCCATCATCTGTCCTGGTACCATTGCTATCTTTAGAAGGGAAAAGCTGCGATGGATCAAAGTTCACATTGTCGGTATTAGATGGAAGGCTATTAGTAAACAGGTATAAATCAGGGAATGCTAGCTGCTCAGCTGGAGGATTCATCAGTTGTGATTGAATTCCCTGTTCAATATTTTGTTGCTGTTGCTGTTGTTGATGGTGCTGTAGAGGCTGTACAGGGAAATTTGATTGTATTAGTGGGGGCTGATGTGTTCCCTGGTGAGATGGTATCAGACCCTGCATTTGTGAAAGTGGCGTATCTTGTAGCGGATTACTTGGAGAAGTCACATATACTGGAGTTTGGATTGGGAATTGCTGTGGGAATGGTTCAGCTTGTGGAAATGAATGCGGTTGATTTTGTGGCTGGTTGGGTATTTGGTTCTGCACAGCTGGTTGGGGAATTGTTTCATCTTTTTTTGCTAGACGTGCAACCAATTTAGCACGAGCATTTGGGTCAGTAACAAATCTTTGTAATGATGATGAAATGAAAATAGCGATTAAAAAGAATGATCCCATTTCCTTCAGCGCATCATTACACACTTCATAACTAGCTTTCGCACTTTTGGCAATAGCAGTATTCTTAGAATCCATATGGCATACAAACGTTAAAGCAGCATAAAATAAACCATGAATGATGATAGCTTGACAATATTTGAGTTCTTTTTTCATTAATAATTTCTGGGAAATATCAGCAATAATTCTTGAGGCTCTAAAAACAATACCTTCAGAAGGGTATTGTTTACCATTAAGATGAGTGGCTTTCACCATGTTTGATCTGTGTACTAAAATGACAGTGGTATAATATGTTAAATTCAAAGTATTAGCAGTCAGAGACCTGTCATGATGAGGGGAATATTGTAATTCTGGAGATAAGTTATTTCTCCAGCTACTCATTATTATATCACAATGGTTTGTCGCCAGAATATGACGTTGCCTTAGCTTCTCAGCATGTACACTATATTGTTCTTGAATTACAATGCCCACAATCTCGCTTAACTTAATAGATTGAATAAAGACTTCCGCATCTCCTCGTGAGAAATCTGGTGGGAAATCATCCAAAGATATCATTGGAACATCACAATCTTCCAGCATAATCATTCTAGGTCTTCCAAAGGCCACAGCGACAGAAATATCTCTTATGTATAAATGCCACCATAATATTTTAGCTTCTTTCCTCTGTTGTTCAGAAAACGCAGAATTTTCCAACTCTCTGTGGAATCCATAGCCTTGAGCAGCAGTGATAGCAACACGAATCCAATAAAATGAATTACCAATGATTTCATCAATACCTTCCCAGAACTTGGAGAATAAGATCAAGGATTGAACAATTGCAATTGGATCATCTTCATAACTTGCATCGTACAAAGCTTTAGCACGATGATAGAATGTACAACTAGCCAAATAAGTTGAATCTTCAGAATCTAGAATCAACGTGCTGGATGAGACCCTAGAAGCAGCTAAAAGCACTGATTGAAGTAATAGTAAAGAAACAGTGTTCTGTTCGTATTCTTTCATGAACTTTTCCTTGTTTATGATTGGCTCAAGTGGGTACACATGAGTAAAGAAGTCACTAACCAACTCATCGCATAGACCTTTTTCAGGCAAATGGAACGCGCCTTTCAATCTAAGAATTTCCAGTTGTACGGTATCTAGATTAGCTCTTGTTTTCATAATGGAATTCTTCAGTCCAATAGGAATCCAATCAATAGTGGAATAATGAGCACCTGCCAGCTGAATGGTCCCACTAGCAGCTATTAATGAAGCAGCACTTGTAGGTCCAACAAATGAGATCCTATTTGACTGTTTCATGAGAAGCTTCTGGTGATCAATTTTGGCAGTTCTGCCAGACATGGCAGCCAAAGGTTCATTTTTCCTCTTCTTTGAAGTTGATTTCTCTTGTGATTCCTTTAAAACACCAACTGGCTTCTTTTTAGAGTTCTTTCGTTCTTTTGGTGGAGGCATTGTACACTCACACCCAAAGGTGACACAGTTTGTACACGGGATATGTATCATCGCATCGCATCTCACTTTTCTCGCATGACACACTTCACAAGCCTGTGACGACCGGCTTCTTTTAAACTTAACCGAACTCTTCTTTGTCTCCATTTTGTACTGGTTTTGTTACCTGTGTTTTGCCTTTGTTTTGCGTGTGCTATTATTGTTGTTTTTGCCGAGGCCTCGTTTGCTCTCTGGCTCCTGCGTTTGCGGCTATTACATCCAGACACCAACAAGGGCAATTGGTAGCGAAGACCACAAAACCACACCAAAAGCGAATTAAATGCGATGAGATATCACGACATAGAGACAGGCTTGCTCATTCAAAATGGGGGATATCACCTGGAGAGAGATTACTGCATTCGGTGCAAGTGCTGCTGCAATAATCTATACTTTGTCTTTGCTGAGAAGGGGAAACGGTCTTACCGAACTGCCTCCTCCAAAGGTTGGTGTGGAAGGGCTCATTGGGAACTCACCAATGGTTCTCATCAAATCTCTATCGAAAATCACTGGAAATAAAGTTTATGCCAAATTGGAATACCTTAATCCCGGAGGTTCTGCTAAAGATCGTGTTGCTCTTGCGATTATAAGAGATAAAGTGGCCAATGGAGACTTGAAGCCAGGTGATATCATATTTGAAGGAACATCTGGTTCAACTGGTATATCGATAGCTACTGTTGCAAACTCATTAGGATTTAAATCTGAAATCCATCTTCCTGATGATACATCTCCTGATAAACTGGCACTTTTTGGAACCCTTGGTGCAGGTTTACAAAAAGTGAAACCTGCCTCGATAGTAGACCCAAACCAATATGTTAATTCAGCTAAAAATGCTACAAAAATTTTGAATGATGATAGATCAAATGATACAAAAGGTATATTTGCAGATCAATTTGAAAATGAAAGTAATTGGAAGATTCATTATAACACAACAGGCCCAGAAATTTATAAACAACTAAATGGTAAAATAGACTATTTTATCACTGGTTGTGGAACAGGTGGTACAATTGCTGGTGTATCTAAGTACCTGCATGAGAAGCTGAAAAATATAATGACAATTTTGGCAGATCCTCAGGGAAGTGGATTTTATAATAGGGTGAAATATGGTGTGATGTATACTAATGAAGAGAAGGAAGGGACGAGAAGAAGACATCAAGTTGATACGATAGTTGAAGGAATTGGTTTGAACAGACTTACTCAAAATTTTAAAATCGCTGAACCGTATATTGATGATACAATTAAAGTTAAAGATGATCAAGCTATAAAAATGGCTAAATTCTTGAGCGTCAATGATGGACTTTTCTTGGGTTCCTCAAGTGCTATTAATGCTGTTGCAGTGTTAAAGCTCTGGAAAGAAACAGGAATTAAGGATAAGAATATCGTCATTATTGCCTGTGATTCTGGAACGAGACATTTAAGTAAGTTCTGGAAAGAAGCACTGGCTGTACCTAATGATGTGACAGTTCACGATATTCTTCAGTAAGGTTTATTCGAGCACCCTTACAATGTATATGTTATAAATAAGTCTTCTTGAACTGCAATGACAATGACAATGACTTGGCATGCTCCCTTTCCTTGTAAAAGCCAGAAGAGTTGTTCAATTCTTTGCGTGCTGGTTTGGTCTTTCTATAGTCAGTTCGCGACAAGTCCCCTTCCCTTCGGCAAAAATAAATATTGGCTAACTAAAAAAACACTTGAGAGTTACAGCGTCAAATTCGAAAACAACTGGAAGAATGGTCAACTCAAGCGGAGGTATGTTGTATTTACCACTCTAATGTTTTTTTTTTACAGTAAGAGCTAACATCAATAGATACCATTACTGTGGTTCCACCTCATCCTATTAATACAATACTAAGGATACCTATACTAACGAAATTCGATGATCTCAATGAATCAAAACCTGTGGAAAACACAATAGGATATATCCCAATCTATAAAGGAAAGCTGAAGTCTCTAAATACCTCTCAGACGAGTTTTAATGATGAAACCAATGCCAACAACACCCAAGGTACTGGCGAAAATGGCCAAATAACTGAAACTATTGAATATCAAGTTAAAAAAAATATAGATTTAAAGACTTTCAAATCTGATAATATCCTTGATCAATTATTACAATTTGCAGTTTGGGGTTTGAATACTTTAGAAGATGCAACTGTGGAGCAAATTTTAAACATTGTGATAAATGGTGAGGAAGATAATAACAATAACAATAATAACAATAATGATGATGACAATGATGATTTGAAATTCAAGTGGTCTCAAGTTGATGATCTCGAGAATAAATTTGTTTTTGTGAGATTAGATAAAGAAAGAATAAAGCAGAGCTCTGAGTCAATTTTGAAATTGATAAAGTTAGATCAACTAGACCTATTGGGATCAAAATTAAAGATTTTGATTGAAGGAAATACAAAACAATTCATTACTGATACGTTAGGAGAAGAACCTGATATTAAATTACTTGATAAAGAAGACATTGAGAAGAAAATTTTGAAAGTTCTTGAACAAAATAAAAATAAAAAGAAAGTATCAACTGACTTGGATTACGTTATAGATGAAGGTGAGTTAAAAGATATAAGGGAAGAGGATTTACCACAGTTGAAAAAAGATATCAAAGAATTTAGACTTAAAGTTTTGGAGAATGAAAAGAAAAAAAGACAAAAGGAAGCCCTTGAAGAGATTAAAAGATCAAGATTACAATTGCGTGAATTATTTGTTAAGTTTAAAAAAGAGTCAAACTCAGAATTTGAACCAATTGATGAAGATGATGACGAAGATGATGAAGATGATTATGAGGAGGAGGAGGATGAAAAAGCTGAGAATCTTCGTATTGCTCAAAAGAACACTGAAATGTTGAAGGACTATGCTGAAAGGGTTCTCCAAGTCAAGAGAGATGAACGAAAGAATCAAGAATTGATTGAAGAACTAAATCATTTAGAGAACTATGAAAAGAATCTAGATCAAACAGTCAGAGCTGAACATTCAAGAGTTGAAGCATTTGCTAAACCTTATAATCGTGATCGGCAATTGGAATTTTCAAGAGACGAAAAAGATAGAGAGGAGGAAAAAATTGAAATTGAAGCTCATAAGGAAAGTCAGGATTTTTTGAATACTATCAATATCCCATTAAAGGTGAATCTCCATCAGCATGCTGAAGAAGAAGAAGAAATTGAGGAAATTGAGGATGAAGAACCTGGTCAAGACCAAGAAGAAAATGGCGATAAACTTAAAATATCAGATGAAGAACTAGACAATGTTCTTGAAAAAATTAAACCTAAAGTGGACTCTTATATTGAAGAATATCTAGGTGTCAAAGAAGATGAACTTTTGGAATACGTCTTGATGATTATAAAAGATACAAAATCTAAAGAGGCACTTATCAATGAGTTGAAAGAAACTTTCGACAATGATGCTGTTCCAATCGGAGAAAACATATGGAATGATATTCTGAGTATTGTTTAGACCATACCATGGACCAATTTCACGAATGGGACTTGTTCTAATGTTTCTGTGATGAAAGAGTTCTAGAGCTGTAGACCTTTAAATGCCAATTACCTGTTTGAGTAAAACGTAAATTCTCAAACCGCGATTCTCACCAGATTTGGAAAATGTGTGGGACAAAACTGCTCCAAATTTCTGGTTTGAGCAACGTTTTTCGCGGAGTGTTCCTTAAAGGTGCATTAGAATGCGTTAACTAGCATATATTGTGTTCTGGAAACAGCACATTGAGACCACAAAAAATGGCTTTCTAAGAAGTAATTGATCTTGTTCGGAAGCAATCCTTGGGGTTATCACATCACTTGTTGTCGGTGATAAACATTTATTCGCTCAAACTTTTACATTATAATCCAAACTGAAATTCCTCATCGAAACCGTGGCCCCGGTTCGCGAATGCAACTAGATGCAATAACCGTAGATCCCCCTTTCGAAAGGAGGAAAGAGAAAACAAAAAAAAAAAGGCAGAAAAAGACAGCAAAAATCAGAAAAAAACAACAAAATCACGCCAAAATCCCTAACCACACAACTAAAAGTACTGCTAAGGGATTGCTATATTTAAAGCAGATTACTTTTTATCATCCACCGATTCCACAAGCACTCACAATCCACTCTTTTTTTGGTTTTGAAACCTGAATTTCTGTCCCTTTTTTCCTCAGATTTCTAGAGACATCTGAAACATCAATACAGAACTTCAAAAATTCACCCTTGAAAGAAGTGATTTCCTACAATATCTAACTTCAGTCTTTCTTTTAACAACCCCACCACTCTTTATTCACCCTCTGGACTATTTTTTTCTTCAATTTTGGAATTCTTTTCCTCTCTAATTCATAGATCAAATCAATTGCTGCAAAATAATCACTGAAATTTAGATTAAAAAAGGGAACTTTCACTTCGAAGGATGCTAAAACTAACTACTCTCCTATTAGTTGCCAATGTTGTGGTTGCTTCTCCGTGGAACTTAGGTTTGGGTTTTACTAA
>JAKUAH010000243.1:0-162434 GCA_030562945.1 Wickerhamomyces jianshihensis
TTGAACTTGAAAAGCTTTCTAAACTAGTATTTGCTTATTCGACCAAAATTGGAATTGCATTTCGCCCACCTGTATCTATCAATGCAGCATTTGGACAAATAAAGGAAAGCTCAGAAGTCTTTTCAGTTCTGTTGGGCATAGCCAGTGGGTTTACCATTGACAAGTTTGGAAGTCTATTCAGAAATGAGATTATTCAGGAGATTTCAGCACTAGTCTCTAGATATATGAGCTTTCTTGATGAACTGGAGAGCTTAGACTTAGAGCAAAAGAAACTTGATCTACCTAATCACACTGGTGATGGTAGATTGATCTCAGTTGGTCGTGTTTGGGAGGCATGTAAGAAGATTCAGAAGACTTTAAATGATGGAAAGATAGGACTTCTAAAATATAGAATAGCACTATCGATTTCCTTACTCGAGGATGGCACTTCGGAGCTGGAAGAATGGTTAGAAAACCCAGAAGTTCTAGATGATTTTGATCCCTTTGGATTAAATACTCAAACTGAGAGCCAGGTGGATGAGGATGAAGAGGAAGAACAGAAAGTTGATCCGTTAGTTCTTGATTTTGCACAAAAATGGGTTGCTAAAATAAAACTTTTGAAGTTGCTTTTATCATCGTTATCCAAGTCACTTCCTACTGAAGAAGCCTCTGTATCAGGCCCAGATACAGATAACTTCAATAAAGAACAGGAAAAACTAGTCGAGCATACTGATGACTTAATAGCCAATATATTCATGAATAGTGAACTTTCAAAACTTGAGGAATTAGCGCAGACGATAATTTATAAAAGTGATCTTTTGATCGACTTGGTGAAGTCATTAAATAAGAATGACGAAAAGAAGACAAGGTGGTTGGTAATCTGGCAAGGAAGGTTTAAGCAATGACGAATAGTACAACTTTAAATTGATAAATAGAGACCATCTGCTTACTGTAGACCCTAAAAAGGAATTTTAATACGTATATAACTATGAAATTTAACTACCATTCCTCCCCATCACTTTCATCGTCACTTCTACTCACTTTTTGCTTGCGGCTACTTAAAGCAGCGGCCAAAGCATCTGCAAGGTTTGGCTGGGCTCCAGACTGAGCTACAGATTCACCAGCGGAGGAAGGCTCATTTCCTACTTGGGAATGTTGCTCTTTAAGAAGAACAGATGGCCTATCTAGTTGAGATTTGTCAACTTTTTTGAGGGCACCAACGCCTGCTCCTCTGATAGAAGCGAGCAAAGCGTCACGACCTGAGTCACCACTTCTTTCAACAAAAGATGATGTTGACTGTACTGGTTGTTCAATTGGTAATGGCGGAGGAAGAGGAGGTCCTGAATTGATAGCTGAACTGTTTGTAGGCAATGGTGGAGGTGGTGGAACTGATAAGCTTTCAGTGATAGATGTAGACAGAGGAGGGGGAGGTGGGGGTGGAGGTGGTACTGCTGTGGAAGATGATGACTGAGCGGATAATAGAGTGGATAGCGGCGGCGGTGGTGGTGGTGGGATGGACGAGGACGAAGAAGGTTGTGCCATGTTTGGCGCAGAAGGAAATGTTGGAGCATTAGACCCAGACACGCTCTGAATTTGATCACCAGCTTCATAATTCTGCGGGCGAGCTGGTGCTGGATTGTGATACTGAGGTTGAATCCTTGAAGGCGGCGGCGGTGGAGCGGCTCCTCTTCTTGGTGGTGGAGCTGGTGGAGGAGCACCAGTCTTTCTAGAGGTAGGTGCTGGTGGAGGAGCTCTTCCTTGGGTACTTGAAGTACTTGGCTGTCCATACGGAGATCTTGGTGGAGGAGGTGGAAGGTTGCTTCTGGCAGGGGGAGGCGGTGGAACGGCTCTTGCAAATGGCGCTCCAGGCAATGGTCTGGAAACCGAAGGTAGAGATGGTGATGGACGTGAGCCAGATGGTAACGGAGGTGGAATGGGTCTTATGTTTGAGGATGGCAGCGGAGGTGGAATTGGCCTAGAATCAGAAGAAAATGGCTTCACAGTTGTGTCGTTTGGCTGTTGCGAGGTCGTCACCAGCGGCGGTGGAACTCGATGTACCAATCTTGAAGTAGAAGATAACGATGTTTCAGAAACAGGCTCTGGGGAAGGAGATGTATCACTTATCGGTTCATCGGGAGTACTCAAAACACTCGCGGTAGAAGACACAGGAGGTGATACAATACGAGAGTGGGATGATGGTGCAGAAGAAACAGCGGTAGTTGATGGAGGTGGTGGAGGAGGTGCTTTTTTCTTAGTCGGTTGAGTTATTGGAATATTATCTGTGATTTGTCTCGTTTTGAATTTTCTTGGGATTGGAGGCTCCAGGCCAACCAATGGGCCACCTTGTTTCTTGATATAGTCTTTGATGAATTCTTTATTATCAGCAATCATATCTTCAGTAATACCAGCATTTGATAATTCCGTATAGAGACTTCTCCATTCAGGTGGCGGAACGTCATCGTAGTACAAGACATTATGGATTGAACGAACTTTTGATTGATCACTTGAATGAAATTCACCCCTAGGTCCCACAATTTTTTCAGATTTGGAAGTCTTTTTTAACGCAATGGCATTCTTGTTTTGAAGGGTTTTCTTAGAACCATTCTTTTCCCTTGTGGTCACCCTTTTATAGAAGTGTGAAGCATCATTAGTGTCATCAAACAACAAACCAACTAAACAATCCTCAATCTCAAAACTATGAAAAAAAGAGCGATCTTGGTTATACTGAAAGTCTAAATAGAGCTCTTGATCCCATACCACTCCTCGATGGCCATTAATATCAACCAATTTGATGAAGAATGTGTGCCCAACTAAATCATCCACCAGTACTATAGCCCCAGATAAACCAGTATATATCCATTCTTTCGGGTCAGGATATGCGATGTAGAGCCTAGCAACAGCAGCATCAATAATTTTGTTAGATGCCTTGGGAATTACACGTTTCACCTTTTCTTTATCTGCGCTGCTCAGGGTCATGTTACTGTTGTTATCAGTAGTTTGTTTAAAGAGGCTTTTTTTTGTTTTTTTTTTGTTTCGGGAGATTCTGAAGCACTGAAGAATCTGAAGAAGTCTACAAGTCGGAGGTTTACCAGCAAAAAATCAATAAACTTTACTAAACATCGTTCAATGCAACGCACACAGCTCCTTTATGATGACCATTGTATTGCCTCACAGTCTCGCTGGTTGCAAGATCCCATAGTCTGACATAGTGGTCGGAGCAAGCTGTAACTAAATAAGCGCTATCAGCACTGAAAGTACAATCCCAAACCCATCTTTGGTGACCTTGTAAAGTCGTCTCTAGAGAAAATGAATCATCCACATTCCATATTCTAGCAGTATGATCTGCAGAACAAGTAGCCAAATGTTTAACATCTGAGCTTAACAATACCCTTGTAATGTATTTAGAGTGGGATCTGAACTTTGTGACAGGCTGTAACGATGTAGACTCCCTTTGATTATTCATCTTCCAAACATAGCAATTCCCCTTGTTGTTACCAGCAACAAGCATTGAACCATCAGATGCTACGGACACTGATTGGACAGGCACATCATCTTCAGGAATCAGTTGGTGCGTACATTGATTCTCTCCCAAATCCCACACTCTAACATTTCCATCTTGATCACAACTTATGAGCTCCCCTTGGTTTGGATGAATAACAACCTCATTAACTGGACAATTGTGTTTATAATTACGTTGGACAGAAGGAGCCCGTACGTCCCACACCTTCACAGTCCCATCCTCACTCGAAGATACCATCCACTTGTTGTCAGATTGGAAGGCTATTGACGTGACATTATTTGTATGACCTTCAAAGGATGTCACAGGGTTTGGATTTGTAGTTCTTATATCATAGAGCCTAACATGAAGGTGGCCAGCAGCAGCAAGGAAGCGCTTATCACTCGTAATCTCGAGCCTATTCACCTGAGAGTCTGAGTGTTGAATCGTCCTAGAGCATACTCCCGTTAAAGCCTCCCAGAATCGGATAGTATGGTCATAGCCTGCACTCGCTAGTAAAACAGACATTTTTCTTGTTTTCACACTCTTTTTCTAGAAGATTCTAGATAAAAAAAAATATCGCTGGTAGTTTTTCTTCCAGTTTAATAAAAAAGCAACTGTTTCTTCAACAATATCGACCCAAATCGTCAAAAAGAGTTCAATCGAAACGATAAATTTGTACAATGGTTAGAGAGACTAAACTATATGATACTCTTGGTGTCAGCTCTAGTGCTTCAGACGCTGAGATTAAAAAAGCTTACAGAAAAATGGCATTAAAATATCATCCTGATAAACCTACAGGTGATACTGAAAAATTCAAAGAAATATCAGAAGCCTTTGATATACTAAGTGATGAAGAAAAAAGACGAAACTATGATCAGTTTGGCCTGGAAGGTGCTAGACGTGGTGGTCCACAATTTGAAGCTGGTGGAAACCCATTTGGCGGTGGTGCAGGCGGAAGCCCATTTGGTGGCTTTAGTTCTGCAGATGCATCTCATATCTTTGAGCAGTTCGCCAGAGGTGGAGGCATGGGTGACGATGGATCTGGCTTCAGTTTTAACTTTGGAGGAGGCGGTGGCCATCCGTTTGGTGGTATGGGTGGAATGCCTGGTATGTCTGGTGGAATGCCTGGTGGATTTGGCGGTTCTCAAAGAAGAGAGCCTGAACCTGAAATTCAAACAATCAACTTACCAATTGCATTAGAAGATTTAGCAAGAGGATCCAAAAAGAAATTTAAACTTAACCGTAAAGGTCCAGGTGGTACAAGGGAAGAGAAAATCATGGAAGTTGATATCAGACCTGGCTGGAAAGAAGGCACGAAAATAAACTTTAAGAATGAAGGTGACTTCACTCCATCAGGACGTCGCAAAACCCTTCAATATGTAATCCAGGAGAAACCACACCCATTTTTCAAGAGAGACGGCAACGATCTGATTTACACACTACCAATTACTTTCAAAGAATCATTGCTGGGATTTGATAAAACTATAGAATCAGTGGATGGAAGAAAGATTCCATTATCAAGGTCGTCTCCAGTTCAGCCTCAAAGCGAAAACGTTTATCCAGGGCTAGGTATGCCAATCTCTAAAAGTCCTGGCCAAAGGGGTGACTTGAAGATCAAGTTCAAGATTGATTATCCAATTACGTTAACTAATGATCAGAAACAAGCCATCAATAATTACTTTTAAGTGATGCACAAAGCTGATATGAGTTTAATGACATCCTAACGACTTCTATTCTATTTATAGATATATATTTGATAAAAATTAAGTTACAAGTTGATTATCTAGACTTTAAACGTAAAAGAATCAAATTATACTAAAATACACTGTATGTAAAAAAATAAACTAATGCAAGACACCTTTGGTTTTAGAATTACCATTTCATTTCTTAGATTTTTTCTTTTCAGAACCTTCATCATCATCAGCTTTTCTCTTTTTTTCTTTCTTCTCTTTCTTCTCTTTCTTTTCTTTCTTTTCCTTCTTTTCCTTCTTCTCCTTCTTGTCTTTTTTTTCTTTCTTTGATGGTGATTCGCTAACATCAGCATCAACAACAGAAATATCAGCTGGGGATTCAACTTCTTTGATCAATGGTTTAGCTGGAGTGGCAGCTTCAGTTGAGACAGGAGCTGGGGTTGGAGCAGCTTCATCTTCATGAGAAATGTAGTTTTTCTTCCAGTCAGTTGGTGTGTTTTCATTGACTCTACCAAATTTATCTAATTTACCATCAGCTTTTAATTGCTTCTTCTTTTGAGCAACTGGACCTAGACCCCATCTTCTTGGGTATAAATCTCTTTCCATGATACATCTTTTAACCTTAGCAACAACACCGTGATCACAAGAAGCCAAGTCAACAGTAGACATTTGAGCAATAGCAATAGCGATAGCTTCACCTTTAGTAGTGATCAAAACAACTTCGTCATATAGTTCAATACCTTCTTCATATCTTAGTAAACCTGGAATCATTAGCTTAGCACCATAACAAACGGCATTAACAGCAGAATCTTTGACAACAATTCTCTTGTAGCCCAATAACAAACCTTCTAATGGTTGAATGATTCTTCTTAGATATGATTCGTCTCTGGTGTTATCATAAACCCATTGGGCATCTAAAACATCATGTAAAGTAACCAAGTTATCACTTTCACTTAAGGCACCTGATCTAACACGACGAAGTTCTTGCATGTGACCACCAACACCCAACAACATACCTAAATGGACACACAAGGTTCTCATATAAGTACCAGCTTCACAAGAAGCCCAGAAAACACCTAAACCTCTTTTGTTATCAAATTCAATCAATTTAGAATCGTAAATAGTACGAACTCTTAATTGTCTTTTCACAGCAGAGATTAATGGTGGTCTTTGGAACAAAGCACCGGTTAAGTTTTCCAAACCTCTTCCTAACTCTTTCTCATCTTTCAAGGCATCATGTAATCTAACGATACAAACATACTCTTTACCAGCACCTTGTTGTGATTTAACCAATCTAGTAGCCCTATCAATACAAACAATCAAACAACCAGTAACTTTTGGATCCAAAGTACCAGAGTGACCAGTCTTTTCAGAACGTAAGATACGTTTAATCCAGGCAACAACTTCATGAGAAGATGGATTGGATGGTTTATCCAAGTTGATAACACCTGAACTTATGTATGATTTCAAGTCTCTCTTTAATGGTGATGAACCAGCTGGAATTGGAGTATAGTGACCACTTCTAACCAATAGCTTGTCAAAGTTTTTCAACAATAATGGCCACTCAGAGGTGTCCTGAGTTGGTGCAATGTTTTCAGGTTTGATGAACTGTTCCTCAGACATATCTATACCAGTTCTTTGTGTATTTATTTTACACTTTGATGAGTTCAGGCATAAAAAATTTTTTATAAATTTTTTCTTCTGATAAGAGTCACCCGGCCGTGAAAGAAAGTTTTATTCTAATACGCGAAAATTACGGTATTGGTAAAGCGGTCAAAAGAGTGGTATGGCCAAACTATCTTCTATTTAGTGCTGTAGAGCCTTAAAATCTCACTAATTTTATCAATGAGTGCCTTTTTCATGAACTGCTCCCTGGAAAGATTTCTAACATGTCTGATAAAACTGTTCAAAGGAACTTTCCCATTGTCAAAGGCCTTTGTTAGTGCATAAATTGTATCTGCGATAGCTTGATCCTCTGCCACAAGATTATACAGTCTTGTATTAATGTTAGTAACTTTCTTATTTTTCCTAAAATAAGCTTTAATTATACATACTGGCTGTGTACAATGTTCTCTGCACAGATTATTTCATCAATGTTGGGATCGTTGAGAGAATTGGCTTCTTGAATTGTTTTCTCAGCTTGAGCAATGCTATTTGTCAGTATGGTGCTATTGTCTTGTAGATGATTATTGATATTTTTCAAATTTTGATGTTCATACTCAAATATCGAATCAAATTTACCAATAGAATGCTTGATTTGTTCGATGTTCAATTTGAACTTGGTCAAATCCCTAGTGATTTCCTCATCATAGAGTTTGTGAAGCAGCTTGTTAACATCACGTAAAGTTTGAATCCTTTGATCATCATTATTACCCTTTTGGAGTTCATGGTCCATGATATTTGGTTGTTCTAGGATATTTTGATCAATTACGTTGTTTTGTTCAACTGGTGACACAACAATATGTCTGTTGAAGTCCTGTGGTACAGGTTGTGATGGGGGAGGGTTTAGGGGTGACTTTACATGTTGGATTTGGTTTTCTGAGTGGATAGAGGTTGGTGTGGTTGGTCCATTCGACAATTTTCTGTTTTGTGTACCTGCTGATTTAGAGTAAACTGGAGGCTCAAGTCCAAATACCTTCGACAGCTCTCGACATAATTTGATAATATTGTAAACATCATTTGGTTGCTGTTTCCAATTTGCAAGATAAGGATGATAACACTTTCCAGCATTATCCACGTAATTTCCAGGTTGAAGAAGCATATTTTCTGTAGGAACAACATATGTTGTGGGAGAAGATAAAGGATACTCATGTGGAATCCACAGCTCTATTGGAATTTTATAAAATTTTCCTGATATTTGACAAGGCAAAGAGCCATAAAGGTTTAGAAGGAGGTTTGATTCACCTAGCTCATTTGTGAAAACACGAGTTCTTGGTTTAAGAGTCGGATATGTTTGCAAGGTGGCAGCAACGTCCTGGTACGTTGTTCGAGGGTCAACGTATTCCTTGAATGACAAAGTTAGTAAAGTTGAAGCATTCGAGGCACAAGTAGCCCACTTACTACCTGAATTACCCTGTAGAGCCATTGAAGAAGCTCATTCGGAAGAGTAGCCATTTTTCCAACTTAGTTAGTGAGGCTTTGATAGCTTTGATTAGATTTCAGTGAGACTTTTTCAAAAAAAAAAAACACAGAAATGAATAACAAACGATCGTCCTAACTTAGAAACTCAAGGCATTAGAAGCATCTGACGACTCAATATATAAGAAAGATAATACTGAAGATGTCTGGGTATGTTCAATATCGGCTCACGAGGAGCGAACTGACTCTATTCCCAAAAATTATACTGACCATTTATCAAAAGGTACACCGTCGTTATCACTTTATTTGTCGTTATTGCTGCCTCGATTATATTCTGGTTCCTGGCACCTAAAGAGAATAGAACGTGAGTACTCACATCATTAATTTTGCAAGATAGTTTACACTAACATGTCAATTTAGCGTTTGGAGGAGTACAGTGATTTTAACATTAGCAATGGTTTATCTAATGTGGGCCATCACTTATTTAGGTGCGTATCAGACAGCTTATATTTATCAAAAAGGGACAAAGATACTAACATGACTCATATCAGCACAACTTCATCCATTAGTGGTTCCACGTCGCTCTGATTTAAGACCTGAATTTTCTGATTGAGTTTAAGAATCATAAACATAATTATTATTATTTTTATTCACATTGAACGTGCCTTCTATTCCATAGCTTTTCACAGAGGTCATTCATCTGTCAACCACCAATTTTTTTCCTAGAGTTACTTTCTTCATTTTTAAAAATCATTTATAGCAATACATCTGTTATCGAACTGAAATCTGTGTGTAGTTTCAAGATATAGTGCAAAATATTAGAGGGCTCCCCTTTAATGGATGTTCTTAGAATTTCACATACACAATGAGTTTTGGACTTGTTATTTATAGTAATTTGGGAATTTACGCATTGGCTTGTAGTTGCTGATGGCCTAGAATGTTGCGATCACGATAAGTTACGTTTTTATTTGGCCCTGTGGAATTTTCATTAACCCTAATAAACTATATAGAGCTGTTTTCAGCCTTAGTGGAATCTTGTCAATATATGATTGTCAAGTGAGCTTCTGCCCAATTATTTATGGGAAACAAAAAGTTATCTATATGAAATGAACAATCAGATATTCAACACATATTTGTGAATTTTTTTTTCAAAAAAAAACTCCGCGACGGGGAATTGAACCCCGGTCTACCATGAACTGTTGTTCGTGATCCGAAGATCTTTAACGACAAACGGTGATTCTAGCCACTAAACTATCACGGATTTGGATATTGTTGTAAAGAGAACTTCTTAACCTACGAATCATGTGGTTAGGAGCGCGTGCATACACACGGGCTACATAACCTATGAGACTTGTGGTTAGAAGGACAGGGACAAATACAGAGAGTTTATAAGTCCACTTGCTATTAGTCATTCCAATATGCACAATTAGGTTAAACTCTGACTCTGTATGTTCCCTCAAGAAAAACACAAACGGCTTTCAGTTTATAGTTTTGCATATTAAAAGGCATCTTTTACACAGCTCACAATTAAGACACAAAGGTAAGTAGTCTACACGCCCCAATAGCACATATAAGACCACCCTTTTCTTTCATAATTGAAATAGTGAGAGCAAGGTATCAAAGAGAGCAGATGCCGGTTATGAGCGTTTGAAAGAGGTCTGAGGAATAGTGAAGTCGTTAGCATGGAGAAACATGTCTAAGGCAGAATTGTTCAAAAAACTCAATTATGCACCTGGGTTGATGAGCACAAGTTCAGCTTCTTATTTAAGTTAGCTGTGAGCTCTAGGATGCGAAGACCTACTAGAAGTAACTAAAGTGTCACATATTTCCTTGGAGAAGAGTGTATTGTTTGACTTGTTGTGAGTAGAGTTTCAAAGCAGGTTTACACACTGATAGAAACCAGTTAACGATATAAATATCTAAGATATACATTCAATTTCAATGCTCTAGTAAGTTTATTTTATTTAGCGCATGGCACATTCTCAAGTAAACAAGGTAACCTATTTACTTGGTAATTATTTGGTCAATGTGTCTTAATTAAAGAGAACTCATTAATCTAGTAAACAACATGAGAAAAATCCTCAGTAGACAAATTAAGGATCAATAAGAGATTGATAGAGCTTAATCATGAAAGGTCATTTATGAACTTAAGTATTTTCCGAGAGTCCCAACTCAACACCTTCTTCATATTCATTTTCATCATCGTCCTCTTCAATATCGGCAGAATCCAGAACGCTTTCTTTTGGATATTTTTTCATGGTTTCACCATTGTCATCATCAAATAAAGGTCCAATCTTGGCTATCCACCTAACTCTCTTCTCTAACAATGATTTAATGGCTGAATTTGCTGCTGTTTGTTGGGCTGACTGAGATGTTAGTTGTGCCTGAACTGTAGGCGTGACATTTGAGCCAATCTTCTTTTTCTTATTTTTAGGAACTCGGATTTTCTTTAAATATGCTTGATCAACCTGTTTATCTAGATCATCTAATATTGATAAATATTCTTGCCATGCCAGTTGCTTTTCCACTATCGGTAGTAAAGCTTTTTTGAATTTGTTGTTTCTCTTTGACACAATTTTGAGCTCATTTTGTAACTTTCTCAATTCTGTAGATATTTCATCATCTTGGGGATTTAACCAATCTGGTTCTTGATCATCATCATTACTATCTTCATTCAAGTTCATGAAAATTCCAATATATTTGAGCTCTCTTTTTAATCTTTCTTCTAGGTCAGTGTAATCTGTATTTATACTTGACACTTTAGTTCCTTGTTGTTCAGGTAACGAAGTAGCTCTCTGTTGATTAGCATCCCCGTTCTCATCAAGTTCACCTGGGGTTTCACCGCTTTCTTCCTTTATTATTGCCGAAAGTAACCTTGAAACTAATGGGCCACAAGAAACATCTTCTGATTCCAAAGTGTCATCATTAAGCTCATTCGATGAATTTTTCGGTATAACTGAATCTTTAGATATGATATTAGGAGGTGGTGAGTAGTTTCCAGAATGTTCTTCTTGGGTCCAAACAGTGGAATATAATGGACCCAATTTTGGGATTAGATATGGTGTCAGGTTTGGATCATAGCTTGGATCATTAGCTAAATTATCCACAAGAATAAATTTGGACTTCAAGAATTTCAAATCATCATCAGAAAAATTCCTATAAAAATTCTCAATGAAACTTTGAAAAGTTGCAAATTGAACTTGATTTGTAGGTTTAGATTTGGAAAAATCAATATCAGGGATCTCACCAGGTAATTTAGATTTCAGATCAGATTTTGGATAAGAAGCAACGGCATATTTTTTCTTCAAGTATTCTTCACCATATTCATGCAATCCACCATCTTCCTCATTGAACAGCCCAAGAGCATGAGCAGCGGCAGGTAATGTTTGGGAACTTACAAATTCTGATTTTGGATTCTTCACGCTTGGATCATTCTCTATTTGGGAGACGCTGAGTTTCCTCTTCTTACTCGGACTGGATAAAATATTTAGGTTACCAGCTGCATCTTTGAATTCATCCTTTGATTCATCAACAATATTCGTAGTATCATCGGTTATCAAAGCCTGAGATTCTTGATCTTCTTGTGAATGAGATGCTTCCTTGTAACTGGTACTTTTCTCATCCTTAACTTGTTCTTCATTATCAACCTCAATTAAATCATTATCTGAATCATTCACAACGGCCCCGGCAAAATTATTGATTTTTTTATCATCAGCAGTATTTGATGATTTTTCTATTGAATCATTCTGGCCATCGCTGTCCTCCAGACTGCTTTCATCCAAAGCGCGTTCGATATACGACAGGTTTGAACTATCCTGCTCGGAGACAATCTCCAATTGATCATTTAACTTTATCAGTGTTTTTCTTAATAACTCAAGAACAGACACTGCAGGAATTGTATGGGTTGATTCTCCATTCAATACGCCTAATTTCTGATCAAAGGTCAAACTGAGTGTACTTAATATCTCATCTAAAGTGAATGAGGGAGATGAAGATTTGGTTATGGATTTTTTTCCAGGATTTTTACCTGAGATAGGCTCTTTCGACGTCCTTCTTCTTCCTTGGCCTCTTGGTGCCATCTTTACCAATATTGACGGTTTTTATTTGATTGATTTTTTGTTTATTTGCATTTTTATCAATAGAAATTGGTTTTTTATGTCAAAAAGGTTCGTCCAGTAAAAAATACACGAAAATTTCCATTTTGGGATGAGTCTATACACAGGGAATCTTACAATAATTTCTGATAATTTGTTTGTTTATATACAGTAGATTGAGTATTTGGAAAGCTGGATCATTGCAATTTTAAGCTGTCTGCATCTCTTTTTTGATCTAGTTCATTAACGTAATCCAAAATGCCTTTGTGCTTGACTGGCGCATCTTGGGGTCTCTTCCAATCTTCTGGGAATTTCAAATTTAGTCTAGCTTTCTTTTGATTTTTAGCTCTTTTCAATTTGGCTTCAGTGTGACGAGTATCTAGTGGTATATCGCTCAAGTCGTCAGTTAAGTCATTGGACTCGTTGATTAGATTCTTCAAAACATCTGAAAGATATCTTGTATTTTGTAAAGGTTCATCAAATCTATCAGTAGAAATTTTAAACACATCAGTAATATGGTCATATCTACTTCCACTTAAAACTTTAAATTTATGCTTCTCCTTTTCTCCAAGCTTCAAATCAGAAACTTTGGCAGTTAAGACGACCTTTCTGTTAGCTTCATAATCTTCTTCCCCAACGTAGGTAGTATATTTGAAAGTAACAGGTTTATTAACTGGTGGCACGTACTCTTGACGGTATTTCGCAAGATGAGGCATCTCATATGCAGCAATTCTGTTATATTCTCTTTGTTCTCTATGTTCTCTAATAATCTCTTGAGCAGCTTCGGGATATTCATCATATTCAAAAGTAGCTGGTGTATGATCATCCTCGAACTTGCTGTTCAAAAGCTGATGTGCTCCTTCTTCACCCTTATAATACAAGATTTCAATATCTCTCTGTGAAACACCAGTATGCTGTGATGTTGAAAGAAGTGCTTTCAGCTCGTCATCGTCATGTTTATATTTACCACCAAGTAGAAATCTTCTAGTTTTTGATAGTCTTAATATTTCTTCAGCTGGTAAATTGGTCCAGTCTTTTGGTCTCAGTGCGAGTTCTTGTGAAATTCTGGCAGTCAAAGAGAATGCCCGTGTGAAAAGTCTAGACATGTTGGCTTAATCGTTTTTTTGGTTCTCTTTTTTGGTGCATTTTTTTCATGTTCATCAACTTTTTACTTTTTCAAGAAAAAATTCCAATATCACGAATTTTCCCGTTTTAAGTAATTTCCTTTTTTGGTTTCAATGTTTTGAAGTGTCCATTTTGGCGCATTCGAAGTCTCATTAAATGAGTCTCTGGAAGTTCCTCGAGCAATAGATATCAAGAAAGATCTTGAATTCCATTTCTGTTATTTTATTCAGGATCTTTTTTATTATTAGTTATGTTTTATTGTTGTTATTATCCAATCATGAGGACTGAAGAAATACAAAACACAAAATATAAAATATAGAACATAGGCATTAACATAAACAAACGGCCCACAGGACTTATTTTGACCATACCAAACGACCTGGCATAACTTATATAATACAAAACCAAATAACAGAGAATAATACACATCGCCAGAACAGAATTGAAGCATAAAAGTAGTGAATCAACAAGTGAGAAAAAAAAAGTAATACAATACAGTCAAAGTTTAGTTCAAGGATGGTTCTCCTTCGCCAGCTTTTCTTTTCTTACTTTTCTTCTTTTTATCTTTCTTTTCAGAGTCCTCACTAGATCTCTTCTTTTTATCTTTAATCAAATAAGGTGGAATTGGAACTGGAGCAGGGTTTGGGCCAATAACAGTGACATCTTCACCATTCTTTTTTGCCAATAAATATTTCTCTTTAACGATATGGTACTTGTCCAATTCATGTTGGTAAGCTTCTTTCCAGTTATCCTTTTCAGTTTCACTCAATTCATTCCATTTCTTGGAGATCTCTTGAGTAATTTCAGTTGATGAAAGTGGTGTCAAACCTTTTTCTTCACGATCTTCCTTCAATTGTTGACGTAAGTAAGCAGAATAAGCGAAAAAGACAGTCAAAGGTTTCTTTGGTGCATTAGGGTCTCTTTCAACTTTCTTTTTTGGTTTAACTTCACCATTAACTGCAATGATTGGAATTTGTTGAGGTTGTGGCTGTTGATGAGGAATTGAATTGTAAACATCACCAATAACATGTTGAGCTGATTGAGAAACGTTTGATGAGGCAGCAGTCAACAATCTCAATGACTCGGCTAGCTTACCGTAAACAATGGTAGCATCTTCATCACCTAAAGCAGCAGCATTGTAGAAATCAACAACAGATGAAGAAGCTTCAGTAGCAGCTTTTGATAATTCATATAAAGAGGACACAAGCTTTTGAGTAGTTGTTAGTTCCTGATATTATAGTTTTGATTTCCAGTGTTGATTAATTTTACTTACTGAGTCCTTAGCGATTTTAAGTTGTTGGGACATGTTGTTTCTTTGTGTTATGATTTAGGCTGGGGGTCAGTGAAAGTTAGAAGGGGGGCAAAAAAAATTAGTGGGAATCGGCGACTTTAAAGGAAATTTCCCATTATATATCCCATTGCCCAATAAGGCAGACTTTTTACTAATTTTCGCTAACCTCCGTAAAATTTAGGGTGAACGACAGGGAATAGGGAATAGCGGCGGGGGTCACCACTGTCTGAGTTTTTTTACTTCTTCCTCTGGCCTTCCCCAAACCACCTTCTTTGTTTCCACTATCTGGGCCAGTTTTCAGCCCCCCTTTACGATCGTCCTCTGGAGTCTGTAGTGTCTGCTATTCCTCCGCCTTTGTTGACCGCTGCGTAACTCTTTAGAGCACCTGGTCACTGACCCGTTTCACTTCGTTCCCTATTCCCTCTGCCCGTTCGGTGAGTTTCACTTCTACGTCAAGCTGAACTAGATAATAAGCTCCCACCAAGTCTCGCTTATTCTCTTTTTCCACTTTGCCCCTTTGGAAAACGATTTCATTTGTAATAGTCAGTGCGCCTACGAAAACAAAACATCCTCCTTCGGTAGCCGTCCAATAAAAAACCCTAACCACGACCTGTCTATCTGATATAAAACGAGTTTTATTCAAGTACTCAAATTTCTCAAACTATACAAACTCAATTTTATAAACGAGCACCCATAGAATAAAATACTATTACTAACAATTTAATCGAGTCAAATAGCTACCCAAAGCGTCATGTGTCATACTTTTGGTAGAACTTTATCTTGTCAGTTCCCCCCGTTATAAAAGAAGCTGACTGATATATTTATATTCAGCACTACTTGAATCATCGACAGGTCGATGCCCAGAAACGTAGGGCGGCCATACAGTGAACCGCTTTCCACCAACGGCACCAGGACCAGGACCAGTACCCGCACCGATCGACACTCACAAATCGGGAAGAGAGTGACTTGACTAGGAAAACGTGTGGGAGATTGCCGGGACACCACAAAATTGGCGGAAATTTCATGGACCGTCCGCCGCCGTCACAAGGTGCCTCATCTTTAGCTCCCAAAAGAAAGAGGCTAAATGTTAGGCTGAAGACCCGCCTGTTTCCAATGAACTAGGTGGATTACCATAACTAATGAAAGATTAATCATTGAAACCTTTTAGCTTGTTTCATCAGTTAACAACCTATAAAAGCGTTATACCTTATAGACCATGAAATTATACAAAAAAGTGATGATATTTCTAGAAAGCCTCATTTATTGCTTTATATAAAAGGGGGATTCTTTTGTTTGTAATTTCACCTCTGATCAACAGAGGTCAAAAATATAAATATAATTTCACTTAAATTTGATATTTTTTATCAAACACATCTTTCATTGTAAAATAATTCGGCTCGGTTCATATCTACGATAATGCAACTGAGCGGAAATGGTTCTGGGCTTTGACCTTAGTTCTATTTAATCTATTAAAAAGACACATAGTTTATGGGTGTTTACTTCTCTGTTTCTTTTTCTTTCATTTGACAACTAACAAGTTATTTTCTAATGTTTGTTAATTTACATAGCCAATGATATGAATTTATTTCCATAAGTTTCTGTACACATTGGTCATTTCCGACAACTTGTCAAATATTATATTACAATATGATTTTAAATCGGTATATATTCATTTCCAGCAAGTTCAACTTGTATATATATATATACTCAATAAAATGTTTCATTTCAGTAATAGGTCATTAGTAGAATTTTTAAATTAGCAAAATTAGAGCTATGATGCAATCACCTTCTTCAGGTATTTTGATTTGTTTGTTTGTTTTTAGTAAATCTTCAGTTGATGATATTTAGTGAGTGGATTGGACAGGCCTAAACGATATAAGTGATAGTTTCTTTTGATCTTAAAACTGCAACATCTAAAGAGACAACACTCAGCTCATCTTCATACCCTAGACCCCATCTAGGTTTTGTACACATTCTTCTGTTTTTTTTACCCATTTCTTTTTCTTCTTCAGTTTGATAATTTAGGAATAATTCATCTAAATTAGATTCAATTGTTTCTAGTATTTTCTTTTTTGTCAAAGTTGACTCACCTGGTTTAATAACTTTGAGATAAATTGATACATTTCTATTCTTTGAAGAATTCTGTGGTGATTTTAGATAAAAACTTAAATTTATATGAAATAAGTTTTCAATATCTAAACTTGTCAAGTTATCAAGGTTTTTCTCTTCTCTTGCATCATACATTTTCAAATAATCAAAAAAGAAATCATAAACCTTCCATCTAATCAAATCGCTTTGCTTTAATGTGATTTCATTTTCAGGTTTGGTAAAATCAAATTTATAGCTTTTGTTTAAACTTTTATATTTATAATCTCTGTGGAGATTCTTATGAATAAAGTCTGGATTAATTTCAAAGTTTGGGAATAATCTTGGCGGTTTTTTCTTGAATTCAAAAGATTGAAGATCATAGATCTTGCTCTTTGAAATATCTAGAGAGATTGATCTTGAATGTTTCTGGGTCTTTTGTCTCTTAAAAACTCTGTTAGTCATGTTAGATACACCGACTCTATTCTTCATTACCATATTTGGCTTCTTTTGAGAAGGAGGAGCAGAGAGCTTGGAGGTTGATGCTGAGCTTATAACATCTTTGGCTGTTAATTCCTTTGATGGATATGGACTTGAAATCGGATTTAGGATAGGAGGGTTCAATATTTGAGATGAAATGTTTGAATTGTGCAAAGAGTATGATTGTACTGGTTGTGTCTGAAGTGGGTATGAAGGATAAATAAAAGGTTGTGCCATCTGTACTGGTGGGTAGTAAGCATTTGGTTTGATATTAAGAAAATGAATATGTGATA
Source organism: Wickerhamomyces jianshihensis (assembly GCA_030562945.1). Lineage (NCBI taxonomy): Eukaryota > Fungi > Ascomycota > Saccharomycetes > Phaffomycetales > Wickerhamomycetaceae > Wickerhamomyces > Wickerhamomyces jianshihensis. The sequence goes on from JAKUAH010000243.1 coordinate 17,616, forward strand.
TTGAAGGAAGTTTAATTTTCTGTTTTTCATTAAAGGTACCATTGTGATTAAAATAAGGATATGGAGCAAACTGTGGTAATAAAGAAGGAAGAGGAGGAGGAGAAATATTGTTATAAGGAAGCATTATATTAGAACTGCTTGCTCAATCCAACCTTTATTCTAAAAGGAAATAATAGTTATAATGAAGGGTCTTTATATTTCACAACTTACCTTTTTTTACAATGAAAAAACCAAAACACTTGAGTTCAATGCAACTCTAATTTTTGTGCAAAAATCTGTGAGGTTCTCAAGCGGAAAGTACATGAAATCACATTGTTTGTTGAAAGTCGCAGACTTGAAAAAAATACGAAAATGGGCACACCACTGTAAGTTTGAACTTCATAGCCGCTTTTGTGTGCTAGGAGAGTCTGACCGAATTTCCTCTAACCCACATGCGCTTTTAATATTGCAGTGATATACCACCGCATTGGTATAGTTACATTACCATTTACTACCTACCAGACTAACACCACCTGGAAATACAGGAATTTGCAATTCAAAATGGTATACCAAGTCCAAGTGCAATCACCAAGGAATGCAAATCGTAAAAAGGGGTGTCAAACAGTTGATGGGGCCTGCGGAATTTTCGGGCTTCATTAATAGAAAAAAAGCGAAGGTGCAGTTAGAATGGAGCCTCAGAGTATAAAAAAAGCACATTTATCAGTTTTGAGCTTTAATAGATTTTCTGTTTTTTTTCCCAAAACAGCAGCAAATAAAGATTCATCAGTGAAGGTTCATATTATCTCAGTGGTTGAGATACTATAACCTACATTCTATATCAACTTCCATATTATAATACTGGGAAATAATATCATGTAGAAAAATGTCACTGAAAGCAGAAATGAAAACAGAAACTGGTTCGATAAAAAAGTAACTCTTTAGTAAATCAATTTAAACTTATTCAAGTAAAGTTGGGCTGTCTTTCCTCTTTGGATCTAAATTATGAATAGAAAGAAATCATAAATAAAAAAAAGGCAGTTACAAATGCCCTGCTAAACAGAACACAGTGCATTTCCATTTTCATTTCCATTTCGGTTTCCGTTTCTCTGATTAAAAAACACCAGACCAAGATAAAGTTAGTTTCAACTCAGATTAGACTAGCACTGACTTGGCATCTATTGGAATTCTTTTTTTCTTTACATAATCAATGGGTCTCAGTATTGCATTTATTATACAAGACATTAATTGAGGTTTTGGGATTGATTGGTGCCTGATTGTAATATTTACTTGCTTGTATTTTTTTCCTTATTTTGTGTGTTTGGCATATATTTAAGGGTTTCTCAATCTGACATCTAGCAAATAGAGCAGAATAACTAGTATTAATAACAAAGGTTTTGTGCATGATGCTGATCATTGTCTCTTTGTCGTAAAGTCCGTCAAATCGCAAAAGAGCAAGCAGCCTAATAACTATTTCTGGAAAAAGTCGGATCTGTGCCTTAATCAGAGGCTAATATCATAATAACGAACAATCAAGAAAACTGCAAAGTATGAGTAACAGGTCGGAAATCAGAGAAAGAGAGAAATTACCAATTTAGTCAAAACTGCTCAACACAATGTCTAATTGACATATGCAAAATTTCTGCATTGCATGAACAAAACGCACTTAACAAAAAAAGCTGCTGGTAACCACTTGTACCTTGTACCTTTTACTGCCTGGAACTTTCCGCTTAGCATAGCCCCCATCACTCCTAGGCATTAGGCATTAGGCATTAGGCATCAGACAGTGGGTAGTAGACACAGTAGGTAGTCAGCAAGGTTGATGGATAAACAAATAAACAACTCTATTGCTTCATTGCTTGTTTCATCCTCTCCTGATAGCACAGCCGTTCAATATCTGTCCATCAAACCTCTTATCTATAATATTTCTGAGTAAAATCAAACATGCCATCGTTGATAGTTAGACTGACACTTTTAGTTGCTTATACCAAAATGCACAAGAAAACTTCTCTTCCCTCCCTTATGATAAACTACTACTAGAGATATCTTCATCCTACGGAAAGTCATTTAGCAGTCATCATTCGTCATTAAATCATTGAATCATTACATCTTTTGTTCCTCTTCATCTTCTTCAACTATAGTGATAGGTGTCCTTGAGGTTCTAGTAGTGCTATTGATCCCTGTACTGAAAATACTAGAAGTAACAGTATCTATATCCTGCTCATCAGAATGATATGTATCTTGTTGTTGAAACTCTCTTTTCTTCAAATCTTCAGTCGAAACTCTAGGATAAAATGATTTATTAATTGGTGTTTGTGGATTATTATGTGAATTGATAGAAAAACTAGAGTTACTTGACAAACTTTGAACTAATTCACGATCATATGAATCTTCTTCTTGGTCTTCAGTTGGGTATAGGAATGGTTTTGAAGTATCTTCATCAACTGAAGATTCGTTGTCCGTATTATTGATTGAACTTGTTGAATCCTCGACAGTAGGTTGTTTATATTCCACTTTGATGGGATTTAATGAATATTTATCCAAATAATTGTCTAAAATAGAAAACTGATCATCAATCTTCTTTTTTGCATCATCAAAATCAAGTATATTATCATTTATATCTTCAATTTTAACTCTTCCTCTAGTCAGATCATCCACTTTCACTTGTACTTTCTTTTCAAGTGTTGTCAGCCAATAAATCACTCTTATGATAGTATAATAAGTCAATATTCCCAATATTAACCCAGTAATACACATGACATTGAAGAATCTAAGCCATTCAACGAATATTTTAAAATGAATGATACCATTATCATAACTAAGAATTCTCTCAATTTTAGTATTAAAGAATAAACGTAAAAAAACATTCAAGAATTGTCTGGTATTGAAATCTATGATTTTGATAATGAGATTGAATGGTTCAAATATAAGGTATACTATAAAGTAAACCACAGAAAATATAAAAGATATCACGCCCCATATGAGATTAGCCAATACAGCTAATAACCTAACTAAGAATGAGAGCCCAATCTTGGTATAATCAAGAATTGTCCGTAGTAAATACATGGAAACAAACCATCCCTTTGTGATATATGTGAAAGCTTTATCTAGTGCCATTAACCAAACAAATAATTATGTTGATAAGGTACTCAACTTTCTGAGTTGATTTTGGTTAGTTGCCCTATTCAAATCACCTATACGCGAATCTGTTTTATTCGCGAACAATAATTATAATTAAAATTTTTCTCTTTATTTAGTTTCTTCTTTTTCCTTCACTTCTTTGTTCCAATCAAATCAATGAAAGGACCTTTTGTTACTGTTACGAACGAGAGATATTATCAAGTAATGAAAGAATAAGGATATTCACCTTGATTTATCTCATTAGTCATTTATATAATGTCTAATTTTTTGAACATATATATGGATATAGCTTGTTTACATCACACTCCTATTCTGCCCCAACTTCTTTAACTCTTCCACAGATTTATGGGTTCTGTTATGGAGAAGAATAAGCCCTTCTGTGACTTCTCGATTTTGATACAATGTGTGAAGTTTCATGGATCGGATCGTGTTTATAAATCTCATAATTTTGGCGCTAATTCTAATACCTAAGAATATGCTGTTGAGGTTTGTTTACTACATTTGCTCTATTTTATACCAAATAAAATAAATTCATATGGTTGTATAACCTTATTTACTACCTAAAGCATAATAATGCAAATAAGCACTCAAAGTTTTAATACCCTCAATGTAATTACTAACGTCTAGTTTTTCATTAGTTGAATGAGCACCATCATCACCTCTACCTAATGGAAGTAGTAAGACTGAGGTTTTTAATTCTTGTTCAAATGTTAAAGTAATTGGAATAGAACCACCTTCTCTAGTTAAATCAGGGTCAACACCCCAAACGGCCTTAGTAGCTTTTTTAGCAGCAGTAAAATTTTCATTAAATGGATCACTTAACCAATAATTACCATCATGAATCAATTCAACATGAGCTTTGTTTGGAGAATCTAAAGCTGCAAATTCTTTGTTCACATGTTCTTCAATCAATTGGGTTAATTTTTCAGATGAAATATTTGGAACTGTTCTAACAGAAAATTTACCTTTAACTTTAGCTGGAATAACAGTTTTTGCACCAGCTTCTGAAAAAGCACCTTCAATACCATGAATAGATAGGGAAGGATATCTCCATCTATGTTGTAAAATTGACTTTTTATCATTATATAAAGCAGTATTGGAGCCGGTTGCTTGATTTAAAACTTCAACATCAAATTCAATATCATCATATAATTTATCTTCTTTATCAGTTAATGGAGCAACTTGTTCATTAATACCTTTGATTAAAATTTTACCTTTAGTATCAACTAAACCAGCAAGTAATTTAACCAAATCAGTTAGTGGTTCGGCAACAATACCACCAAATAAACCAGAATGTAAGTCTGCCTTTGGACCTTCCACAACAATTTCATAATAGTTAACCCCTCTTAAACCATAAGTTAAAACTGGCTTAGAAGTACCTAACCAATAGTTATCACTGATAGTAACAGCATCAACACCTTTGAAATAACCATTTGCTTCTTTGGCGATCAGTTCTTCTAACCCTAAAGATCCTGATTCTTCCATCCCTTCAAACACAGTAATTAAATTAACTGGTAATTCCAATCCTAATTCGTTATGAGTTTGAATGGCATTTAACCAACCAACAACAGGACCTTTATCATCAGAAGAACCTCTACCGAAAAGAATATCATCTTTTTCAACCAGTTTAAAAGGATCAGTATTCCAACCATCTTCTAAAGCGGCAGGTTGAACATCATAATGACCATAGACTAGAACAGTTTTTTTGTTTGGATCAGAACCAAATCTGGATAGAACAACAGGTGGCAATTGCAAGTTTGGGTTGGCGACTGGAGGAGGTTGTGCACCTAATTCTCTTAATTGAATATCTTGAGCTCCAAGTTTTACCAATTGTTCTTTCAAGTAATGAGCGGTTTTCACAACTTGAGGTCTTAGTGATTCATCACCAGATACAGATGGGATTTCAACAATTTCACGTAATCTTTGGATAAATTGTGGTTTCAATTCGTCAATTCTATTAGGTTTGCAGGTTAGTTAATCAAGTTTATAAAAGTGTAATAAAGCAATTGAGTATCACATACTTTTGAAATAAAGGCTTAAAGTCTGGTTCGCTCATCTTTGAGTATTTTCTTGAATAATTAAAACTACTTTTTCTTAAGAAAGAAAGAGTTCTTAGCATTAAAATTCAGGAGAAATATGTTTTTTAAACTGTTTTTATCACTGCTATCCGTCAAGTTATCACGAAAACTCGTCAATAATGTGTGTTCTTACCAATATAAAAGGAAGCCCAATTTTAGGTAGAAGAGTAACAAGAAAGAGAGATCAAGAAAGGGATAAAAGAATCTTTATCTGAAATATAGTTATAATACGGTCCGATGTCTTAAAAGCACAGACAATGAAAACTTTTTCTCTGTTTATATTTAATAGTTCAGATTTGTGGCTTTCTTCCTACAACAGCCCAAATAGCACATATATATTTAATACTAAGCCCATATATATGTTTCCTTGTGAAAGGACAGGAAGTAAAAGCCCTTATTTAGTTACCCGATTATATTGTATAAGCGGAAGACATAAGCAAGCAACTAGAGCTATAAAATTTAGCAACATATCAAGAGTTGAATAATCTATTAAGAATAAAAATTAGTTTGAAAAAAAAATTCCGATGCGGGGAGTCGAACCCCGGTTTGCTCGGTGAAAGCGAACCGTGCTAGCCGTTACACTACATCGGATTATTAAAATTTTAAAAACCCAAACATCACCAAATGAGACCAATGCTGACATAAGCAGACCTCAAACAAAAATAGAATTAAAGATAAATTTCTTGAATAACCATGACTAAAGTGAATTTAGTTTTGAGAGAAACCATAGTAAAGAAGCGACTATAATTGACAAACATTTATACCTTAGATCTTGGATATAAGCTTTGGGCGTTAGATGTGAATTGGAAGATGAATAGCTTTGACCAACAACCACCTAAAAAGAAACTCCGAATGTCATTGGTATGTGTCAATTGCAAAACCAGGAAGATTAAATGTGATCGAGAAAGACCTGCTTGCAAGAATTGTATCAAATCAAGTGTTGGTCATCTTTGCGTTTATGAAACACCGCATTGGGCTAATAAGACAATACCAAAGAATAATTCAGACTTTTTAACCTCGAGTAAAAGCCAACCACCACAAGGAGGAATACAAGATGAGATATCCAGATTGAAATCCATCATTGATTCATTAATCAATACAAATAATAAACAAGACAGTGGAGATGATGAGATCATTGACTTTTTTGAATATTATGATGCTTTAATCATTAAGAGATCTGGAATGGAAGAACATAAACCATTGAGTTCTATGTCTATCGAACTTGTTGATCCACACCTTCTGGTATTGTTAGGATACGCAAATTTTAGAAAGGCTCTCTATCGAAATAAAAAACCTTCAGAACTAAGAGTGAAACCTTCAAAGCCACAAAGATTAGATTCTTCCTTGATCACAAATTTGAAATTATTAGGAGAATTCAGAAACCCTGAATTACAAGAGGTTGCTCAGTATTTCATTCAACAAAGGTTACCAAAAGCTTCAAATCAAGATTCTATAATTTTATCATTTACTGGAGAAAATTCTACAAATATCCAGAATTTGAAGGACAAGATTGAACAAGTGATTCCAACGAAAATGGTTTTAAGACATTACTTGGATCGATTCTACACATATTTATATCCATTTTTCCCATATATCAATAAAGAACTATTCAATGAAAGGATATTCAACAGGATTCTAACTAGCTCTGATGAAAATTCTCCAATTTCTTTAGTTTTTGAAGATAAATTTGATTATGGAATACTAGCAACTTTAATTCTAATTATTAGAATAACGTTTATTTCTTTACCAAAGGAAAGAAGTCCAGAACTTGAGATATTCCATCAAAATGACATCAATCCAAACTTTATAACTCTTGCTTTGGGTCTTTTATCTTCTTTTAAAGTCCTAAGAAAGACAAAAGTCACTATTGTTCAAGCATTATTGTACTTGAAGGTCTACTTGAGTTTTTCCCCTGAAGATAATGATGGTTCAAGTTTAACTCAAAGCCAGATATTATTTAGTGTTGTGACACAATCTGCTTTTACAATTGGTCTTAACAGAGATGCCACTCAACATCATCAGTTTTCAGTATCTAAGGATTTTAGAAACTCGTGGAGAAAATTGTGGTATGGAATTCTTGAAATTGATAGATCATTAAGTACACTTGGAGGGAATACTCCATTAATTCAAGAATCAAGTTATAATACTCAATTTCCTGAACTAACTGAAAATGATACATTGATCGAACATGAAATGGTGAATGAATTGAAAAAATCACAAAATCTTTTAGATCATTATTCTAGATTAACATCACTAGTGAATAATGTTGGAAAAAAGCCTAGACTGAGTCAAATTTTATCTAGATTAAAACAAATGAGGATTTACACAGATCTAAATTATTCTTTGAAGGATATGAAACTTTTAAAGGATTTGGAAGTGAATGAAGGAATTCCAGTTAGTTTTATAAATACTAAGAAACTTCGTTATCAACTGCAAACTAAGTCTTTAGAACTGACAACTTATTCTATTTTAGCGGCTCATTTTGAATCATTAAAACACTCTGATCCTTTAAAAGCTGAAGAATTCCGTTATTCAGCTTCAAAAACGTTATTAGAATTGATTGATATCATTTATGAGTATCTAAAGTCAGATTATTCAGATTACATTTATTCAAGCCATCTTGTTCTGTCGAATTTGTTCGTTCAGAATGCGTTTCAAAGAGTCATGGACTCTTGTTTATCATCCATAACGAGATTGAAACATACAATAGAACTTATAGAAACCCAAACTATAACAACTGATGCTAGTTTAAGGACTTTACAAACTTTGGCAACTCAACAATTAACCATCACTGCCGGTTTAAATGCAATCATGTGCGATAAAATGGGGAGATCTTACTATCAAATCTTTAAAAAATGTTTCAAGTTCAAGTTTTTATTGAGAAGTTTAGATAGAGAAGGGTTTACATGTGTTAAAGAAATATTAGACTTTTTGTCTCAAAAGTATCCTGAAGACCCAGATCTTTTAGCCAGACTACTGAAACTTGTTAATTTAAAAGCCAATCCAATAGATACAATGAAAGAGATGGAAAACATTAATCAATTCAACAAGTTGGATCAATTACAAGTTCAAAAACTCATAAATTTATTCCAAAATGCAAATATACTTAAAGATCCAGAATTTAACACAACTCTATTAATATGGGAACCAAGTTTTGTTAAATCTTCAAGTTCATTAAGACCAGAACCTATTGAGAGAAGCATGAAAGATTTGAATGTTGATTTAGCAACTTCTTTACCTAAAAATGAATCTGGATGTCTCTTAGATGGTAATATAACTCCAGAACCTGATTTTACAACTCTCTATCAGATACTGAATGATGGGTTATTCAGCATCAATGAAGCAAATCCAGAAGGCATTGATGATTCTGAGTGGCTCTTCTATTAGTCTTAAATTACAAACATTAACTATTTCTTTAGAATGAGAATAGCTGCTACAACAAATTGATATAAAAAATCGAAGTGAATATTACTAGTAAATAGGAAGTACATGAATTGAAAAAAAAACGTTTGATGTTATAATTCATTGAAAGGGAACCCCTGCATTTCTATAGAGCAACATCTCTTTCTTCAATTAAATGGCGTGAAACAAAATCATAATCCCAGGCTAAATCATCGCTCAACATATTACCCTCATCATCGTAAATGATATTTTTCTCATCAATTCTGATCTTTTTGGAACCAAATTCATCTTTTTCATTAGTTCCAGAAAATCTCTTTCCATCTCTATTTGAGGTATCGGGTGGAGGAGTTGGGATCTTATTATCATCTTCTGGGTCACCAATAAATAGCAAATTCTTAATCTCATCAACCTGTGAAAATGTATCTTTGATAGCATTCCGTGAAACTTTTCCAGCCCAACTATTATCTTGAATTTTGATATTTTCATTTGGCGATGATCTTGGTGATAAATATGCACCGGTAGTAGTAGCCAATGCATTACTCAATGATGTTTTGGATGCAGATCTTGGGGTTTTAACTAAGTTGGACAAGGTTAGAGGAGTTTGTAAGATAGCAGATGGCGTCAAACCCTTCTGAAATGAGGAAGCAGTAGAATCATCTGACTTGGTGGCAGAATCCTGGATTAATTTACTTTCTTGATCTGATAACCCCAGAACATTAGCCAATGATGCAGCAAAGAAATCAACAGGTTTTATATGGAAGAGTTCCAGTCTCTTGGATTTTTTCTCCAAAAATTCTTTCTTCAATTCTTCTTCTTTAAAGACGAATTCTTGTTCTTTTCTCAAAAGCTGAGTTTGAGCAGGAGATCTTGCAGCTGAAGCAAGTGACTGTGTAACAGAGACAGCAGAATTCGGAGCAGGTGAAGAAGTACTGTTTATAGTATCACTCGGTGTTGTAGCAGATTTTGGAGTAGCCGACTTTTTAGTAGTCCCTTTCACGGATCTTCGTTTCGCTGGAGCTTTTTTGTTTGAGTTTGAGGATGGTACAGGGATATTTTGAGGTGGTAAAGCTTGGTTTATTTGTGCTGGGTTTTTCCCTGGGTTATTGTTCTGGAAGTTATTGATATTTGATTGTTGTTGTTGATGTTGTAGCTGGTTAAGGGCCATTTGTGGTGAATTATTGAAATTTGGATAATTAGGATTTGGAACAATTGGAGAATTCAGTCTACCTGGTTGCTGTTGGTTGAGATTGATATTTCCCATGTCATTATTTATGAAGTTGTTATTATCAATGAACGTATTACTAGCCACAAACTGGGTGGAGTTTGAAGGTTGATTGAAACCATTCAATTGCTTGTGTTGTTGTTGCTGTAGGAGTTGCTGTGGAGTAATATGTGCACCTACGCCATTCTTTTGCTGTTGCTGTTGTTGCAGCAGCTGTTGAGGAGTGACCTGGCTAGGGATTCTATTGATTTGGTTTTGATTACCGTTGGCACCCGAAGTGATATTCCAAGCATCTTTCTGAGCAGCATTTGAGCCTATTTGTTGTGGATTTTGAACATTTGTGTCATCCTTATTGGCCTTTGTACGATTGATATGCTCCTTGACCAAAGTGATATACCTGTGAGATTGAGTCTTGATCTTCTCGATCAATTCAGGCGTTGCAAAATATTCATTCCTTCTTAATCCTTCCAAAACCTCCTTCACTAGAAGTCTCATTTGGAGAAGCTTTTTTGTCCCATCTGTATTCTTCGTCAACGTGAAATAAGTCGGTGTCAATTGGTCAATCATATTGAATAAAGGAAGAAGTAAAGTATGAGCCTTTGAACTGACAAGATTCTTTTGTTCTGGAGTTAATTGATTTGTAACATTTGGTAGATTAATAGGAACCTTCGAAACTTCATTTAAGATGATTCTGAGCTCCACACGATCTTGCTCAGTCCCAATACTATTTCTGACACCATTACCAATAGAATTATCCCCCTGCTGAGAAGAATTGCCGTTTTTGAGTGGTTGCTGCTGGTGCTGGTTTTGTAGCTGCTGGTGCTGTTGCTGGTTTTGTAGCTGCTGGTGCTGTTGCTGTTGTTGTTGCTGCTGACGAGCAAGCTGATCCTGCTGCCTTTTAGCATCATTCAAACTACTATTAATACCAATGTTGGATATGTTGTTCAAAGAATTCCAGTTCTGCTGATTAGGGATTCCTTGGAACTGTTGCTGAGAACCATTGTTCAACCCTAATCCAGCCACTTGCTGATTATTTTGTTGCATATTGGCAGCGGAGTTTTGAGGTTTGGTGGATTGCCTCGATTGCTTTTGTTGCTTCAATGGTGGTGCAGACTGTTTCGGAACAGGCACCGTTTGAGGTTGTTGGTGTTGAGGTTGTTGATTGGGTAAACTATTTTGCTGCTTTTGCATATTCATCATTCTTATCAACTGTTGACGCTGAATGTACCTTTTAATGAAAACATTCTTTTGCTCATTCGAAATATTCTCTGGTATCTGTTTTTCCAATTGTAATTTGGATAACATCTGCAGAGCATTCTCAGTTAAACGACGCAACATGTCTTGTGTCAAAGGAAGTTGTTGTGCCTGTTCCATACTAATACCAGACAAATTTCCTTGAACAGATATATCTGGACCAACAGGATTCAGCTGTTGCTGTTGCTGTTGTTGAGGGAGCTGTTGTTGTTGCTGCTGTTGCTGTTGCTGCTGCTGCTGCTGTTGTTGTTGTTGATGCTGAGATGAATTTTGTTGGTGAAGGCTTTGTCCTTGGCTTTGAGCCTGCACTTGCTGTTGCTGGTGTTGTTGTTGCTGCTGCTTCTGAGAATGTTGAACTTGCTGCTGTTGCTTTTGGATCAACTGTGTATGGAGGTTATAGGCCTGTCTAATAACACCGATATATTCTGAATCCAATTGTCTAGAGGCAACCAGATCAAATATTTGCTGCCATGTGTTGACATTCGGAGGAATATTTGGTATTCTTTGTAGTAATGCGGGTGGAATTGCAACTGTTTTCATATTAATGGAAAGCTGACTTGGTTGTTGTGGCTGCTGTTGTTGCTGTTGAAACGATTGGGGTTGTTGTTGAGATTGTTGCTGGTGCTGAGGTACTTGGTTTGGCTGCTGTTGTTGGTTGAAGTTTCCGCCTATAGAATAATTTTTGTTCACACCAGTATTTTGTTGTTGTTGATTTGATCTCAACTGTTGTGCAGCTTGCTGTCTAGCTTGTGCCTGCTGAGCAAGAAATATCTGATTTGGATTTGAAGGATGTTGAATTTGATTTGAAGCTTGTGGAATCATTTGTTGTGGTTGCAATTGGCTTATAGTAGCATTGGTTATGCCTTGTTTCTGTAACTTTTCTTGCTGAATCTGGTTCTTAACAGACATAATCTTCTGTTTGAAGTAGTGAACATAGCTGATCTTGTTTGATGCTTTTTGATAGCAATATTTTTCAAATTCCTCAGCATTACTTTTGAGCTTGTTGATATCAACCGTAGAATTAGTGGCCAGCGACAAGTCCTTGAAGACCTGTACCAGAACGCTGACGTACCTCAAACGTTCGTTTTGGGGCAACTCGTTTCTCCAATCCATCGAAAAAGATAAAACACTCCACTTTCTTTGCTCAACTGTGCTGTCTTAAGGCGGTTTCCTTAATGTTTTTTTCTTCTTATTGTTTATTTTCAGAACTTTTATTTGTGGTGAAAATTGTCACATATCCCCGATTTTCCATGACAAGTCATTTGGAGGAGTGCCATTTTCAGTGACCAACCGCACAAATGATATTTTTGGGCTGGTGAAGTGCAATTAGAAATACTGTTATACATCAATCCCACACCCTCTGAATGTGCTCAGTCTTCGCATACCCTAATGAGAAATACACATAAGGTTTGAAGCCCGTGCGCAAAAACATTACCCGTCCTGGACCAATACTGAGGCGTGCATTAACGGGCTATTGGGCTAAACACCCCATGAAAGACACAGTTGACGGTTGTGTGCTGGAATTGAGTAAATTATCATAAGAACATTAGAACCAACTCAAAAACAACGAGTGAGCACTTAGCTTTAATGATCAGTGGCTTCCTAAACGGGAAATCAAAGGACTTTTCTTTTGCCCATACTCAAAAGAACTAATCGCGAAAAATACATCTCATCAGAAAAAGTAAACAAGACATAGCACTCCGCTAATAAAATAATTTACAATTTAAAAAAAAAGAAAAGACATCCAATCCCTCCAACAAACGAAACGAACAATTTAAACAGCACGATATCCGATCGGAAACACTTCCAACACCATAAACATTCTCAAACTCTCAAACTCAGACCCTCACTAGCGCCCCCAAATTTAACCTACCTAACACTTATGCCTTATAGTTGCCCTAAATTTGGGAAAACAATAGCGCTCAACGCTTCACTTTCACCTGCTGGTTCGTCTACTTCTGAAGAGAGTATGCCAAGTACACCCCCAACCCATCTGGAAGAAGGGTTTGATCAAAATCTAAATGGAAATGCTGATGCTTCTCCTAAGAAGTCATTCTACATATTTGATGATCAGGATGATGAAGATGATGAGAATGTGGTCTCCGAGAACGAAAATAATGAAAACAGAACTTGTGACTTAAATTCAAAAGAAAACTCTATCAATGACTCTCCCTCCGCTTCCAATAATAAACCTGCTTATAATCTTAGTCGCATATCCAAGCTATCCCTAAATTCAACAGATATTCTTAAGTTCCCAAAAGAGTCAACACACTCTTATTCATATGCTCATCTATCACCAAACTCCCTTGCTGTGAGACTATCAATTTTGAAACGTTCTTTAGAAATTCTGTTGGATAGACCTGAGCTAATTAATGGAGAAGGAAAGGGTGGCTTGACAAACACTGCCCCTGTCAATTTGGATATTGCCAACTTCATTTATAGAGTTCATGATGAGGCAGAAGTAGAAGATGTTTCACAATCTTCTAAGCTGAATATAAGGCCAAACGCTTCTTCTGCTGCTCTTGCTGCTCTTTTCACCTCACCAACCCCATCCAAACCTCTATCACTTGACGAAAACACACAGATAGGTTTAAAAACTTTGATTAACCTTCTGAAAGAAGATAATATTGGAAATAGTCCAAATCTAACGAGTAAAAAGGCTTTGGCGCGGAATCTACATGATCTTTCCTTAACGACTGCCTCTGACCAAGAACAATCTCCAAATTCAAGCCGACCAAATGAAAATATAACACCTGAATCAGAATTAAAAATTAAACTTTTGCATGCATTGGCCACTCCATTTTATGAACCAATAGTTCAAGCACCTATACTCTCTTTAAATAGAGGAGAATCAACTCTAGCATTGTCTTCACTGCAGGCACAATACCCATCATTACCATCTAACTCAAACCCTAATAATAATAACAATAATAATAATAGTAATAACAACAATAGAATTTTTAATTCTCCCCAGAAGAATACATCACCTCAAGCAGTTTTCACAGTCGAGGTTAATGATCCATGGGGTTTAAAAGCTGCAAATGATCTGGCTTGTTTGATATTTGGAGTATCGAGAAATACGTTGAAAAGGCTTACTTTACTGGATTTGATATCTCCTGACTCTAGGGATTTTGTGCTGAATAAACTAATTGCAAGCTCATTATCGAATGAGGAGATGATATTTTCTGGTGAAATCATTGCCATTGCCAAAAGTGGAAATAAGTTGACATGGGCTTCATTGTGGGCTAAAAGAAAGGGGAACTTAATCATCTGTATGTTTGATCAAGTTCCTTGTGACTCTGTTGATGTTACTATTGATTCAAACAATTCCAATAAAATTTTGAAATGGAAGAAAGTCTCAGGAACTAATGCGGTTCTTGGTGAGAGTCAGTCTGATTTGAAGACCATCGATGAACTGATTTGGAACTTTGATAAATTCTTATTTGAAAAGAGGTCAGAATTCAAAAATGATAATATCCCAGATTTGATAGTGAAATCAAACATAATAAATGATAGAAGATATTTTACGATCAAGAAGAATGGTCTTCATATTCCGTGTGCTATTACCTCAAAGATAATTGATGAAAATGAGGGAAATCTAAAGCTGAAACTTCATACACTACCGTATATTGCTGGGGTGTTTATTATCTCTGCAACAGATTTCAAAATTTTATCTTTCAATGAATCTATATCTAAAAATCTTTTTGGATTTAGTGAGGCTTCTCTTAAGAATGAAAAAATCACAAAGATTGTTCCAAATTTCATCAACATTGTTGATTTTGTCTTAAAAAACTTTTCAAATCTGAAAATTATTCCAGGTTTAGTCCTACCTGAACACTTCTTTAGGCAAATCAACGCTTTATTGACAAAATCAGACTTTTTGCATTCGATTGGTATTGAAGGAAAGCATGCTGATGGCTCAACAATTAATATTGATATTCAATTAAGATGTTCAAATATTGATACGTTAATATTATGGGTTACACACTCAAGAACAGTTTATGCTAACATATTGGGAAAACCTCCAAAGAATATTGCTATCAATGTACTACCAGTTGAAGATGAGGAAGTCTCTGAGAAAAGCAGTGAATCAGAAGAGTTTACGGAATTACCATCTCAACTTTCCATTTTAGATGAAACTGAAATCAGATCTATAAGTCGTTCTTCAAGCAGAAGATCCATCACTTCCTCTCCAATCTCAAGCTCAAAACATAGCTCCACAAGTGATGTTCGTTCTTTGAGTTCCAAGCAGGGAATTTTAGGATTTACCAACGTGGACTCCAATTCAAGTGTTGATGTATCAGAGTTTAAAATTTTGGATGGTGCAATGAACGAAAAGAAACTTTTGAGTATTGAAAATGAGACAATTGAGAGGAAAAAGTTGGAATCTTCACATTATCCTAAAGTTGTTGGTCTAAAAAGGCGTCAGAAATCTTTTAAGGAGTTTAATGTATTGAAAAAGATGGGACAAGGTGCTTATGGTCGTGTCGTACTAGCGAGTAACAATGAAGATCCAAACTATGTTGTGGTGATTAAACTGATTGTCAAAGAAAGAATATTAGTGGATACTTGGGTCCGTGATAGAAAGCTTGGTACAATCCCTTCGGAGATTCAGATAATGGCAACATTGAATGATAACCCTCATCCAAATATTATGAGACTGATTGATTTCTTTGAAGATGACGATTATTACTACATTGAGACTCCTCAACATGGTTATCCAACTCCAGCTATTGATCTTTTTGATTACATTGAATTGAAGAAATCTGTTAGTGAAGCAGGTTGTAAATCAATAATTAAACAGACAATTAGTGCTATAAACCATTTGCACAAGAATGGAATTGTTCACAGAGACATTAAAGATGAAAATTTGATTATAGATGACAATGGAATCATTAAGCTTATTGACTTCGGTTCTGCTGCTTATACTAAACAAGGCCCATTTGATGTTTTTGTTGGTACTTTGGACTATGCAGCACCAGAAGTGTTGAATGGCCAACCATATGAAGGTAAACCACAAGATGTTTGGTCACTTGGAATCTTGATATATACACTAGTTTTCAAAGAGAATCCATTTTATAACGTTGATGAGATTATGGAAGGTGAATTATGCTTTCCATTTACTTTTAGTGAAGGAATTGTGGTATTGATCAAGAATATTTTACAAAGAGATATCAAGAAACGTCCAAAGATTGAAGAGATCATGAATGATAAATGGGTCACTAGCTAATCAAAAAGATGCATAAATATGTTATAGAGCTTCATAATCACTGTTTGTTTTCTATTGCAGTGAACCAACTCATTTGACATTGGTCAAAGAAACGAAGAGAGTCCTACACACAAATACAATACCTTTTTAATTTATTATTTTTAAACTGAACTCTAAATGACTATAATAAGCTTTCTGTAGGAGAGCGATGTTTCCAGGTCTGTTGGCCCGATATAGATTCAACGATAGGGCTGTTGACATCCAGTAACAGATTTTCTCTAAGCCTCTTCAATTCTTCTAAAGTAAAACCTAAATCATTTATAAGGTATTTCTCAATTCCACCAAAATCTGTATTGAACATCTCAATAGTGGTAATCATACTCTCATATTTAGAACTGATCAAATTTTGAAACATCTCTTCAGGTGTTAGTTTCAATATTGAATGATCCTTGGAAATTTCCAATCCATCGTTGGACTGATCTGATGTGTTTAATATCTGAGTGAATCCTTTCAAGATGAAAATGAACTCTTCTCTTATTTTTGGATGATCTGGAACCAAACCTACAGTTGTCAATTCATATTCTTTAGCTATAGTATGATTATCAACTCCTAAGAGTAAAAGAATCAACATTGCCATGATACCAGTTCTATCTTTCCCAGCTTGACAGTTGAAAACCAAAGGGTCATTAGGTCTTTCTAATAGATGACGAAACACTGCAGTGAAAGCACTTCCCCCATTATGTAAAATATCACGATAGACGTACTTGAAAGTATACCAGGAGGATAGAAGATTCGAATAACGTAAGGCAAGAGCTTGTGGGGAGACATCAACAGCCTTATAAACAGGGACATTATTGACTTGGACATGATCGATTTCTAAACCACCATTCTTAACAAACTCCCCAGTACTTCGAAAGTCAAAAAATGACTTTACACCTAAACTTCTTATCTGTTCCTTACCCTTTTCAGTCACTTTTGATGGATTGGCACAACGGTAAATAATACCAGGTCTCACAATGCTTTTATTATCTTTGGTTCTCCAACCACCAACATCTCTGAAATTTGAAATACCATCAATTGCCTTCCAACGAGGATAGTAATAAATGGTTGCTGTTGAATTTCTAAATCTGGTTGTATCCTTTAAAGTGTGCAGCCAGTTAATTATCACGTCAGCTACTTTATAGTTCCAATTCACTTTTAATTTTTTAGTAAGAGGTAAGTTCTCAGGATTAAATTTGTTTGCAGTTTCTTGAGAATCAATAGTTGTGACACCATAAAAGTTGTGATCAGCATCGGGAATGAATGAAAGAGCATGCCTTGACTTCAACAAGTTTGCAAAGTTTGCAGAATCTTCTAAAGGAACAATGTGATCAGCTAACCCATAAACACTGAGAACTTGGAACTCCTCATCAAGATTCTTAATACCATTCAAATCTTGTGATCCCAAGTCTTGTGTCTCAGACTTTGGAATTTTGAGGTCTTGATATTGACCATTTCTATATTGAGTGAGATAAACATCACCTTTTTGATTCTCGAGGCTATTCAATAAACGACCACCATTGAATCTGGAAGCAGCATTTACCAAGTTTGGTATGATTCGGTACTTATCTCCACCATCAAGTTTCTTCTGCTGTTCTAATGCCCAAGAAAACATGGATACAGCACCTCTAGAATGGGCAATGATTGAGTTTGGTATTAGGTTGATACCGATTGCTTCATATAGTTTACCTTGTTCAAACACATCCAGAACAAGGTCATAATCCTCGATATCTTGCTTGACAGTTCGACCACTTTCAATATCTTCATTATCTTGTGAGTCACCACATCCCCTGAAATCAAATCTAAAAGAGTACACTCCAAGTTTAGTGGATAATTCTTGTGCCAAAATAGCCTGGTAACAGTAGTTCTTATGACCACCTTTCCCATGAGCGATGACAGCCAGCTTATGAGTCGGTGGATAGTGTGACTCGGAGGAAGTTGCTGTTTTGATTAGGTCTTTTTCAGGGATAAATGCCGTTGGAGGAATGGTGAAGATCCCCACGATGCCTACACCTTCAGGGTTCCTTGAAGAGGGAATCGAAATAGAGAGGAGTTTCTCATTCCCTTGGAGTTCGTAATTTGCGCAATCACTCTTCGGTAATTCCTTCACACAGATCGATGTCATTGTGAATCTGAATCTGAATCTGAATCTGAATCTATATGGGGGTGAGAGAAATAATACTACGAATCTTTTCCTATTATTCTGGTTTCTCCTTATTCCGATTATTACAATTACATAATCAATATAAGCAATTATAAAGTGATTTATTAAATGATCCTAATATATCGAACAGTGAAGTGGCTATTTACAAGTGATATCTGGGATATCTAGGTTTAAATGCTGATGATGCTTCTTTTTTCTGAAGTCTCCGTTGGAGCAGTGACATCAGGAGCAGACTCATCGGCATCCAATTCTGAGGATTTCTCTTGCTGGCCTTTGCGCTCATACTCTTCTTTGGTTTGGATATCAGAAGCTTCTGGGACTCTTTGACTAGAAAAGCACAAAGCAAGTAAGAAAGTAATACCAGAAATACCAGTCATTGTGTAAAAAACATTTCTGATACTTTCCATCAAAGCCTTCAAAACCAACTCCTGACGCTCAGCACTCAACTGTCTGATTAAGGAAGGAACAACCAATAACCTTTTAACACTCTCTTCAGTCATACCAGCAAATACATCTGGGTTGTTGAAAAATGTCTCACTAAGCTTCTGTTTAGCACTCGAGTTAAAAATCAACTGGGAAATATCTGCACCAATTGCACCACCAAGGGCTCTTGAGAAATTGAAAAAAGTAGTTGTCATGATAGTTCCACCTTCTGTCTTTGGAGCAGCTAATTGAGTCGCCATAATACCGGCTTGCAACAAACTACCCATAGAGACACCGACCAAAATCAAATACCCAATTCTTTGATGAACATTGGAGTGAACATCTAATAAACACATCAAACCAAATCCAATACATCCAGTGACACCACCAAAAATTGCATATGGTTTGACATGTCTAGTTTTCTTAATTAAAACACCAGTGGCGATAGAAGCACCAACCATACCTATAATCGTTGGCAAAAGATCCACACCTGATTTTAAAGTACTATGGTTTCTAATAACCTGGAAATAGGTAGAAACATAGACAATAACACCCATAAAACAGAAAAAAGCAGTGAATAAAGAAGAAGCTGGAGCAACAACAAATGGAGCTGTTGCAACTTCTTTTGGAATGATTGGGTATTTGGAATATTTGAAGTTCCAATAGCAGAATAAACCAATCAATATCCCACCTAAGATGAAACACAAGATCACAGCAGCAGATTTCCAAGGGAATTGATTTCCACCGAAGGTTAATCCTAGAAGAAATAAGACAATACCAGAAGTTAACAAGAAAGTACCAAGGTAATCGAAATGTGATAACTTTTCTCTTAAAGTGCCTTTTGTCTTTGGAGGATGGAAGAATGCAATTAAAGAAGAAAATGCAAGACCACCGAAAGGTAAATTGATATAGAAGCACCACCTCCAACTGACACGCTCAGCCAAAGCACCACCGATTAATGGACCACTAACCGATGAAGTAGCAAAAGTCAAACCAAAGAAGGCAAAAACCATAGCTCTTTTGTTGATTGGAACCAACTCAGTGCTGATAATGAAAGTCAATGTTTGGATTCCACCCCCACCAATACCAGCCAAAACTCTTCCCCCAATCAAAACATTCATTGTAGGAGCTAATGCACACATTAGCGAACCAGCTTCAAAAAGTATTATTGCTACTAGTAATGAACTTTTTCTTCCAAACACGATAGATACTCTACCCCAGGTTGCAGCAAATACTGCCATTGTTAGCATATATCCTGAAGATATCCAACCGATATCAGTAAAAGCATTGAATTTGACACCAACTTTTTCCAAAATGGTCATGACAATAGTTTGATCCAGACCAATCAAGAATAAGGTGATATAACATGAAAGTAAACACATATAAAGTGGAATCCCTGTCATGTA
Source organism: Wickerhamomyces jianshihensis (assembly GCA_030562945.1). NCBI lineage: Eukaryota > Fungi > Ascomycota > Saccharomycetes > Phaffomycetales > Wickerhamomycetaceae > Wickerhamomyces > Wickerhamomyces jianshihensis. The sequence continues at coordinate 37,930 of JAKUAH010000243.1, forward strand.
TTGATCAAAAACGTTTGTACCATCACCAGCATTACCTTCAAAAAACTTTTTTTCCTGCGTTTGACCCTCTAGATCCTCTTTTTTATTATCATTTAGCGGCATAACGAAATATTATATGAGGTACAGGTGCTAGAATGAACAATAACCTGAGAAATATCGTCTAACCGCTAGGATCCATGTTTTATTTATACTTCTAAAAGTTGGTGCGTCTTCTTTTACCTAACATACACACTTCGCTCTTCGGAAATCGGAATCCCGGAGATAAGTTGAACTTCGCAGGAAATAAACGGACATATAAAATGTTCGGCCGAAGTTGACGGATAAATAAATGCAATTTCTCATGTCTTTATCTACCGTTTTTTCACTATATTGTGACCAATATGAGTTTCTCCTGAAATTCTGATAGATCGAAATCTTGTAGAATCATTAATATATCTTTTATGTGAACCTCAAAACAATCATAGAGGACAGTATGGGGTTCTATTGATATTTAATTGACTGCAGATCATCGAACGGAGGGCCGTACGCTAGCCGTAGGTTTAAGCGATACCAGACTCGGCCGAAACACAACCAAATCTCAAAATGCATGTATTTAATGTCTGCGTAATTGAAAATATTGTAACAATACGCACATAATGCAGTGTTATGGATGAATAATATATTACTATCGGGATATTTAGTGTATGAACTCTCTCAAACAATTCTTGGTCGATGCTCCTTGAAATATTCTTCACCGACAAGCAATCTGTCAGTACCTAATTCCGCAGCAGCTTCACAAGCCTTTGGAGCGCGGGCCCGGCCAAAATTTAGGCCGAGAACAGGCCGCAAACCACCCAGATTTTGGTGAGGTGCTGCCAGGCCTTGGAATTTCAACTGGTCTGCTTAGTAAGCAGAGACTTTGTTTAGCCTTTACAGATAGTAACTACATTAGTTTGGGTCTGGAACGGTTTGTGAACTATTCACAAGTAACTACTAATAGAAGATCAATATGTTATATGCTTAGGTCACTGATGGCAGTGGTTCTATTTCTGACTAACTGCTCAATAATACTGGCAATATTGCTGTTGGAAGATTCCATATCCACCATTTTAGAGGTCAGATCTAAAGAATGAAATACAAGTTAGGCACATTGGATTTGCTGAACTATGCGGTGCTAATTCAAAAAAATACCAAACAGCGCTTCTCAGGTTTTTTTTAGGAGGTTCTTTGCTGCACTTGATCTCAGCAAAGACCAACTCACTATTCAATGGTAGCATATTTGTTAGAATTGTGGAAGAAGTCAAGTTGCAAAAATAGAAAGTTTATTTCCGCAATTTATTTTTTCGCGACGCGTTATCGTGTAGAGTTAACCAAAATTGTGGCAACTATTTGATCATCTGAATCCCTTGAAAAGGTGGATAATAATGTGAAATACCTACATATCATGGATCTCACCTTCGAATGAATATTCAGCTATGCTTAAAACACGAAAAAGAAGATATTTTATAATTTTTAATAAATTAGTGGCATTTGATCTTTTAAAATTTTAAATTTAATTTGGTATAGATTTGCTAAATATCCACAAAAAATATTTTACAATTAATTTGTTATATTTCGAAGTTATAAAAGTGGTGTTTGATACGGTATTTATTAATGGGATTTTAATTGAATAACAATAGTGCCACAAAATACATTTTCCACCAATCATGACTTTTATGATATGGCTTTCATATGCGCAAATTTATTAATGGCGAGCATGGAGACTGTAAATGAACTAATGATTCTTGATTGAGTATGGAGGAACCTCAAGTTTCCTGTTATCCAACATCTATTGATACACTGTTATAGAAGTGTTACTGTTGTTAAACGGACTAGATTAATTTGCCAGGACAGAGGCTAGGACATGGGGTCCAAGTTTGGCAGTAGGCCGCCCGGCCTCATGATTTTTGGAAGGAGCAGCTGTCGCCGGTAGCCCGCCGAGGGGCCCAAAAATAACGGGCTTTTCTCCGGCCTGCTCTACACTGTGTACTTCCAACAAATTCAACTAGAAGGCCTACAACATTGAGCACCAAAATATGAGCTGTGATGTTTAACAAACATCAGAATAATATGATTAAAGGAAAATTTAAATCTTCGGAGGGTTTCTGGAAAGTAGAAAAGATAGAGATAAAGTCATTTCTCTGGATTCAGTGATACATACTCTTAGTCTGGAAAGCTGGTATTATGGAAAGATCTGAATATGATGTGTGACTTATATTTGAGTTTTGAGCATTGTGAAGTTAATTCGTAAACAATAAAACTTTTGGTATGGTCCATATTTATCTATGGAAGACCCCTCCTCTACGTGTTAGCTCATGTCTTCTTCTCTTTACAGATATAAGTGGGTTGCTGTTAGACAGTATGATAATTGAAATCACGTGACTACAGCCTACTAAGCCGAAAAATGGAATAAGACGATTTGATTAAAGATTGATACAAAAAGCAATAATACTTAATAAATCAATAGCTATAAAGGTTCAGATGGCCTCCGTTATTCCAGAAAATAACACAAACGTTCATAATACAGGGCAGTCGACTCCAACAGATGTAGAAAACTTGAAGTCAAAACTGAAGTCTTTCACTTTCACCCAAACAAATCCTGAAGAGTCTATAAAATGTGGAGAGAAGATTCTTGAATCAATCTCATCTGATTCGTCTTCTGCAGCACTTGCCACTCCATCAGAGATGCAAGAGAATGGTATTATTCCAAGAAGAAGGTACTCTATTGGTAATCAATCGGTGATTCCAACACTTCTGAATGCGCAACTGAATAATCTTAAGCTTTTTGACATCGAGGAGAGTGTAAGCACTGCACCAGCTCATAAAGGATTGGAAGCTAAGGCACAGAAACAAGTGTGTTTGGAGCATGAACTATCAAAGATATCTTCAGCACTGATGACGAAGAGACAATTGGGGAAGATTATAAACAGTATAAGAGAAATCGAATCAACATTAAATCATGTCAATATAAAAGCCAAAATTATCAACGTTATGATTATAACCAAGATTTATGATGCTGAACCTAATATTTGGGCTAAAGTTATATCTAAATTCTTATTGAGATACAATGATGAAATAAGTCTTTTCATTCAAAGCGATCTCAAAACCAATTCTGACTATAAGTATCAAGAGATCATAGCTATTAATCCAAGTTTCGAACAGAGAATAAAATTTTGGGAAGGTGACAGATGTCAGTATAGACCAGATGTGTTTGATATGATTATTACAATGGGCGGTGATGGAACAGTCTTGTATGCTTCTTGGATGTTCCAAGCTATAGTTCCACCAATTTTGCCGTTCTCGTTGGGCAGTCTTGGATTTTTAACAGATTTCAATGTTGAAGAATATGAAGCAATATTGTACAGAATTATAGAGAAAGGATATCAATGTTCAATCAGAATGAGATTTGAATGTACAATCATGAAATCAAAGACAAGAGATGATAAGAATTCAGATTTAAGTACCCAAGTTAAACGATTAGGACATCGTGATTTTAAATCTCATGAAATATTTGAGACTTACACTGTTTTCAATGAGGTTGTTGTTGATCGTGGTCCGAATTCTGTGATGACATCTTTAGAAGTTTTCGGAAATACAGATGCTTTAACAACTGCAGAAGCTGATGGACTCATTATCTCTACTCCTAGTGGATCTACAGCTTACTCATTAAGCGCTGGAGGCTCTTTAGTTCATCCTGAAATTCCTGGTATTTTGATTAGCCCAATTTGCCCTCATACTTTGAGTTTCAGACCTTTGGTTATTCCAGAATCTATTATTTTGAGAATAGGTGTTCCTTACGATGCTAGATCAACAGCATGGTGTTCATTTGATGGTAAAAATAGAGTTGAGTTGAATAAGGGTGATTTAATTACGATTACTGCTAGTAGATTTCCACTACCATGTATTAAACAAACGACATCTAAAAATGATTGGTTTGATAGACTTAGCGAAACATTACATTGGAATGAGAGAAAGAAGCAAAAGCCTTTACCAGCAGATTTTAGTTATTAAACCATATTTGAACGCTTTTGTGTGTTTTATTTTGTTCACTCTTTTCTCATTCTTTATGAAGTGACACAAAAACAACAATATCCTAAATAAAAGCTTTTGGTGAGATTTCACTAGATGGAATAATGAAATCTAATTAGATATCTACCAGCATACATCAATCGTTCATATTTGAAATGGCATCGGCAATGAGTAGCATTATTCGATTTTATGAAGGTGATGAAGAATCAGTCAATTCTTCATGTCAAACGCATGGTCTTTCGCCATTAGAGATCAATATGAATTTATCCTGCTCAATTCAAGGTGATTATCCAAATCATATCTCAAGCTCTCTCTTGCTGGATAGAGTGGAAGATTTTCCAGCAAGGTTGACGACTGAAGTTTTTTTAGACGAAGAGATCGAGAATAGTGCCATAAATCTGCCAGGAAAGTCAATATCTTCCTCAATCACAGATATTTTATATTCTTTATCTTTGAAGGCTTTGAATTTGGCTAGGAGAAACTCTTGGACTAGAGCCAAAAGCGTGGACGCTGTTGTTGTTTCTGAATCCTTACCTATTACGCTCCCCAACTTTGGGTCAGCTATAGATGTTATATCAGATTCTCCAATTGAACCGCTATTTACTGGTCGATATGGTAATATGGTTAATGTATGTGAAGAAGATGATGAGAGTGATATTGTTGACAAGATGCTGCAAGGTTTCGTCGAGTATGTTTGTTATCAAGAAAAGATGGATAAAGGAATGGGTTCTCAAGTGAGGGCTCAGACTTTGAACGATGAGGAGGAGAGTGAAATGGCAAATAATCAGGAATTGGTAGCCTCACCTACTATTATTGTTGGTTCAAATCTGAATATTTCTAAATCTGACAATCCCCTGAAGCCAAATGTCGTTCCTGCCACTTATCATGAAGAATCTAAGCAAACTTTGTTTGAGAATGATTGCAATGGTGGTGATAACGTATCATCAAGGATTAGCACGCTATCAAGAATGAGATCAAAGACTAAAACACTTTTCAGACAACTATCAACACATATTGAGAATGAAGAGAAGTTATACGAGGATACTATAATTAGTCTAAAGAGAAGGTTTTCGGAGATTAAATTTGGTCAAAGACCCAGTCAAAGATGGATATGGTCCCGAAAAACCGATTCAAGCACTATTGGGTTCCCTTATAGCAACTATGGTTCGAATCAGAATATTGATAAAGTCAGTGATGATATAAAAAGAACAAGTTTATTGGAACTGTTTCAATCACAAAACTTTAATCAAAGGCTACAAGAAGGCACAGTGATTGAGAGGAAGCCATATCCAACTCAAAATGATGAAAATGTAGCAGTAGATGATGTTATATATATGCCGAACAGGAAAAGTGATGACGATTATTATTTGACCAAGAAACATCAGTTCAATCTTAAAAGAAGTCGCTCAATTCATGGTATTGCTAAACAGATTTTTAGGTTTCGATCTCACAATGAATTGTTATAAACCCTGAAAGCACAATACAGATATTATTTTTCTAGATAGCTCAACTACTGCATGTAGCTTATATGTCAGATCTAATTTTTGAACAACTGAGCTACTAATTTTTTTGAGAGTTCATAGTACTTATAAAGTGAGTAAACGATCAAGCGGTATTTATTATTGAGAGTTATATAAAGGAAAAAGGCATTCAACAATTAAAAACAAACCAATCCTAAAGGTCCTCGTTAGCACAATTGTCCTAAAATGACGAAAAAATGGTTCATAGATTTGGGAAGAGACTGAAGAGCAAAAGAAAAGAGAAGAATAAAGGAGAGAGAGATTGCATATGTGTCCGAGAATCAAGCCCACTCAATCTCTTCCAGAGCCTTGGAACCAAGAATATTTCAGGCTATACTCATCTTTTAGGCTCCTTTATTTTATAGTGAAGTATCTAAGAGAAAAGATAATAAAGTTTGGTGAGGTTTTGGAAAAATTTCACTGCTTTTATAGAGATTAATGTATTTGTGGTTGATTGGGTTACACAAAAACCTGAAAACCATTGGTTGAACACTCGAACTTATATATATTTAGAATAATGTGACACAAAGATAAGAAAAAATAAAGGGACAGTTGAATGGAGTTTACACAACCTAGGTTTTATGGTATCAGTTATGGAAGTGGAATAATAATACTGTTTATAATTTGTGCACGTTGACTATAAAAGAACTGTCATAAAATGAGACCTTGAAGACTTATAGTCTTAGACTAGTCCCCATGGGTTTGAAATGAGTCCCTGGCCGAGAAAGAAGGCGGACTTTTTTGTTTTGTTAAAAATTCTGGGGAAAATCGCGGGTGGAAAAGTGGACAAAGTAAGGAAAAAACTTTGCACAAAACTCGATTAAAAGGTCGATTTCGAGCTTTGAGTTGACGAGAAATCCATTATTGATATCCTAAAATCACAGATCTCACATATTCAAACATCGATATCTAATAATCCATAAAAAGAATGCCAGTTTATACCGTTTCTCATGTATGTTTTTTTATTTTTGTTTTTCATTTCCTTTCACTATCATTCTTATTGCTCGATTTTGATCTGATAAACTAACAGATTTAAATTTTATAGGTCCAAAATATTAGGATTTGTGTTGTGATGGTTGGTTTACCAGCAAGAGGTAAGTCATTCATATCACAAAAAAGTATGTACTTCACTATTTCTCAAGGAGTTCTTGAACCCTTTGCGTTGTGGTTTATTTTTGGTTATACCTCCTTTTGAGATTAACAGTTTTATTAACACATGTTTTAGTTGTGCGGTATTTATCTTGGCTGTCCATAAAGGCAAGAGCTTTTAATGTTGGTAATTATCGTCGTAAACAAAATTCACATCCAGATGCTGAGTTTTTTGATTCACATAATGAAGCTGGGTTGAAGAAAAGACAGGAAGCCGTTGATGCTGCAATCAATGATATGATGACTTGGTTTAGTGATGAATCTGGTGTTGTTGCTATATTGGATGCAACAAATACTACTCTTCAAAGAAGAGAATGGGTGCTGAGCTTATTGAGGGAGAATTCTATTGAACCTATGTTTTTAGAAAGCTTCTGTGAAGATCAAAATGTGATCATGAGAAATGTGCTTGATGTTAAGACTACTTCACCAGATTATGTTGGTCAAGACCCAGATGTTGCTATCAAAGATTTTATGAAGAGAATTGAGAAATACCAAGAAGTATATGAACCGTTAACATTAGAAAATAGCAAAGATTTAACATTTGTTAAATTGATCAATGTTGGGAAGCAAGTGATAATAAATAAAATTGAGACTTATCTTGAGAGTCGAATTGTTTACTACGTGATGAATTTACATGTTAAGCCAAGAACAATTTATTTATCAAGACATGGAGAATCAATGTATAATCTGGAAGGTAAGATTGGAGGTGATGCAGATTTAAGTGAACGTGGTTTCCAATATGCTAAAAAGTTGCCACAATTAGTGAAACAGGCATTGGGTGAAGATGCTCAAGATGTGAATTTAACAGTCTGGACTTCAACTTTAAAGAGAACCCAACAGACCGCTCAGTATTTGGGTTATGATAAGCTGGAATGGAAAGCCTTGGATGAGTTAGATGCAGGAGCATGTGACGGATTGACTTATGAAGAGATTGAGGTGAATTTCCCACAAGATTTCAGAGAACGTGATGAGAACAAGTATGAATACAGATATCGTGGTGGTGAATCTTATAGAGACGTTGTTATAAGATTGGAACCTATTATCATGGAATTGGAACGCCAGGAAAACATCTTGATCATTACGCATCAGGCAGTGTTAAGATGTATTTATGCATACTTTATGAATGTCCCACAAGAAGAGAGCCCTTGGATGTCTATCCCATTGCATACATTGATCAAATTGGAACCAAGAGCATTCGAAACGATTGTTCAGAGAATTAAAGCTGATATTCCTGCTGTCAGCACCTATAAGGAGAAAGGAACCAGTAAGCTTGGGGAAAAAGTGGACCCAAAGAACAAATCTAAAAACCTAATCACTGGAGCTCCGTTATCTGGATGAAGTAGAAACAAAAAACATATTAATATTCATTTAGCACAACACATTAAGCGCATCACCAATCTATTCTTATTAACATCGTAAAAACACTTTCACTTCCTATTTAGGAATCCGACATAGACGCGGCACTGACCTGGGAAATTTAGATTTCGCGGTAATCAAAGGCACTTTTTCCGCCTGCAAAATAGATAAATCGGTGACTCGTAATGGTAGTTTTGCCTGTAATTAATTAGTGGAGATTGCGCTGAAAAACGTTCGAAGGAATCCTGCTTGACTTAAATGGATAGACTATTTAAAAACAGTCGACATTCCACAGACAGAAGGGGTTCGCATCGAGATAACTCAGCAAACATGTCAAATGAAGATGTAAACTCTTCTGGCTCAGACCAGGAGCACGATATGGTGAACTCTCTCCAGGAGACTTCTGTATTTTCACAACATCAAACATTTGATTCGTACTCTACAAACCCTACCACACAAGTTTCATCCTCTTTCCGCTACCAGAAAGGTCTCTCTGCACTCACTGAGGATGATGAAGATGATGGGCTATCGCAGCCGGGTGGGTTCTTAAGCAACATAGATAACGTTGGGAAACCACTTCGTGTGATAAGCTCAGATAGGTATGATCTACTAACTAGATCAAACACTAATACTTCGATAGGAGGATCTAGCATACGCAAAGGAAGTACTACTAGTGGTGATGGAAGAAAAGATAGTGATAGTGCGGGTACAAGTGGTGGTGCTTTTGCCGGGATAAGTACTGAAACTCGTGAAGCTATCAGTTTGAAGAAGACTGAACAGGAATTAGCATTATTGAGTGATAGTTTATTGGAGCTAATGGATAGAGTTAATCAAAATGTGGTGAATATTTCTAGAGCAAGTATATCATTGGTGGAATTGTTGGATGAAACTTTTGGGTTCGAGCCATACAAAGGTCCCTCCCTTACTGTTGAGAATAATGAATCATTGAGAAATATATTGAAAGTAATTCTACAATTTCATGATACATTTTTAAGGTTTGAAGTATATGAGAATTCAAAGAATTTATTGAAAAGAAGTCTAAAAGAGTTTTTACATAAATTAGGATTCAAAATTGAAGAGAACTCTTTTGGTACTATCCCATTTGTGAAGAACTTTTCCATTGATAATAATTGTGGGTTACCAAATGTGGATAGTGTGAAAACAATCCTAGATAGGATTTTAGATTCAAGTTCCTCGATGATATCAGATCAAGAAGGTGCTTTCATTGCTCCAATACTACGTGGTTTAACCAAACAAAGTTCAATAATATCCATTATGTTTGGTTTCCCTGATCCTCAATCTGATCATTATGATATAATCAATGCACTATTCCAAACATTCCCAGATATTCATTTCTTCATAAAAAAAGATTATATCAAACCATGTGCCGGCAAATCATACAAATTCGTACCACCTTTTAGAATCCCAAACCAACGTTCTCCAGAGATTTCAGTTTCAATATCCTCTGCTAATGGAATTAAATCAAGTGGAACTTTAGGTGGTTATATAGCTCCAAAGTTTACTACAAAAACTGATAAATCATTATTGAAATATAAAGGGTCCCATTATGCTTTAACTTGTGCTCATGTGCTATTAGGAGAGGATCAAGACTATCCAATAACTACTGTACCGTCAAGCGTTCTTATGAATGCTTATAAAAATGCATTGGATGAGGAAAAAGAGAAATATCAAAAGGATACCATTGAATATAAAGCATATGAAGCGGAATTAATAAACTGTGATGAAAAATATAGTTTAAAATTGGGACAAGTCATTTGGGGTGAAAGAATATTAATAAAGAATAAGATTAGTGATATTGCAATTGTGAAGATTGATGATTCTATAAAGAAAGTTGAGAATTCCTTAGGTGAAGATCCCCAAATTCCTGTCAATTTTAAATTTAAAAATGGGTTCATAAAGAAAGTTATACCAACATCTCAATTTAAAACATATTCAAGAGTTTTCAAGATTGGATCAAAGACTAAATATACTTCTGGTGATATCAACGGAATGAAAATAATTTATTGGCAAGAAGGTCATATCCAGACATCTGAGTTCGTAATCTCATCTCCTGAGCCAATTTTTGCGAATGGTGGTGACTCTGGAAGTTTAATCTTACATGATATGGCCAATGAAACTGGCTTAGGAGTTGTAGGGATGCTTCATGCTTATGATGGTGAATTGAAACAATTTGGTTTATTTACTCCAATTGAAGATGTTTTGGGTAGATTGAAGGAAGTTACTGGTTTAGAATGGGTATTTATATAATGGAATGGAATGAAATGAATTTTATGGCTTACAACTATAGTTATCTTTTTTGTATTCAAGTTATTATTCTCTCTATATATATATATACAAAAGCTGGAGAGAATGAACTTTATTTTTAGAATATTGGGGCGTGATTTTTGTATTGGGGGTCATCTCTTCATAATTATAAGAATTCTTTGGCTTTTCTCTTGTAAGCATTACAATCTCTCAACCAGTCTCTATAAGCTTTTAAACTTAGGATCTTTTCACCATAGTAATCAGGGACTGGGTTACTGAAACTTTGAGAAGATGGATTAACCCTGTTCTTAACAATTCTTTCCAAAAACTCTTTATCCTTAACCTTGAATTGATCCAAGATCTTCGAATTCTTCAATCTAAAGACAAAATTACCCAAAATTGGACCCAATAAGTATCCTAAAGCACCTGTGGTCAAGAATCCAGCAAAAAAGATCATAAAAGGATCAAAACCAAAAATCATTTGTGTAGGATCGATTTCAATGTTGGAAATGTATTGCCATGATAAGGAAGAAGTAATGACAGCAGTTGTTACAGAAGAAGCAACATTAATTGTACGTTGTTGTTTACGCAGTTTAAAGAAATCAGTCCATGCTAATTGAGTGTTTGTAGTGTTATTTTCAGCTGGAGCTTCCTGTTTTAGTTGCAAAGAGTTGTGGAAAAAACGGATTTGACTGGTTTGTGCTGAGATTTGACGTCTCAAGGCAGAATTGACGGTGGTTCTAAGCATTTTCACTCGGTTTTTTATCAAGTTATTGGGCTGAACTGTTTATCAATTCCAGAAAATAAGGCAAAAATTTATCAATTTGTAAAACCGGGTAATCTAATTTCACACTTAGGAGTGAAGTCACGTGGCTTTCATTTTTAGTGGAAAGCCCGATAAAGAAATTACACCACAAACAACGAATTAGAACGAAGCACAACCAGAGAAGAACTGCAAAAAACACAGTGAAACTACTTTTAAAGGCTACTGCTCACTGGGTTTGAAGAGATCAGACTAACACCAACTCCAATTGTTCTTGAAAGGAAAATTACAGCCAGCGTTGTGGAAATGAGTTCACCTCTTTCTTCTGAGGAACAGAACAGCCTGTTACAAAATGCTATTCAAGTCATCCAGCAAGAGACATCACATATGAGAAGGTGTTTAGAAACTAAAGGGAAATTGATGGAAGCACTCAAGCATGCTTCTAATTTCCTCACTGAATTGAGAACTTCTCAATTGACTCCAAAACAGTACTATGAGCTGTATATACTGGTGTTTGATTCTTTGAATTTATTGGCTGGTTTCTTGAAAGATAACCACCCCCATCACCACTTAGCGGACTTATATGAACTTGTTCAGTATACCGGGAATATTGTGCCTCGTCTTTACTTGATGGTGACTGTAGGTACTGTCTACATGTCAGTACCGGATGCCCCTTTGAAGGAATTGATGAAAGATATGCTAGAAATGTGTAAAGGTGTCCAATATCCAATTAGAGGTTTATTCCTGAGATACTATCTCTCTCAAAGAATTAAGAATCTACTTCCAGAAAATCAGGACTCGATCCAGTTTATCATCAACAATTTTATTGAAATGAATAAGTTATGGGTAAGATTACAACATCAAGGTCCTTCCAAGGACCGTATAAAACGAATCAAAGAGAGAGAAGAGATTAAGATTTTGGTTGGTTCTAACTTAGTCAGATTATCACAGCTTGATAATGATAAAGAATATTATAAGAGCTATATATTACCAACTATATTGGAACAGATTGTCCAATGTAAAGATGTGATTGCTCAAGAATATCTTTTGGATGTTGTCATCCAAGTCTTTCCAGATGAATTTCACTTATTCACCTTGGATATATATCTGGATTGTATTAAAGATTTGAATCCAAATGTCAGTTTAAAGAAAGTATTGATAACATTGATTGATAGATTAACCAGCTTTGCTCAACGAGAAGGCTTGATTGAGTTAAAGAATTTGAGCATTTATGAAGCAAAAGATAAGGTTAGGAGATTAGAGTCTGAGGCTTCAGAAGAAGATGTGAAAGGTGTGATAGAACAGGAAGATGGTTCCAAAGAACCAGCCGAACTAGAGCAGAAAGGTGCTCACGAAGTGACAGAACAAGATGAAATTAATGAAGGTAAAGTGGAAATTGATTCTAAAGCAGTAGAAAAATCTATAGAAAAAATCAATGATCCTCAAGAAGATACAACCTTTAATATTTTGGATATCAATCTTTTTGATAAGTTCTGGAGTTTTATAAATGATTTGGACGAGGCCCGAGAATTAACAATTGAAGAAATAAGTTCACTTTTAGACTCAATCTCAAGATTAAGTTTGACTTATTATCCTACCAAATACGAGTATATTGATCAAATATTAGCATTTGCTATCAACAAGATTAAAGAGCTTCCAACAGCTACTGACTCAGCTAATCAAAACTTCAAACTATTACTATTAGCACCAATCAATAATTATCCAAATCTTCTGGATATTCTTAAACTTTCAAGTTTTGAAGAATTATTAAGCAATCAACCAGGATCAATTCAAAAGGCTATTAGCCTTGGAATTTTGGATAAGTTGATTGCTCAAAGTATAAAAATTAAAACTCTTGAAAATGCTAATGGAATTTTCAAACTTTTGGGAGTCTTGATAATTAATAAACCTAAAGAACTTATCTCAAATGATCAAGAACCAGTTGAATTTGTTATTGAACAAGAGAAACTATCAAAACTGATTCACTTGGTTTGGAATAAGGATCCAAAAATCCATTCTAAGTTGTTGACAGTCGTCAAAAGTTTGTTGAGTGCGGGTAGTATTAAATACACCTACCCAACTTTATTCTTCAATACGTTAAAATTGATCAGAAGAAACAAAATTGACGATATTCAGAATTCATTATTCAAATTTACCTCTAGAATTATCAATGATTTATATCGTGCAGGTTTGAATGAATTAAGTTTCAAACTATACCTATCAAGTGCGATAATAGCAGATCAAGTCAAGTTTGAAGAAATATCCTATGAATTCTTTGCTCAAGCCTTTACGATCTACGAAGAATCAATAAGTGACTCAAGATTACAATACCAATCAATAGTTTCACTCGCTGGAGCCTTACAACAATGCAGAAACTTTTCCCGTGAGAGTTATGACACATTGATCACTAAAACTGCACTTCATGGCTCAAAACTATTAAAAAAACCAGATCAATGTCGTGCAGTGTATCTAGCTTCACATTTATGGTGGGGAGTGGAAATCCCAGCACTTGGAGAAGAAGAAGGTGTCACTAATTTCTATAGGGATGGCAAGCGTGTTCTTGAGTGCTTGCAGAGATCATTGAGGGTGGCTGACGCTTGTATGGACTCTATTGTTAGCATTGAACTATTTGTCGAGATTTTGAATAGGTGTCTCTACTATTTTATCCATGGTAATGAAAACATCACAGTGAAATACATTAATGGATTGATTGAATTAATTCAAACCAATTTAGAGACCTTGGCCAGTGAAGGAACTCCTCAAAATACACAAAATAATAACAACGAAACTCCAAAAAAGCACTTTCAGAGAACTTTGGACTATATAAACTCTCAGAAAGATATCGATGAGAGATTTCAACTTATTAAATGGTGAACTTTATTAGAAATGATATACTTTTATGCCTTCTTTTCATTACGTAATTTTCAAGTACCCTTTTTTATATGTAAACAAGAGCAAAAATAATCTGATTTTAAGTTAAATTTAGGCTAATTTAGTGGAAGATGACGAAGATAAATAGCAATTTGGACAGGATTGAAGATTCTAAACCAATAGAAGGTTTAGATCAGGGAGATATTGAAAGAAATGGTGATTTAAATGTGTTTCAAGAGTCTAATCCAGAAAGTTCAAATGAAGATAAAGATGATGAAGATGATGAAGATGATGAAGATGATGAAGATGACGAGGATGACGAAGACGAAGACGACGATGAAGACGAAGAAGGTGAGGACGATGATGATGATGACGAGGAGGAGGAAGAGCCACCAATTTTCAACTATCAACGACTTACAAAACTCCCCAAACCTTTCTTCAACAAAGAATTGATCACTGCAAGTCTGATTCATGAATCTCTATTTGCATTTGGAACATCATCAGGTCTTCTTCATGTCACAAAATCAAATTTTGAAACTATAGGGACCATAAGGAGTAGGAGATCCCCAATTCTGTCTATCCACACTGATGGATTCACTATTATCGCCTGCTCTATGGATGGTACGATAATGGTATCAAATATTGCCAATTTCACCAGTGTTACTGCTTATGATTTGAAACTTCCGACATTCAGCGTTGTATTGAATGGAAATTATAAAGATACAAAGAGTTTTATATATGGTAATAAGAATGGACAAGTCATACAAAGTACGTTGAATTGGCTGGGTAATAGAAATGATAAAGTTCTGTATGAGGATCTTGAAGGTGGAGCTGTTGTTAAATTGGAGATTTTAGGAGATTTATTAATATTCTTTAACAATATTGGTATTGGATTCTTTAGTCTAAGTCAAGAGAAAGTGATACGTATTATAGAAGTAAAAGATAATTCTGCTCCAGCAGAGCTAATTTGGCCCAAAAGTTGTTTTGTTGAAAGAGATCGTTTGGTTGTTGGCTGGCGTAATAGAATCTGGGGATTCAAATTTGATGGATTGTTTAATGAAGAACCAATTATTAAAAAGAACTTCAAGTTGGGATCAGCCATAACAAATTTTAATCAAAGGCCTGAAATTGTGATAAATATCGAGTTTCAATTCAAGTTAGATCAAGAAAGTCTAATATGTGGGATTGGTTCTTTTAAAGATGATTGTCTTGTTATTTTAACTATTCATTCAACTCAAGGAAAGCTTGAGTCATCACCAGAATTAAGAATAATAAATTGTATAACACATGAAGAGATCTCAACAGATGAAGTTTTACTGAAAAATTTTCAACGATTAAGAGTGAATGATATTCAATTAGGACAATTCATTGGGAAGTCATTTCAATATTACATAATAACATCTATGGATGGTATTATTTGTGAAGAATTAGATTTAAAAGGACGTTATGATTGGTTTATTTCAAGAGGAAAATTCTTTGAGGCTTGGGATATAAGTGAACATTTGATTGGATTCAAAGATAGAGTTGAATTGGGAATCAAAGAAGTCCAAAAGATTCTAGATAGAGGCAATGATGATGATATATGGCAGGAAGCTGCAATTTTCTTAAAGAAAGTTTTAATAACAAATCGTGATTATGAAGATTATTTACAAGAAAAATGGGAACAATGGTCTTGGATATTTATACATAGTGAGAAACATTTGATTCTAGCCTCAATCCTGCCTTTAGAAAAATCTTTACCTGAATTATATTATGATGAATGTCTTTTCAGATTTTTAGAATCTGATGTTGCAAATTTTATCCATTATTTAAACAAATGGGACGGTTTATATGATTTTGATAAAGTTACAGAGAAAACTGAAAGATATTTGGAATCAAATCATGAACTAAAGATTACGAGACATTTAAGTGAACTCTATCTAAAACATGGGGCTTATAATAATGCAATACCACATCTTATTAAATTAAAAGATTCAAGAACAATTGATATCTTATCTGGAAATCACCTGTTACAACAATATATGCAAAATTTACCAGAAATAATTAGATTTGATATTTCATCTGAAGATCTTGAAAATGCATTAATTGATCAAATTGAAGAAAATACTTCAAAACTGATTACTATTCTTGTGGGTAATCGACATGAGGTTATTCCATCTCGATTTATTGAATTGATGGATTCAAATGGATTAGAAATCATAAGCTTCTTATATTTGAAAAAATTATCCAAAATTGATGAACTTTCAACGGTTGATTTTGAAACTGAATTAGTTTCATTATATTCAACTTTTGAACCAAGAAGTCTATTGAAATATCTTAAACATAAACAACACTATGATATTGATCGAGCTATGGAAATCATGTCATCCAAAGGTTACTATAAAGAACTAGTCTACTTATTAGGAAAGACAGGAAAGAGTAAAGAAGCCATGGTTTTATTAATTGATGAGATGAATGATTCAAAAAAAGCTATTGAGTTTGCTATAGATTCCAAAGATGATGAGTTATGGGAAATATTATTAAGTAAAGGATTACACAAACCTTCATTTTTGAAAACATTACTCGAGGAAGCTACTCAAATGATTGATTCAAAGACTATTGCAAGGATTCCAGAGGACACTGAAGTTATTGGTCTGCGAGATCTACTAATAAAGATGTTTAAAGAGAATTCACTAACTTTATCATTACAAAAAAGCATTCTAAATATAGTTGAAATTGAAGGAACCAGAAACAGTGATATCCTGAACAGTTTGAGAATCACAGGGCATGTTTATAATCTACCAGAGGGATTTTGATTGGCCGTTAAATTGAGAAATTACATTTAATTAACTATACTTTGTGTAGATATTACCCGGATGCGATGAGCTTATACCACAAATTTTCTACAAACAGCCAAAGAATTGTAAACAAAGAATATTTATATTAAGATAGTTCTTAATATCGATCTATTGAGATATGAGTACTGGTCATCCACGACTATTAGCTTGGAAGTCAAAGCAGGAGCTTTTGAAATTACGAGATTTATATACTTCGAACTCAAAAGCTTCACTTGAAAAGGCTATCTCAATAACTATATTCTATGAATCGAAATGCTCAATACCACACTCCTTAACATCTACTAAGCTTCTAACAGCTCTTAAACTTGAATTTGAAGCTTTGGAAGATCCATCACATAGTACAAATATGACATTACTACAAACCAGTGCGACTATGACATTAATCAGATTTGTAAATGGTTTACTTGATCCATTCCAACAAAGTCAATATGCAATTCCACTTTCTGTTCTAGCTAAACGGATTAGTCTACCTTCTAAATTTATCGAGATACGACATATGGGTACACATGAGGGACTTCCGAGTCTTGAAATGTTGGAAATGTTTGTTAACCAAGCACTGGAGTGGTTGATAGTGAATTATTGGGCAAATGTTGAAACTGATGAAACAGAAGAGGAGATGTTTATTAAGAAACTAAATCAAAGTAGTGGTAAGAATTCTGATGGTGTTAAAGGAACAGTTGATGTTAATAAAACAAGAGAATTGATTAAAATATATAGAAGGATAAGAAGAAATGATATCAATAAATTCTTTAAAATTGGAGATACATCAGAATCAGGAAAAGAATATTGGTCTTTAATAGAGGAGATTAAGAGTCAAACAGGATTTAATGGATTTTATGAAGTTCTTATTGAAAGAATAACAAGTTCCAAATTGAAATTTGATAATCTAAAGAAATTATATGAACCATTAATGAAGATTCTATTAGAGATTAATAATGAAGAAACTGGTGTTTTCATTATTGAATTCATTGATACTTCAATGAAGAGACTTTATGAGTATCAGAAACTACAAAAGATAGATATTATTAAAAGTGAAATCGAATCACATCAATTGGAGAAATGGATTGAATTTTCATTAAAGATCAATACTTCAAGAGATTTGGAGGTAGAAAAAAGTTTGATTGATACTATAAGTAAGCATTCAATGAATTTATCTATTGAATTGTTGAATTTAATTAAATTGTACGATCATGAATTAATCTTAAGGAAAGAATCAAAGATTGAATTATTGACCAGTTTATTGGATAGTTCAACCAAAATCACAAGTTCAATAGCTAAAAGAGAGATTGATGATATTACTAGTGATCTTGAAAACTTAAAGAAGAAAGTTCGTTTAAATAAGAAACAAACTCGATCAGTGAAG
This sequence comes from Wickerhamomyces jianshihensis, assembly GCA_030562945.1. Classification (NCBI taxonomy): domain Eukaryota; kingdom Fungi; phylum Ascomycota; class Saccharomycetes; order Phaffomycetales; family Wickerhamomycetaceae; genus Wickerhamomyces; species Wickerhamomyces jianshihensis. Next base: position 56,101 of record JAKUAH010000243.1, read on the forward strand.
TTATTCGAACCTTATGAGAACTGGGTGATGAAACCGTTCGGTGTTCTATGATGGACTATATATATATATATATATATGAAAATATTAATAATACATCTACTTCTGATTTGTTTAATAACTTGGAAAGAACTCTTCCACAAGACAATTAAAAAAATAGTTTTAAAAATCAATAGAAATTATTGTAAATCAATCAGACATCCTAGGAAGGTCAAAGGGCGGTCACTGGCATTACTAAATTAGGTTCAATCGTAAGCTACCGAGGAAACTGCGAATGTTTATGGATTTTTCATCACCTTGAAATGACAATAATTCAAGATTTAATTAAAACTTAATTCAAAATAGATCTGAAGAACAAACTGTGAATGATAAATCAAGTTCGAAATAAACTTATTTCATTAAATTTCTAATCAATAGTTAGTAAAAATCATTTTATACCTAAAAAGATCACAGCAGATTGAAATCATATCTTTCAAAGCAAAACAATTCAGTAATGTCAATACTGGCAAGTATAAGTCTATAAACTCAAACCGAACCCTTTTTACAGTAGTCACAGTCTTAAAGAGTGAATAAACGAGGTAGAATCCCAAATCGTCATGGTCGAAGTCGGACTGGGAAAGAAGTAGAACAACATTATCATCATTAAAGCTATGAGAAAGATGGAAAAAAAAACAAATCGATTGAAATATCTGTGTCTTGAATAGATCTAAATCAAACAAAAACATACTTTCCCATTCACTTTTAGTTAATTTAAAACATTTCTCTCTCGTTTTAAAACAAGAATTTGAATAAAATTGATAAAAGTCAAAGTTTCGGTGCAAAATTTTCGCTTTTTTATACCGCCAATTTTCCCAATTTCGAGGAAAAGCGGGTAACTTTTGTTGTTTAGTTAGGGCAAATTGAACCTATTGAAATAAATATCGATAGTTTTGCAGTTTGGTAGGGTTAATGGCTAACCATGTCCAAATTCACTTATGATTCTCATCTTTCGAGTAGGAAATATAACTCACAATCGTCCTCTTTGTTGGTGGAGAAAATTACAAGGGATAGGGTCTTCAACTCACTCTATTATAATCAATACTGTTTCAATTTGGATGAAGTGACACTACTTGATATAACTACAAAGAAGCTGAACAGTATCGGAAGCTTCTACCCAAAGGGTAATCCATTCCCGTTCCTCTGTCTTGTGGTGGCACTTATTCAACTTTTACCCGATCAGGATATCATTGAGTTTTATATAAAGCAAGATCGGTTCAAATACTTGAAAGCATTAGGGTTATTATATTTCAGAATTGTTTATAAGGATCGTCAAAAGTTGGTTGAATGGTCTAGACTACCCGACTACAGAAAACTAAGGTTTTTCAATGGGACTGATTTCGAGATTATTCATATGGATGAACTTATAGATCGTTTGATAAATGATGAGTTCTTTATAGGTTTAAAACTAACATACATGGAAAAATCATGAACATTTAACAAGACATTCTCATCTTATTTATTCTCATACTCATATTCATACACCTATTGATATCAATAATCATTCATGGTCTTTAAATAAAATTTATTCATATATTCATATATCCATTCAGATAGCTCTTTTTACTCTTTTATTAGATTGTTCACCAGTATCAGCTTTTCTTTTCTTGCTTCCATTCTTACTAGCATTAGCATAGGCCGCACTTCTTGTACTTTCCTTTAATAGTAGATCTAAATTTAAAGCATCACCCAACACCACATTTCTAATATTATTACCACGAACATTGATAAAATCCACAACTACTGGGTCTCTATTCTTTAAAGTCATCTTTACTTTCTTCAATGAGATATTCATCTTTGGGGACACTGACACTATCACGCCTTGGATTATCGTACCATTCTTCAACTCAATTTGAACTGTTTCATTAGCCAATTTCATAAGGAACCTGAGGATGTGATATAGTTAGTATAAACAGAGCAAAATAAGAGTATTAAAAAAGACACCAAAACATACCCTACTAGTTTCATTTCTTTTTTTTTTTGTTTATTTTTTATGTATTTTCCAATGAGAATATGATTAAACACAAGTTGAGTCCAGAAAAGACTGAGTTTTAACGTTTAAAATGTGTTTGAAATGGCGTTAAAATCTAATGTTTTTGGTTGAAACGTCTAAATTTTTCACCACTTTTTGTTTCGCGAACATGTTTTTTTTTTTTTGCCTATTTGTCGTCCAAAAAACCACCAAAAAACCACCAAAAACAACGGCAAAGAAGCATTTAAAGACCGTTGAAAATGGGATTTTCTGTCAATTCGAAGAGCAAGACAATCAAATCAGATACTTATGATTCTGCCACGTCTTTTAACCAACTTGTTGGTGAAATTTCCAAGAGAAATAGACTGAATAAGAACAGAATTAGACTTACAAACAAAAACGGTCAATTGATCAACTCTGATGCGCTTTTAAACAGTGAAGGCAGTTCAGAACTGTTTGCCAAAGATTTAGGTCCTCAAATTGGCTGGAGATTGGTCTATTTGATCGAATATGTTGGTCCTATCATCTTCCATTTTTTGGCTTACAATTACTTCAAAAATGATGATTATGAACTAGTCTATAAATTAACCTTGATCCATTACTTGAAAAGGGAATTTGAAAACATCTTTGTTCATAAATTCAGTAATGCTACTATGCCATTGTTCAATATCTTTAAGAACTGTTTCCATTACTGGGTATTGGGATCTCTATCAGCTTTACAATACGGTGGATATGGTAATTTTGATTTTGGATTCAATTACAATAAAGATATTGCATTTTATATCTGGATCATCTCAGAGTTCTTCAATGGTGTCACACATATTCAATTAAGATTATTAGGTGATAAGACTTTAAGACAAAACAAAAAGAGAGAATTACCAAGAGGTGGGTTCTTTGAATTTTTCATTTCTCCTAATTACACTTTTGAAATATATTCATGGATCGCTATGGTGTTTTTAAACCCAAATCTATTCACCATTGGATTTGCTATTGTTGGTGCAGTTCAAATGTACTTTTGGGCAATTAAAAAGGATGCTCGTTATGGTAGAACTGGTAGAAAATTCTTGATTCCATTGATCTTTTAAACTGAGAAAAAAAAAAGAAAGAAAAGCAATCTAATAGCAAAATAACAAGGAATCAAGAATCAAGAATCATGAATCAGAAGGATTATTTTCTTTAGCAGTACAGCTTATTGTTAAATCACTGCAATGATTAAACTTTTATTGCTCTATTCGATTGTTCTCAATTACGTCATCTCATTCCCATTACATAATAAACAACAAATAAAAACCCCATTTTAGGAAATAGCTGCCCAAAGTAGCACGTGTTTACGTAATTATGGCATAATTTCTGGAAAACATCCTGCTGTCCGAACCAAAAACAGACACTTTGGAGTGACGTCAAATGACGTAGCGTCCTATGGCTGAAGAAAAGTATATAAAGAGCAAGTTTTGGCCCCTTCCAACAATTGGGTTTGATTAAAAAAGTAACAATAAAACAACAGTTTATTATTATTATCACAAACACAAACACAAGGAACAATGTCGTCTCATACATCAACTAAAACCACTCCTTTACAATCGCCAGTTCCAAGAACAACCTCTTTTCTGAATAATGACGGTATCGATGAGCTAAAACCTCTCACAAGAAAGAACAGGGTTTCTTCTTTATCGTTATCTGATCAATGGTCCAATGGATTTTCATTCACTCAACTATCGCTGGAGGATAAGAATGAGATTACTCATAAAAGAGTTGCATCATATGCATTTGCATTTGATATCGATGGTGTTATTGTGAAAGGTCCTCAAACAATCCCAGAAGCTAAAGAAGCTCTTAAATTACTTAATGGTGAAAATAAATACAATATTACAGTTCCATATATCTTTGTCACAAATGGTGGTGGTCGTTCTGAACAGGCGAGATGCACTGAACTAAGTGAGAGATTAGGAATTGAAGTCACTCAAGATCAAGTCATTCAAGGTCATACTCCTATGAAAGATTTAACTAACATCCATAAAAACGTTCTCGTTGTTGGTGGTGTTGGTGATGCTTGTAAAAAAGTTGCTGTTGAATATGGTTTTGAAAACGTTTACACTCCTCTAGATATTATGAAATGGAATCCATCTGTTACTCCTTACCATACTCTTACTGAAGAAGAACTTGAAGTTGCTGAAGATCATGATTTCAGTAAAATTGCTATTGATGGGATCTTAGTTTTTGCCGATTCTAGAAATTGGGCTGCTGATCAACAAATCATTTTAGATTTATTATTAAGTGTTAATGGTGTTATGGGAACTTCTTCCAAAACCTTTGATGAAGGTCCATCAATCTATTTTGCTCATTCAGATTTCGTTTGGGCTACTGATTATAACTTATCTAGATATGGTATGGGTGCTTTACAAGTTTCTATTGCTGCTCTTTATAGAGAACATACCGGTTTGGAACTTGAACCTGTTAGATTTGGTAAACCTCAAAGAGGTACTTTCAAATATGCCAATAAAGTGTTAAGCTCATGGAGAAAAGATGTTTTAGAAGATCATGTTAATGGTTCTAATGAACCAGATTCCAAAAACTCGGTCTTTGATTCAAGTGATGATGATGACGATGAATCAAGTGAAGATGATGAACCATTAACATTTAAAGGTTTAAAGAATATGAAGCTAGAATTAGATCTACCTCCAGCATCAACAGTTTATTTTGTTGGTGATACTCCAGAATCTGATATCAGATTTGCAAACTCCCATGATGCCTCATGGCACTCAATCTTAGTGAAAACTGGTGTTTATCAAGATGGTACAATTCCAAAATATAAACCAAAACATATCTGTGAAAATGTCTTAGAAGCTGTGAAGTATGCAATTGAAAGAGAACACCAATTGGAATTGAAAGAATGGAATGAAAAGAATAAACGCCTGAATCATTTAAGTTCTTCTACTGATCAGACTAAAAAAGGTGCATTCGATTTAAAAGCTGAAGATTCTTCATCAACCCCAGTAGATGCTTAAACAATAACTTCTTTTGCTGCTGGTCCAGTATACCCCCCCTTTTCATTGATGGATACTGCAGATATTTATTTGCATTTGAGTACTTTATGTTACTTCATTTTTAGAGTTTAATTGGTTTTATATATTGGGAATTATTATGGCTATAATATAAGATAGAATGTCATCTTTTTTTTTTATAAAATTTAATTTACTTATTACTTGTAGTTTAATAATGCTATTGTTGTGTATTTATATATTGTAAGTTATTCTTTTATCATATGATTTTGTTCATTTCTTGTAAAGAGTAATCCAATATAAAACTTTGTTCAACTAGATCATCAATTCTTTGGTAATGTCTTTCATTATATGGAACCAAAGCATCAATAAAGTTCATCAAACCTGGAATTTCAATTAATCTTTCAACTTTAAAACTTTTCAAGATGATATTAATCAATTTTTGTGATATTTGAAAGAATCTTGAGTTAACGTTCCAAGATCTGATTCTTTTGAATAATAAAAGAATCTGTTCGTCATTCAAACTTGGAATCAAATCATCTAGTTCCTTACCTAATATAGAAGTCTTATCCTCTTTTGTAATAGAACCTATAGAATTCTTTAAAACATTGTATAATCTCATTGGATGGTCCAATTTTAAAGCAAGTAAAAATGCATTAGTCCAATCACCACCGTTAATATAATTCAATAGACTTTGCTCTTGTTCAATCTTCTCTTTCATTTTAATCTCTTCTTCTTTATTTAATTCTTCAGTTTTATCCTCCCAGAATTGGAAAACACCATCAGCATCAGCACTAATGAATTCATCACCTTGATCCTTGATTAAAATAGACCAAATTCTATTAGCATGCATATCCAATGTTTTTATACATTCACCTGTTCCCATTTCCCAGATCTTTATTAAACCATCAGCACCAGTAGATATCACTTTCTCAAATTTATTCAAGAAATCCACTCTTTGAACAGAATTTGTATGTCCTTCAAAAGTCTTTAAACATTGAAAATCTGTCAAAGACCATAATTTTAAAGTTTTATCACCTGAAGCTGTTAATAGAACTTTATCAAAATCACAAAATTTCACATCCCATAAACCACGTTTGTGACCTTTTAATAATCCTAAAACTTCACCTGATTCCAAGTCCCACACTTTACAAGTCTTATCATAACTTGCTGTAGCAAAATATTCATCATTTGGTGAAATATCAAGAGCATTTATATCTTTTTCATGTGCTCTTCTAGTGAATTCTGAAGATTTGACTATTATAGGAAGTTGTGAATCTTGTTTAATCTTAGGAATATTCCATTTCTTAATAGTTAAATCATTTGAACCTGTGATTAAGAATTTTGGATTTGAATCTGATGATTTTGGTAAAGAAATAGCACCGATTGAACTAGCATGACCTTTAAAAATAACTACTTGGATGAATTTATTTTCATCTTCATCATATTTCCATAAAATGGCATCATGATCTTTTGAACCAGTTGCTATCCATAGCCCATCATTTGAAGAGTCCAAACAGTTTAATAAATCAGTATGAGCTTCATAGATTTCAACTTCAAAAGGTTTTAATGGATCAATTATACGTAATGCTGGAGAATTAGTGGCTAATGCTAATAAATTTTTATGTGGACCAACAGCTTTCATATCAGCAATAGTACCATGATTACCAGCAATTTTCTTCAAAATACCAATGGGTAAATCATGTTCAATAACTGATATGTCTATTTCAATCAATGTCTGATCTGAAAAGATTAAGAATAAGGAGTTTGTATCGGTTCTTAAAACACCAATTATCATTAATTCTTCAATTGGTTTGGTCGTTTGTGTGATTAATTCACCCGACTTATAATCCCATATTTTGAATTGACCTTCTCCACCAGCTGTATAAATATAATCTCCTTCAATGAATCCACATGATTCCACTTGTTGTCTAACACTCAGCGTTCTAATAACTTTCCATGATTTAGTATTCCAGATCATAACAACATCATCTCTACCACCACTAATCAATACATCTCCATTCACATCTAATCCCCTAATAGCACTGTTATGTTCATTTAAGTTAGCAATGTTCTTTCTCTTAATCAAATCCCAAACTTTGATTAAACCATTAGTATCACCACTAAATAATTTCCAACTATTTGAATTTAATTCCCCATTAAAATATAGTGCAGAAATGGTTGATCCATGACCTTTAAAAGAATGAGTTACGAAACCATTTTCAATATCAAATACGATAACATTACCATCGCTTAACCCAAATGAAAATAAAGTAGATGTGGAATCAGCAGCACTAATGAAACAACTCGAACTTAATTTAAAGTTTTTAACAAATCTTCCTAAATGCAAGTCAAATATTCTCAACTGTTGCGACTGAGAAACAACACCTAAGAATTTCCCATCTGGTGTAATTTGTAAACACGTCACTGTCTCTCCATCACCTTCCAATTTGTGTAAGATCTGATTGGTTTCTAAATCAGTGATTACAATGTCTTCTATGACAGCAGTAGCCAGTATGGAGCCATCAAGGTTTAGCGTAGCAAGAGCACCACCAACATAGAATGGTACAAGCTCATGTGAAACATAATTGGTCTTGAAACTCATCGCTCACTATTCAAAATGAATCTTTTAACTATCAATAATTCCAGTGAAACCAAAAAAAGTGTTTAAATTTTTAAGAAAAAAATTTGAAAACATTACCCGGCCTCATCGCTTATGTAATATATGATTATGTAATCATTTGTACAACACTTCGAAGATGAGCTTGATATACAAAAAGTACTCTGGTTCTGTGTCTGGATCTTATCTATTTAGAGTTGATCCATTGTTCTGTGTTTTCTCTTTTAAATCTTACACTTTTTTTGATTTTTTTTCGATTATCAGAAGCCAAAGAAAGAACTGGGTGTTTAGGGAGAATGCAAGATATATGCCAATCACATATAATTCTTTGTCAATTTAATGGAATGTTTATGCGTAGACTGAACTAAATAGGCTGGTGAATATAATCATATGGTATATGGGCTCAGTTTACCTTTGAGGCGATAGAAACAACCAAACAAATATGAAACCCGAGAGGTGTATAGTGGTGTCTTCTCACACTAATACGTTGAAGTTAGTGGTTTCAGAGCAATCAACAAATACAACTTTGAAGAAGTCAGACTTTATGTTGATGATATCAAAGCGACAGACTTCACTCTGACTTTGACCGATTCTATGTATCTCTTTATTCACGAAGAACAAATCGCACTTAAATCAACTTTAAGATAGGTTATCTTCACGGAAGCAGTTCAGTATCCTTCATATGGTAGTGGTGCTGACATATCTACCTATGTGATTGATTCTAACAATTGTATTTATTACTTTCTAGTTCTCTGTTTTACTGAAAGGTGCCCGTGTTTCTATTTCGTGGGAGATGTTGCCTCTTATTATTCTTATGAGGTTGCTTGAGAGGATGTATCCATTTGATTTTGATACCGATTATTTTAGATCATATGATGTCGATTTTGCTCCATATACTAAAGCCTAAAGGCTCATGAAACAAACATATTCTTGAAAGATGGATCTTCTCTTACGCGATTGATATCAGCAAACTTCAAGTTCAGAGAACAATACTGATTTTTACTTATTCAGAGTATGTTCATATTAATATCAGGAAAAGACGGGCGGCACTTAAATAAAAAGGTAATTCCGTCGATTAATTGACTGTTTTGGGTGAGTATTAGCAATTTATGAGCTCCTATCAACTCAGCTTTCTTTGGGAGGTATATAAAGCAGCTTTTAAGCCCAATTTCATCTTTAAGAAATGATCTGGCGCTTAAAATAAACACAGATAAAACTCGAATATGAGCACTCAGACTCAACAACCAATAACCAGAGACAGAAGTCCTTTGATCTTGTCTGCTGCCATCCTGACAACAGCTGTGAACTGGAAGATTAAGGGAAACACAACAAGGGAATTCACTCATGATATAAGTTCCCTTATTGATCTTGCTAAGGCTGCAGAAAATGCAAAACTCCACAGTTTGTTCTTTGTGGATCATCTAAGTTGGTTTGATTCTTATGGTGGATTCGAATATGCTGCTAAAAATGGTGTTAATGCCTCTAGAGTTGACCCTGCAACTTTTGTAGTTGCTTTGGCTAATGCTACCAAAAATTTAGGATTTGCAATCACATTTAGTACTGTTAGTGAGCACCCATATCATTTTGCAAGAAGATTGGCATCATTAGATCTTCTTACTGGTGGTAGAGTCGCATGGAACATTGTTGCTAGTTACTTACCAAGTATTGGTAAGAATTTGTTAAACGGTGCTCCTTTGCCTGAACATGATGAAAGATATGTCAAAACTAGTGAATACTTGGATGTTCTATATGAATTATTATTGTCCTCTTGGAGAGATGATGCTCTTGTTTATGATAAACAAACAGGTGTATTTGCAGATCCTACTGCCATTAGAGAGATCAATCATGACGGAAAATACTTTAACGTCATTGGTCCTGGTATCACTGAGCCAACTCCTCAAAGATTCCCTGTTATTTTACAAGCTGGTAATTCTAAAAAAGGGATTGAATTTGCAGCTGAAAATGCTGAGGTTGTATATATACCACTGACTTCCACTTTTAAAATCCCAGAGATTAGAAAGTTAGCTAAAGACAAGTATAAAAGAGATCCATCCAACATTAAATTCATCTCAAGATTAGTTCCTATTCTTGGTCATACTCATGAAGAAGCTGAAGCCAAGGCTACTGAAATCAAAAATTCTAGAGATCTTGAAACAAGACTAGTTTACTTTGGTGGTGTTTCAGGATTTGATGTCTCTAAGTATGATTGGGATGAACCAATTATTTTCAATGAAGAAACTAACGGTATAAGATCTTCATTTGATAACCTTGTCAAAAAAGGTGAACCAATAACAAAGAGGAAAATTGCTGAAAACTGGTCTGATGGAAACACTTTCATTGGAACAGCCTCTGAAGTTGCCGATAAGATTGAGGAAACTCTCTTAAAACATGATGTAGATGGATTCAATTTTGGTTTGGATAACTATCCAAGTTCATTGAATGATCTTGTAAACCTTCTAATTCCAGAACTTCAGAGAAGGGGACTTGCTCAAACTGAATATCCAGTAGAAGGGGGAACCTTTAGAGAGAATTTGTATCGTAACAAAGGTCAAAACTTTCTTCCACCAGACCATCCAGCTCACAACCTGAGATGGAGAAAAGGTGTCTCAAAAGAACAATTTGAAGAAGATCTTAAGTTATATAAACAGTTAAGAGATGACAGACGAACATAATATGTCTAGAATAAAACCTATTTCATTTAATAAAATAAAATTTCATTATTTTTATTTAAGTAAACTATTCAACCCTACATCCAAGAGGAGCTTTCACTTTGAATAAATACTCACATTTTTCTGGTTCACCAACGCTAATTAAATCATTATGATCTCCACATTCTACCACCACAACAGCACTTCTTTTTGGTCCATTCCAACACTTGGCACCATCAGTGAAGTGAAGCTTCCATCTCAAATGTCTATCATCGAGAGTCTCCAATTCATAGTGGTTATATGAACCGATTTTAACATTATGATTATTGGCACCCTTTTGATGGATTTCACCTAAGAATGATACTTGATAATCATATTCACGAATCCTTTTACTGAAAGAAATTTCTTCAAGAGCTCTAAGGATATCACTTGGTCCTAAATCTCTGGATAAATTAGCTTCTAGTTCTGCAACTTTATCTTCTGATATTTTCTTATTTTCTGTAAGTTCATTCACGAATTCCAAGTTCTCATCTTGAGTTGGTAGAGATCTCTCTTTTGGTGGTTCTGGTGTAAGACCAAGGAAGTCATCCAAGAGTGAGCTAAAAGCATGTTTAAGTCTTGTCCCTAGTGGTCTATTATCTTTAACTGGAATAATACTCTCAATTGGGTGTTGTTCAATTTTGTAATTCTGTGTTATGAGAGGTTCCAATCTTGACGTTTCACCCTTGATTTCATCTAAAACGTTTGAAGAAACTGAATCAGATGGTTTGTTTGAGATATAATCTTGATATTGTTGAACAGCTTCTTTCACATTTGGATCATTGAAATTTGGATTATAATTTTCAATCAAATAGTTGAAGATCACTTCAATTTCAATAACACGCTCAGTTATACCTTTATTTTTGTTTAGAGAGTCATCAAATAATACAATAATTGTTTTAAAATTATCCTTTGTTTTCTCAAAATCTTTCATTTCAATTAATTCAAGTGCATTAGTTTTGGTACTTTCTATATTTAATTTTTTCTCACCTTCATAGGAAGACTTGAAATCCTCATAATGTTTTTTGTATCTATCAACAGTCAATGCAACAGCTGGATCATTCAAATTTTCATTAAATGTTTGAACCAAGTTCTCAGCAATTTGATTCAAAGCATCAAGATTTTTTTTATTCTGAATAAGAATATTGTAGTTATCACTAATAGTCTTCTTCAAAGATTTTAATAAGTTTTCAATATCATGTTGAAAGTGATGAGATTGCTGTAATTTGTTCAATTCATCCCTTTGTTCCTGATGTTTCAATAATTCTGAAGAAACAAAACCCAAGACCGCTTTCTCATTATTTAGCGCAGTTTCAAGTTTATCTCTCAATCTTTCAGCTGCTGATATAGTCTTTTCAGCTTTATCTTTACCAACGATATAAATAGCTTGTTTTGATTTTTCAGCCTTGACATATTCTTCATGAATCTCCTTACAACGATTCTCACATTGAATACCAGTGTTCCACTCATCAGATCCATCACAGCAGTTTTCATAGTCACATTTTCCATCATTAACTAATGAACTTTTTATATAACCACCAACATGTCCATTATTCTCACAATAAAACCAATTGTTTGGACATGCACTGGTCCCTGGTTCATCACTACCATCAGGACAGTCACAATAGTCATCATTGACTTGAGAAAAGTCCAAAACTATCTCAGGGTTGTTCAAACAAGCCCATTTGTTGCCTTCAGTTGGAACATAGAGGTGTTGGTCTTTAGGTGCTACACCTATTACCTGTGCCGCAGAATAGCCAGAAAAAAGGATTATAAGTGAGCCTAGAAGAATTTTCTTCATGAATGGAATCAATTGGAACTTCTATTGAGCCAAAATGACTTCAAATTCAACTGTTTATAAGTTTTGGGGTTTTTAACAGCACAGCTTTTCACCATATTTCCAAAAATACGCGAATTCTTGTTATCTCCGAATTTACTCTCTCTCTCTTAATCTCCACAAGAGTTCCAGTGGAAGTCATTTTGATGTTAACGACTGATTACGAAGGTTGAAAAGTTCAACTGGTCTCTTGAAATTGGAAATTTGAAAAATTTTATATGGTTTTATTTCGTATTTAGATAATTTACTTAAATGTTCACAGAATTATATACAAATTATACTAAAACTACCATAAAAGAGCTAATGAGGCGAAGACACCTAAAACACCAGTGATAAGCACTTTGTTGGCTGAACCTTCAAAAGTAGAGACAACAACAGCTGTGGAAGAGGAACCTTGGGTTTGAAGTGAAACTTTATCGCTTGAGCTAGTAGCTAAAGTTGTTGCGTGCGTAACAGTAATGGAGTTCACACCTTTAACAGTTGTAGCGGATTCACTTTTGGTGTGTTTGGAAGAATCAGTAGTTAATGGACAGTAGGTGGTGTAGATACTGACAACACCGGAAATGGTTTCAGTAACTATGGTGACACCAGTGGTAACGGCAACTTCTGAACAAGCATCGTGAGAACATGAAGTGACGGTGATAACAGTGTGTGAAATTTCAGAAACTTTACTAGTAGATGTGACAGTTGCGTTGTAACCAGCAGAGTGTGAGTGAATAGAGGAAGAATTGAAAAAAGCACCAGATGAAGAAGAGACAATACTTGATTCTGAGATTGATGAGATTGCTGAAGAAGCAATAGAAGAATCCGTGGAAGCAGAACTTTGAGGTCCTGAAGAAGAAGCAGAAAAAGAAGCTTCATCTGCAGAAGAAGATCCAGAAGAAGAAGAAATGGCACTAGAACTAGAGGATATTTGAGCGCTAGTAGCAGCTGATGAAGATGCTGATTGAGAAATAACTGATTCAGAAGAAGAGCCTGCAGCTTGACTAGCAGAAATAGAGGATGATCCAGCTGGGTTGGCTGACGAAACAACAGAGGAAGCAGAGGAAGCAGAGGAAGCAGAGGAAGCAGACGAAGCAGAAGTTTGAGCACTAGAAGCAATGGCTGAACCAGAAGATTGAACACTAGAGGAAATAGCAGAGGCGGAGGCAATAGCAGAAGCAGAGTCGGAGGTTTGAACACTAGAAGCAATAGCAGAAACAGAAGCAGCAGATGATAAGGTTGAGGAAGAAGCTGGACATCTTGTGGTACCAGTTGGCTCAGTGGCCAAGGTTCCACAAGCAGACAAAGCATTAGTCAAGAAACTGCCATAGTATTGCCAAACAGTCCAACCACAGTCCATACAACCTGGATAGTATGAAAGGAAAGTAGAATCAGCAGAACATAGACATGTTAAGTTATAAGGACCACTGTCAGTGTTATTATCAGAACAAGCTCTACCAGCAATAATCAAATTACCACAAGAAGCGTGACATGAATAAGCAGGACAAGAAGCATCAGCAGCTGAAGCATAAGCGTAAGCTTCTGGATCAGCGTGTCCAATGGCAACAGCTTCAGCGTATGCTTCAGCAAATGCAACAGCAGCAGCGGCAGCATCAGGAGAAGCATCTGCCCAAGGAACAGCTATAGCTTGAGGAGAAGCATCTGCTAGGGTGAATTGTAAGAGGGTTGCAGATAGAGAAATAAAGCGAGCGACAGATAACTTCAACATTGTTTAAATTCACAGAAACACAAAAAAGGGTATTGACTATATAGTAAAGGGATCCGAAAGAGATACCTCAGATAGATTGGGAGGGGGGGGTACCAGGTTATTTTTATATTTGAATTGAGATGTACCCAGAATGCCATAAACGGGTTAGGGATGCGAACAGGACTTGGAAACACCCCCAAAACGCAGCAACGCACAGCAAATGATATCCTTAGCCAAGATATTTAGCATAGAAAACTGTATGTGTATATCCAAGCCGTTCTAGGAAAGGGTGTTCAAATAATGATATGGCTTGAAAATTCGGGTGTGCTTTACTGATGGAGATACCGGTATGAGGTGTCGGCCACAAAAGGGCTAATTGAAGCTAGGTGTGCCGATCCCTTTTAGATGGTTGCATACTGTGCAAGATTTAAGGCTATTACAGTTCCCATACACTTTGTGTTCGATCGTAGATCACCGTTTTTCGATATGTTTGATATGAACACCTCGATGGTTTATCACTCGGTTAAATGAAACATTTACCAAAAGCCCGTTGTAATTTGTCCAAAAAAGTTTCTTAAAGTGGGTTCTATCCCTTTCTTTACAAGAAAAACCCACGTGAGAACTCTCTTGACACATGACCTTAGAGATAACGAGCCCTAAAAGCACTTGACTGAAACCATTTAAACCACCTTTTTCTCTTTAAACCTGAAATGTGTCATGTCACATGAGTAATGAGCCTCGGAAATCACCTAATACGGTAAATTTGTCCTCGGAATAAATTTATCTAAGCAAATTTTATTAAAAAATTAAGGCACTTTTACACTTTTTAGAGAAGCCCATCTATTCCTGATTTTGGTTGATTTTGGTCTTTATTTCTAGAAATTGATAACATCCACGATATCTTCACGCTTTTCACAAACTACAGCTCATTTTGCTACGATTTTTAACTTCGATATTACATTACACGTTCAAATTGAATTTTATTTGCCTGTTTACGTTCCATCTCATCGAAGACATGTCTTTCTTTTAGAGAAAGGCTTCACGTTATAAAAACAATAGAGATACTAAGAAGGAAATAATCTCTAAATTTTGAAGAGATAAAATTTCATAAAGACCAAAGACAGAATAACCAAATCAGATTTTTTTTTTTACCCATTTTCCTTTTACTCTTTAACATACAGCACATCAAAGATTTAGCACGATGGGTTTAAGTCCTAGGAAAAACATCACGCCAAAATCCAAAGCTGCAAAAGCACCTGGTAAATCAGTACTTCCCAGAAGCAAATTCCAACAGAAGAAAGCAGCACAGCGAAGATTTAGCTTAGTAGACTCAGATTCCTCATTAAGTGACTTTGAGAGTGAAGAAGAAGATGAGTATGAAGCGCCGATAATAAAGAACAAGAACAAGAACAAGAACAAGAACAAGAACAATAACTACAAAGAATTCCAGGCTATTGAGTCAAGCGGTGAAGA
This sequence comes from Wickerhamomyces jianshihensis, assembly GCA_030562945.1. NCBI lineage: Eukaryota > Fungi > Ascomycota > Saccharomycetes > Phaffomycetales > Wickerhamomycetaceae > Wickerhamomyces > Wickerhamomyces jianshihensis. Next base: position 71,412 of record JAKUAH010000243.1, read on the forward strand.
TAATAACAGTGATTCTTCTACTAGTGACGAGATATGGCGAAACAATGCAAACAAAGTGGTGAATACATCCAGTGAAGAAGAAAGTGAAGATGATAGTTCATCTGATGACGAAGATGTTGATTTTGTCAAACTAACAGCCGAGAGAAAGGCAAAAGCTTTAGCTTTCAGAAGTGAAAGTCCGTTCAAATCAGCGTCACCTAGTAAAAACAGTACTGGTGGCGATGTTGATTTCTCCTTTGATTTTAATGGAAATGACCACCAGTTGAAGATTACCAATGATGAAGAAGAAGACGTTGGTGAAGAACTTGTTGATATGATACCAGAGCCAGTATCAGAAAACAGTATACCAATTACTCAAGTTGAACCATTAGGGTTTATGAATATTGAAGAATCTTCAGAATCAGATGGTGAGATCGATAAAGATGAACTCCTAAAGACTTTGGAGCAAGATAGTGATGGTATGGATGAAGGTCTAGAGACTGGTGATGATGAGCTAGAACTTCTACAAAAAGAAGCTGATATGATTGCCCAGGAGTATGATGAAGATGGTTTGTTAAGTTCTGCCAATGTCACCCCTAGAAATTCAATTGTTGAGGAGATGTTGAAGAAACATAGAGATGAAGACGTTTTGCAATTTATAAGTGATGATGAATATGGAAGTGATTATGATGATAATGATGATGAATATGAAGATGACTTTACTATTCCATATTTTGATGATTCAATGTTTAAAGAAAAATTATTCAGTGAAAACATTCAAAACAGTTCCCAAAAAGATGATTTGGATAGTGATGATGACTCTTACCTATGGGACTATTTCTTTAGTTCTGGTGATGAAAATCCAACCAGCCATAATGCTCACAACAACGACCATGTGGAATTATCAAGTGATGATGAGTCAACAGATGAAGATACAACATTACCACCTCCATCTTCAAGAAAAAAGGTTGGATCTAAAGCTCAAGAATTACTGTCATCTTCTTCTGTAACCGCTAGACCTCCAGCATTAGGGACCTGGTCCACTGATTCAAAACCATTTGGCATTATTGATGGTTTATCCACAAGATCACTTCTTCCACCTACACAACCTACATCTCACGCGCACCCTCATCCACATCAAACTTCAAACAATTCCACAAGTTCACATAATAATACAAAACTGATATCTCCAGCATTAGAGGAATTCGCATTAGATGAGCTTCTAAACATGTCTGGACTTGAAGAGGAAGAAGATGACTCAATTTCATTTAATCATGAAGATTGGGCAGAAATCACAAATCTCAACTCTGAAAGAAAGGTACCATTATCAGCCTTTAGAAATAAAGGTATTATGAATGAACAACCTACACCTTTGAATGCCACAAGAAGATTTAGTATCAATTCAAATCTAGCATCTTCAACTCAAAGTAAGAAACATGCCAAACAGAAACATGCCAGATTCAATGAAATTACTATGACTCCAGTAAGAAGTATTGGTACAAAGAATCCGAAACGAAAAATAAAGTTGAGAAGAAAAAGTATGGCTGAGGCTGCAGTTGAAGGAATGAGAGTCACAAGAAGTGGATTATTTAGTGAGGATACCTTGAGTAATGTGGAAGAGTTCCTAAGTGGTTTGGGGAATGATGCTGAATTGAGTGTCCTATTTAGAGAGATTGAATAGGTCCCATGATGGGATTTTGCATATATTGTTCTAACTACCTTAATCGAATTGAGGTTGTTCAGCTTTATGGTAATTGCAATCATATTTTAGAAATATGAAAGACATTTTTTTATAACAGAAGGAAGGAGTTTGAGATTTTATTATACGTTTTATAGCTGGTTTTATCTAGTTTTTTTTTATCACCATCGTTTGTTATTTGAGAGTTTTGTGTTAAGTTTCCATTTTTTTTATATATATATATGTGAACGGCTTAACTTTGTTATAGATTTGTGATGGCTTGACTGGTTCATGGTTCGCATGGGGAAGTTCTATGTTCGTTTATCTTAAAATACATAGAAAGAAAATAACAATTGTAGATGATATTTTATCTATGTAATGTACAAAATATGAAATGGATTAGAATAGGATTGTGAAAATTAGTTGGTCAATGTTGTTAGTTTAGCAGCCAAGTCTAATTGTGTCTTAACAGAGCTTGCTAAGTACTCTAGCATCAATGTATCTTGAATATGGGCTTTGAAAGAGTTTTCTAATTCTTCCAAGTTGACCTTGTTGACGTTAGTTTTCAAGTTTGATAATAAGAATTTAGCAAACTTGTCATCACCTTTAACTTCCCCATTTTCAATTTTTTCAATGTATGCAACAGTAGAAGTGATTAAATCATCCACTTGGTTCAAATGTTCTACCAATAATTCAAGATCAACAGATTTAGAGTTCAATTTAAATGAATCAACTTCTTTATAAACGTTGTTGGAAGCATATTTCAAAACGGATTTATCTTGGGCGTTAAATTTCACATTGTTGATGACTGGTGAAAAAACATAAGAACCAGACTTTTCAATGTTTAAAGCAGAAGCAGTTGGACCAACGGCACCAATTGGAGAAGCGATATAAGTGTTTATAATTGGGATATCTTTAATTTCAGAAGAAGAATCTAAAGTCAAGTGAATGGCAGGATATGGATGGGTACCATCAGCACCTCTTGAGTAAAAATCATGAACCAAAGAGGTGAATGAATCAATACCATTTGTAGTTGAGAACCAACCAATGATTGTTTCAGTTGGATTACTCTTTTTGTGTAGTCTGTATTGAACTTTATGGTGATATTCTTCTATAGTGACAGAATCACCTTCTTCATGATGTGGTACAATGTATGCATCATTAATAACGATTTCAGAACCGTCATCTGAACGGGTACCAAGCAAAGTTCCAATTATTCTTGAGCCATCTTCTGAACGCAGAGAAAATTCCAACAATTGAAATAGAGCAGCAGCTTCAACAGTGACTTGAACTGGGGTGGTTGAGAGAGAACCATAACTGGACAAGATTCCAGGTCTGACTATTTGTAGAGTTTCAGACATTGTTCTTTGCGGTGTATCAAAAGTCGAGTTTGCCTGTTTTGGACCACTTTTTGCTCTTCTTTTTCACTGTTTTTTTGATGATTTTTTTTCTTCCACCGCGAAAATAATTTTCTTCTGACAAATTTGCGAAGAGATCCCAAAGAGGAAATTTTTGGAAATTTCAATTTGCGCAAAATTGCGTAAATTCTAAGACTGAGTTATTACACCGTCAAAGAGTATTCTGGCTCAAATCTTGAGAAGTGTGGATTGTTTTATAAATTATGAATTCATGAAAAGAATTAATACAACATTCAGATTATTTTCAATTCGAAAACACACCCTGAAAGTCTGAAAGCCAGATGGAGATAAAGAATTAAGTCCGTCTTTCCGACGTGTCCTTAACGAATATTTCATTTGTATTAAATAAGGACGAAATGTCTATTAACAATTGACTTGTAGTAGAAAAGTGCCAATAAGAAATGTTTAGGACTTCTCTTGTTAGAACATATTCAACTGTGGTTGGTAATTCTGTAAAAGCTCCACAAAAGACCAATCGATTACGTAACTTTTTGCTTTACACGACTGCTTTAACAACTGGAGCTTATGTGATTGATAATCAGTTTTTTGAATCAACAGGTGCTAGAACGGTCAGAGCATTCTATACACTTACTAGGATAGGCCTTGATTATAGATTTAAATTCAATGATCATAATGATATTCAACAATTGCATGAAGTAAATGCTGAGAGATTGATGAATCTATTCAATAAAAACAAAGGTCTTTATATTAAAGTTGGTCAAAATATTGCTAATCAGAGTGCCATTTTCCCCAAACCATTTCAAGATAAACTTATAAAATTATATGATGCCGTTCCATCAGATCCATGGGAAAAGGTTGAAGGATTATTGAAATCTGAACTAGGTGATAACTACTCTGATTATTTCCAATCATTTGAACAAACGCCAATTGCAAGTGCTAGTATTGCTCAAATACATAAAGCTGTTCTAAAAAATGGTGATACAGTTGCTGTTAAAGTCCAACATTACTACATGCAAAAGCAAATTGATGCAGATCTTTGGACTTATAAATTATTTACCAAGATCTATGAGAGGTTTTTCGAAATACCACTTTCTTTTTCAACTGAATATATTGCACAACATATAAGAGAAGAGGTTGATTTTTTTAAAGAGGTCAATAATGCTAAAAAGACAGAAGATTTCGTAAATAATGATAGTTATCTACATGATAAAATTCATGTTCCAAAGACTTATGATATCTCCACTAAAAGAATATTGGTTGCAGAATGGTGTGATGGTGAATCTTTAGTTGATTATCAAAGTTTAAAGACTAAATATGATACCAAAAAAATTATGAAGGTATACCTTGAGTTATTCTCAAAGATGATTTTCCAATGGGGGTTTGTTCATTCCGATCCACATCCTGGTAACCTATTGGTTCGTTATAACAAAAACAATGGGAAGCAAGAACTAGTTCTATTGGACCATGGTCTTTATCTTAAAATGAGAGAACAAGTGAGACAAGAATATTGTACTTTATGGAAGAGTTTATTTGAATGGAATGATACAGAATTGAAAAAAATTGCAGTGAGTTGGGGAATTGGTGAAAAACAAAGTGATATGTTTGCATCTTTCCAATTAATGAAACCATACCATAAACAACAGAAGAAACTTCTTGAATTATCTAAATTTGAAAGAGAAGAACGTTTAATGCAAAATTTCAAAGATTTCTTTAAAGATACGGAAAAATTCCCATTGGAGTTAGTCTTTTTGGGAAGAGCAATGAGAATGGTTCAATTATTGAATCAAAGATACAGAGCACCAGTTAATAGAATTAACATCTTCACGAAAGAAGCAGTAAGAGGGTTTTATCTAGGGTCTCATGATAATAACCGGAATGGGTTATGGTGGTCTTTAGAACGGAGTTTCAGGTATACACTTTTCCTTGTGACTTTAAGTGTATCTGACTTGATTTTCGTTTTCACATCTTTTGGGAACAAAGTATTCGGAACAAAGAATATTGAGGATGCACTTCAAGATAAGATGATTTCTGAAATGAAGAAGATGGGAATTGAGAATCCAGATAACATTGATATATTCAGTGGATAAACATACCATTAGGAACATTTGAAGCATTTAATGAGCAATGACTTGTATATATATAAATAGTGTTTTTCAATTAGATATCTCATGTACATAATCAGTGACTAGTAGTTACAATAATTGATTAACTCAGAGCGGCAGACAGTCAGTGAAATGCAAAAAGTCCCTTCTTTATAAAGATTTAATCACTGTAGAAAAGAGACAACTGTTGGCGGTTAATCATGTTCTGCACTGCATTTTTCGTGTTTCCCTTTTGTGACGCGTTTCTTCTGTAATTTCAACACATATTTCAACACAGACTTCAACACACCATATTACAAGGCGCTTAGCCAACCAGTCGTGGAATCATCACTAAAACAGAACAATCATGCGCGGTAAAGCTCATTGTGTATAACAATGCTAGTTTTTTGATATAAAACACTTCATTTCGTCTTTAAAATTGAAGAAGTTTGGCTTCAAACTGGTTCTTGTCGACTCGCAATTTCCATGACACCTTTGAATCAGTGTTACGCGGAGAAAAAGTATAAAAGCCAATACTTTGCCCTTTAATTCCAGTTAAATATATAGACAATTCTATAACTCTTTCAATATCTTGCCTCCTCTGCAATAAATACCTGAGATTTTGCTCCCTATTGTTTTGCTTCTACATCATAGCTTTGTTTCTTTGTTTCTTTCTTTCTATTCCGCTGTTTCTCAAAGCTATCCTTGAATCGAGCCTCCTCTTGAAGGGAATGTGGCCGAACGGTAAAGGCGTCAGCTTCAGGATTGCAAACTTCAAAAGGGTTATCTTGATAATTGTTTGATTCTCCGTTTGTCAATCAAAACCATACGGGTGTTTCAGATGAGAGAGGAGCCTTTAATTTGTTGTTTCTTCTTGAGTACGCTGGTCTCTGGATACAGAGGTGCGAGTTCAACTCTCGCCGTTTCCATTTTGGAAGTTCGGTGCTTTTTGCTTTTGCCTTTGTTCTTATCTTTCGTTTTTTTTTTTTTTGTTTTCTTTTTTTTTTGACACATTTTTTTCCACTTTGGTCTTAGTAATAAACCACTACTTTTAATTACTGACTCCCACTCTATCAAATGTCGTATTGTAAAGAATTATCAACCGTTAGTTCAAATATTGAAAAGACAGCTGCTCATAACCTTGTGCTATCTTTCACTTTTCTACTTTTCTATTTTCCTGTGTTTTGTTCTCTAATGTGGTCTGTTGTAGTGAGGAGTTGGTTGCGTTCAGGACCTGGCTAGCTAATATCTACAGATAATACAATCACAAAAAAGAAGTTATAAATTTAAGCTAATCTAGTCCATTCTAAACAAGGCTCTTATTTAGCAATCCTTTGAGAAATCTTAATGGCATCAGCTAAAACACCAGCAGCAGTGACTTCAGCACCAGCACCAGCACCTTGAACGATCAATGGGTTTTGGTAACGTTTAGTTTTGATTGAGATGACATTATCAGAACCTTTCAAACTGGCAAAAGGATGATCGAATCCATATTCCTCAACACCAACGGAAACTTTGTTATTAGCGACATCAATTGAACCAACAAATCTTAGAACTTTTTTGGATTCAGAAGCTTTTTGTTTCAATGAAGCTAATTCAATGTCATATTCAGGCAATTTAGTTAAAAATTCCGAAGATGATTCGATTGATTCCAAATCTTTTGGAATTAAAGATTGAACAGGGAAAGAAGTTGGAGATTCGATTTCTAAACCTGATAATCTTGCTAAGATTGTAACTTTTCTGGCAACGTCTAAACCATTTAAATCATCTCTTGGATCCGGTTCAGTGTAACCCAAATCTTTAGCGACCTTAACAACATCAGAGAATTGAACAGAGTTTGATTCAATAGTGGAGAATTCATTAAAGATGTAAGATAAAGTACCAGAAAAGATACCTTCAATTTTCTCAACTTCATCACCAGTTTGAACCAAATCATTCAAAGTACCAATAATAGGTAAACCAGCACCAACAGTAGCTTCATGGTAGATTAAACCAGCATTTTCACCTTCCAAAGAAGCTTTCAAATTTTTATAAGATTTTGAATCAGAAGAGAAGGCTTTTTTGTTTGGAGTAGCAATAGAAATACCGTTACTTAATAATTCTGGGTAAGAATCAGCAATTGAAGCATCAGAAGTGTTATCAATTAAGATTGATGGGTTTGGTGATTTTTTCAAGTATGAAACTAATTCTTGGGATGATAAGTTTGGAGTTGAAGCACCATCAGTTAGTGATTTCCAATTGGACAAATCGATTGGGGTATAATCAGCAGCAATCACTGATTTAGAAGATCTGGCAATCAAAATAACATTATATTTAATAGTTGATTGTTTCAAAGATTTCAATTGGTTCAAGAAGGCAGAACCAACAACACCGGTACCTGATCATAAGAGATTATTAGTATATTGACAAGGTGAATAAAAGAGAAAAGAAAAGGGGGGGGGGGAGAAATGAGTACTGATCCATATAAAAAATAATCAGCACATCAGCAAAACATACCGATAACGGCAACATCAACAGACTTAACCATTTTGCACTTATTATAAGCTTTTAAAAGAGTTAAATTGAACTTTGTTTAACCAAAAACTTTGAAATTTGTTAAAAAAGCGTAAAAAAGCGTGAAAAGGCGCGAAAGCACACTTTCAGAATTTCGCGGAGGTTACACATTAAACAATCACAAAAGGAAGTTGTCAGTGATTTTAAGTCACAGATATATAGATCTATTATATATCTATAGATTAGATCAATCATTGTGGTTTAGCCTTTGGACCCCAGTTCTTTGTTGGATTCTCTTGATATCTCACAATCTTTAGTTTTCTCAATTTTTCAATTCTCCCACTTAATTCATTCTTTTCAAACGATATTGGTTGATCCAATTTAATATTTTTATTGGTTAGAATCTTATAACCGGCCTGTGTCTCACTGTACTTTTCCAACTTGATTGGTGATTTCACTTCGACATATTCTTTGAAAACTGCCCACAGAACTTCCCATGGAGCATCTGTCTTGATGGCAGAAGGGATGGCATGTGTTAATGAAGCGTTATATCCCAAATTACCTAAAGCAGCTGTAATTAGTTTCAATGGTGGTACTTGACATTTCAATACAGAAGCAATTTTTTCAGGTTTGAAATAGAACGGAGTAGGAATTTCATTCTTTGCTAATGTGACCATCCCTTCTATTCTTTTTCTTGTTTTATATGTTTCATCATCCAATTCTTCTTCATTAATTCTTAAAATTTCATTCAAGAATTCTTCCTTATGTAGAGGTCCATTATACATTGGACCAGCAACATGTTGAGCAAATCCGCAGAAATCACAGAATGCTCCAATATGGGAAGAACCACTAGCCAATCCGAATTTTAAACTTCCATTATCTCTCTCAGTTGTTTTCCCTAATGGTTGGTCATGAATAGAACCACATCCAGAACAAACATATTGAACAGATGTCTTTGAAGACAATTTTTTCACTTCAATTGGAGATGTCTTGACTTTAATAAATAATCTAACATAGAAATCAATACTCAGCGATAATAGAGGTTCGATGGTTTTTTTGTATTTGGCAGCAGTACTACCAATCATACCTAAAACAAGTCTTAAAGCAGCTTCATGAGAGGCATCATGGTTAATCAAGGTAGAACCACCATATAATGCAAAACATTTCTCAGGATAACCACCTCCTGCAAGAACTGCAAGATCTGTACATGTGACTAAAAGTAAACCATCATTACCAATATTTTGAATAGCAGCATCAATGAATGGAGTGGCAGTACCATATGGATCAAGATCAATAACATTAAAGAATTTGTTGTTTGATTTCTGCTCGTACATAAACGCATTAGCATCACCTCTATTGGCTTTCAAAACGTTTGAAACACCATTGTAATCAATGTTTCTGTTGATTGATTGGACAGCTTCTTCAAGAAGATCATTAGCCACTATTGTCTTAACATTTGGGATCTCTTTGGCATATCTAATAGCACGTAAACCTGTAGCCGATAGAGCTTCTAAGATTGATATATAAGGTTTTATTTCAGGCCTTGTTTTGTCTTTTTGTTGTTCAGATTCTTCAGATTCGAGTTTTCTCTTTTTGCTATTTGTCACTAATTTGTTACCATATAAATTAGACCAGGCTCTAATTGAAGTGACACTTAAATCTCTATTAAACTGTTGCACTGGGTTATAGAAAACGTCTTCTTTTTTAGGGAAAAGAATCTCAGCTTTCCCCTCCTTCACGATATTGAAATTAGAAATATCAACTGTACTCATTCTCAACTTAGAAACCAATCTTTTGGCAAATTCCATACACAAAAGCCTCTTGAAACTGGCGATCTTTCCAGTGTTTTTGTGTATTTTTTTTTGGTGAAAATCTCATCGCCAAATTTTTTATAATTTTTTTTTTTTTTTTTTATTTCGATTTCGCGAAAATCTTTTGTTTTTCAGCAAAAACATAAAAAATGGTCGATTTTGATGTGCTGAAAAGCTTTAAATTAGTTATAAATTGGTTAGAAACTGGTGGAATTGGGTGATCTATGAGCTGGACACCACTTTCAGATCGTTCTCAATCATTTAATTTATAAGAAATCAACCAGAAATGTCTGAAATCCTTGACCAAATCCCTTCTGATATTCCATTTATAGACACACCTACATTTGAATACAACCATGAGAATGCAGAAGACTATTACTCATCTGATGAAGATGATGAATCGATAGACTCAGACCTTGTGCTCATAAATGCTCAGCTCCAATGGGAAGAATCGCTAAAACAATTAACAACACTAGTGAATATCGTTATACTGCCTTTGATAGGGAAAGTTATAGGGAGACGCTTTGCTGGAATCATCTGGAGAGCTGCTTGGAACTACTTTGCTACTTAAAAGTTTTGAGTGATGTTATGAACTCTATATTTAATGAAAACTTGTTATGAATTGTATAAAAGGCCTCAATTAAGGCATTAGTAGTCATGTATTACTTTACTCATATTACTCTGTATTCTTGAGATTAACAGGCTATGATAAGGTTCTAGAATTCTTTGTCCAATATTTTTCTCTAGAACGTCATCTATAAGTTGTGATTGGATAGTTGTTAAAATTATAGTATTCTCTTTTATTAATTCATTCAATTTCTCTAGCTTCGTTATCAGAGTTAATACAACTGTTCTCATCACCAAATTAGAATCCAACCCAATTAAACAATGTTCGTCATATTCTTGAAAATTCGTTTTGTATTCCCCTGATGAGAACTGATTGCCCTTATTTAATAATCTTGTGAGAGTTTCATTGAATTTATAAAGTTCTATAGTGAAATCGTTCAAATTATGCACATTCTTTATAAAATAATCACCAAGTATCAGACTCAAATCAAGGAATTCATCACTAATTTTCTTCACAAACTCTGTATTTATATATATTATATCTGTTTTCTTTACTCTAGCGACATTTGTGTACCAAAACTCGGTTTTTTGCCTGATATATCACGGTTAGCCTTGACTTGTTGAGGAGTGTTTTCGTTGTACGTACATTTCAAAGATATAAGTCAATTTAGTGACTGAATCCTGCAATTTTTGGGAAAGTGATTCCTTTAACTGAGTAGAATTCATTATTCGCTTCCTCTTCAGCTTATGATTGATCTGTTTTCCGGTTGAAGTGGTTGTATTTATTTAAAGAAAGTTCCGTAATAGTTATTTTTTATCGATTTGAAGAAGAGCCATTTGAATTTAGCATTTCTTATAATTCACAAAGAATTGGAAGAATGGTGAATTGGAAGCTTCTTGTTTTCCTAATTAGTCCAATACCTATTTTACTTGGTCTTTTTTACATCAAATTGTATGTGTTTCTATATCACTTTTCAGATATATAGAGGCAAAACTAACATTTTACTACTAGTTCTAAATTAACAAGAGTATGGAACCAAATATTAGTCACAGCTGATAATCTAGAGAGACGACTTTTCAATGGGAAACTCAAAAAATTGATAAAGAAAACAATTGGCTGGTTGGTCCCAGTTATATACATAACATTATTTATTAAACTAACAGAGCTCTTTTATAAAAACTCATATAAAAAGATAAAAGATCCACAAACAGCACTATACAATACCTTACTTGCATTTTTATTGTTATCATTTCTTCTAAGTATCTTCAAGACACCACAAAGGTGTCTAGCTACTGGAGATTCGATCAATGATCAACAGACGATACCTGATTACCCTTATGATAATTTGATATTTTTTCCATCAGATTGTCAAACTTGTCACATAAGGAAACAAGCACGCTCAAAGCATTGCAAATATTGTAATCATTGCTTCTATTTATTTGATCATCACTGTATTTGGCTTAATAACTGTGTTGGGATGGGAAATTTCCAATATTTTTACTCATTCTTAGTCTTGAATATTGTGGTGTTAAGCTATGGTTCCATCATTCTAATCAATATAATCTATGAAAGGTGGAGCCAACTCAATAACATGGAAAAATATGGTGGAATAACCGGTACAGAATTATCAAAATTGGATGTTCTATCACAGGATTGTTTCCATGAGTTCCTGCTCTTGTTCTTGTTAGTTGCCTTTGATCTATTACTTATATGGTTCAGTTATGAGAACTTCAAATTGATAGGATTAGGAATGACAACAAATGAAATGTCAAAATGGGATGATATTTCATATTTGATTGAACAGGAACTGTTATATACACATCCCAATACTGGTGAGTATTATGAATATTTACCCTTGGAAAAGCTATTTGTTAGTGTGAATCAAAAGAACAATAAAGTCCAAAATGTCCAAAAAGAAGAGCTTGTTTTAATTAAAAGTCTCGAATCTATTACTAATATTTATGATTTGGGTAGCTTCAAGCAAAATCTCAAAGATAGAATCCATTGGATTTAAATACCTAACCTTGTCTTTAATATTGGAGCAATTTTAATCGTTATTATGGTTCTTTTTGGCTTCACTTCTTGACTCTCCGTAGGAATACCATTGCTTGAGTTTGTAAATCTTGATTTTAAAATGTTTGAAGCACTCTTGGATGTAAGTCTATTTGATTTATTGGAATAGTCCATACTATAAAAAGGCTTATAGTCCATAGGTAATTGATTAATTAGTTTTGGATTGTGAGCTGGTATCGTTTCACTTTTAAGAAAGTTTGTAAAAACAATATCATTCTTCATGGTAGATTTTTGAAATTTCATATTGGAATTCACTTTTCTCAAACCAATTGATAAGTTTGGTACAACCAAGTCTTGTTCAGCATCATCATCATTAGAATTAACATGGTTAAGTCGCACTCTTTTCTTCTTTGCTTTCTTAACATTGACACTAACACTTTTAGTACTTTCTTTTTCAAAGCTTTCCAATTCTAAATCTAATGCATCACAAAGGTTCTTATAATTTGATATTAACTTCATATGGCCAAATTCTTCTTCAATGTCCTCGTCATCTTGAAAGTCGCTCTTCTTCTGTTCTTCAAAAATGTGTCTTTTAAGCTTCGAGCTTCTAAAACCAGTACTTGTAGCTAAACTATCCTCAGATCTGTAAAAACTGTCATATTTGAGTGCAGTTCTATTGATTCCATCCATGTTTTTTTGTAGTCCAATCTCGTCCCAAACACAAAGGATCATACAAATAAATATTGAAAAATGTAGCTATAAAATATAAATTTTTACTGAAACTTGATAGAAATCACAAAAAAGTCATTTCAAAACATGCATTTGAGAATCATCACTACCGCTCATAGGGACATAAAGCTACTATGGCTATCTAGTTTTCTTAGACAGTTTGCATATGGTTCGTCCACAATGGTTCTGACGCTTTATTTGAAAGCTTTAGGGATCTCAGAAGATAGAATTGGGCTTTTTATGACACTAACTTTGATTGGAGATACTTTACTCTCAATGTCACTCACATGGCATGCTGATCAGATTGGAAGAAGGCTGGTGATGGTTGTTGGGTGCCTTCTGATGACAGCCTCTGGTGTCGTATTTGCTTTAAGTAATTCTTACTTGTGGCTTGTCATAGCGAGTGTATTTGGTGTCATTAGTCCAAGTGGTGATGAAGTTGGCCCATTCAGAGCAGTAGAAGGTAGTACTATGGCACACCTGACACCAATTGAGGAAAGACCCGATGTTTATTCCATACAATGGGTGTTGGCTACTGGTGGTAATGCTATTGGCTCATTGGTTACTGGTTTATTAATCAATAGTTTGATCAACAATCATGGGTTTGAGGTGGTGGATGCCTATAGATACTCATTCTATCTTTATGCTCTAATTGGATTGTCAAAACTTTTATTAATGTTATTCTTAAGTAAAGATTGTGAGTTAGACAAGAACGAACGTTTACTGAATGATGAGGAAAGACAAGAGAGTCAGGATTATCATGAATTGAAGAATGAAACATTCTACATTATTTTAAAGTTATTAAGTGTATTCATGACAGATTCATTAGGTTCAGGTTTCATGTCAACTTCTTGGATAGTTTATTATTTCAAAATGAAATACTTTGTTAGTGCAGCCATACTAGGTGTTTTATTCTTCTGGACGAATATTTTCAATTCATTATCAGCAATTCCTTCTTCAATAATAACGAAAAAAGTGGGCCCAATTAGAGCTACCATTAGTGCACAAATCCCAAGTGCTATGTTTTTGATGCTTATTCCATTTTCCCCAACTTTCCTCATATCATCCATATTCACCCTTCTTTTTTACTCAACTAGTGCTATGGATGTGGTTCCAAGACAAGTTCTACTAAGTAATATTGTCAAGAAAGAGGACTTAACAAAAGTGATGGGTATTGTGAATATTGGAAAGACGTTCGCAAGATGTATTGGTCCAATATTTGTGGGGAGATTGGCCGAAAAAGGACAGTTAAATGTCTCTTTTCTAATCAGTGGTGTTCTTATTATAGCGGCTGATCTGCTCCTCGTTGCCTATTTCGGGCTGGATTTGTGATGAAGTGTTCTAGTGAAGAGTCAATTTGCGTGACCCACGTGACTGAGTTACGCAGGGTCCTGTACACAACGAAGAGAAAAGACCCACTTTCTCAACAAAAAAATGACATTAAAAAAAGGAATTTGATGAAACTAAACCGAATGAGAAGTCCAAATCGAATACTTTGCAACTGAACACACCGTAAAACCTACACGCTCTGAAATTGTAAAAAAAAACCCCCCAGCCGTCTGATCACCGTTCAATTACATCAGAAATCGCGAATTTGAAAAGAATCTTTTGAAAAACACAAATTAATCTTTCTAACAACAAGTCCCAAAGCAGAAGTCAGGCGCTCGAAAGATTAATATTATGGCCGTATGGGAACATCTAAATGTATGTACAACTAAGAAGTGGCATGAGCATCTCTACTGGTGGGAAAAAAGTTGTAAACTTTGGAAAAGTATATATATTTCTAATTCTAAGAATAGCTATCTATTTAATGAGAGAATAACTTTCTTTTAAATAAAACCCACCTCTTCCACTCTATACTCTGTTTAGTCCTACTCAGCAGAATACTAACAAGTAAAATAACAGGTTGATAAGGCCCATATTGGTTACGCCGTTGTCGGTGTATTTGCTTCGATATTCTCACTTGTGTCCTTATTTGTTAAGGAAAAACTATACATTGGTGAAGCAACTGTAGCTGCTATTGTTGGTCTTATTGTTGGTCCACACTGTCTAAATTGGTTTGCACCAACAACTTGGGGAAATTCAGACTATATTACTTTAGAGATCTCAAGGATAGTTCTTTGCTTACAAATCTTTGCCGTTGCTGTTGAATTGCCAAAGAAATATATGCTAAAACATTGGGTATCTGTTTTCATGCTTCTAGTACCCGTTATGACATGGGGGTGGCTTGTTGTTGGTGCCTTTGTTTACGTATTGATCCCAGGGCTCAACTTTTCTGATGGGTTAACTGTTGCTGCTTGTATAACAGCTACGGATCCAGTTTTGGCTGCTGCTGTTGTTGGTAAAGGTAAATTTGCTCAAAGAGTCCCAGGACACTTGAGAAACCTTTTATCTGCAGAATCAGGATGTAATGATGGTATGGCATTTCCTTTTATTTTTCTTGGGATAAATCTTGTTATCCATGCGGGTAAAGGTGGTGAAATCGTTAAGGATTGGATTTGTGTCACCATTCTATATGAATGTCTACTAGGGTGTCTCATAGGGGTCGTTATTGGATACCTTGGAAGACATGCTATTAAATATGCTGAAAGAAAAAGCTTGATTGATAGAGAGTCATTCTTAGCCTTTTATATAGTTCTGGCTTTGACCTGTGCTGGATTCGGCTCAATGTTGGGTGTTGATGACTTATTGGTTTCATTTGCTGCAGGTGCTGCCTTTTCATGGGATGGTTGGTTTGCCAAGAAGACTGAAGAAACTCACGTCTCTACTGTTATTGATTTACTATTAAACTTGGCTTATTTTGTCTACTTTGGTGCCATTATTCCATGGCCTCAGTTTAACAACAGTGAATTGGGTACTGATGTTTGGAGGTTAGTGATTTTGGCATTTGTTGTTCTTTTCTTGAGAAGAATACCCGCGGTTCTTGCTCTCAAACCAATTATTCCTGATATCAAATCTTGGAGAGAAGCCTTATTTTGTGGTCATTTTGGTCCAATTGGTGTTGGTGCTGTCTTTGCTGCGATTCTAGCAAGAGGAACGCTTGAAGGTGCACACACTCTTGATGCTACTCCTCTCTCTTCTTTACCTCCTGAATCTGACCCAAACTTTCAGTTAATTGCCGTTATTTGGCCAATCACAACTTTTTTAATTTTAGCGTCTATTATTGTTCATGGGTCTTCTGTTGCTGTCATTACTCTAGGTAAAGAACTACATGCTCTGTCAATCCAGAAGTCATTTACTATCTCCAATACAGGTAATGGTACATCAAACTGGATTTCCCGTCTTCCAGATTTGAAAACTGGTGGTCGTTCATTTTCATTACATAGAATTGACACAACAATGGATGGCCAATTATCCCAATCTGCTACCATTGAGACTACCGGTGTCTTAGCTAAACCTGCAGGTGGTATGGAAAGAAGAAAGAAAAAGGATAAAAAGAAGGCAAGAAGATTAGGTTTAAGAAAGAATAACCAAAATGAATTTGAAGAAAAAGATTCATTGACATCAGAACAAATTGAGCGTGAACGAGCTGCAAAGGCTGCTTCTTTTGCCTTGGGTGGTGGTAGAGCTCAACAATCTGATAAACTGCCTAACGTGAATGAGGAAGGTTATGCTCCAGGTCCAAGAATTGGTATTACTCCAGCTACAACATTCAATGATACTATTGTATTCCCAAGCGAATCAAGACATGGGCCCCTTCAGGAGGAATCAGAAGCAGAAGAAGAAGACGAGTCTCAAGAAGGAGGAAATGAGTTTGAATCAGGAGAACAATATGATCTGAACAGAAGACCATCCAACGCATACCAAGCGGGCGATAAATTAATTATCGAAGATCAACACGGTGAGATTTTGGAGTCTGCCAAGATCATATCAGATTTAGATTCTCTGAAACGCCATAACACAAATGCTTCGACAATTTCTACATCTTCGTTGGCCTCACCACTCAAATCGATGAGAAAACTCGCAGGAGATCATTCAAGCACCAAATACAAAGCGTATAAGGTGAATGATAATTTGATTATTGAGAATGAAGATGGTGAAATTTATAGAAGATACAAAATTAACAGTCATGGTTCGAAGAAACATACACAAGCACAACAAAGATCCAGAAGCTCAACTCTTTCAAAAGCTCTTTCTGCTGTTGGTATCAGAACGGGTGTTTCAGATACCGACAAAGAGAGGGCACGAATCCCACCAGTTATTGAAGAAGTTGTAGCTAATGAAGATGCAGACCATGAAGATGAAAGTCAAGAAGAATACGAAGATGAGGATGAAGACGAAGATGATGAATACGATGATCACGATGATGAATTGGATGATGAAACAGAGTACGAAAAGGTAAGGAGATTGACAGCTCTAGGGCAAGTTTCTGCACCAAGAAATGATGATGATGAAGAAGATGATGATATACGAGGCTCAAATCCAAGAAGTCGCTGATCTTAAATTTCCTGGTTTTAGTCACTTGAGCTTTTTTTTTTCATAATACCCCCATTATTTATAAATTTAATGTTACTCTATTGTACTCTAGCAAAATGCGTTTATAATGCAACTAGATTTACTTTAGACAAATATAAATATATATATATCTAAAGAGATGAAGTCTTGTACTAGTTCCATTGTTCATTTGGAAGATACAGCGCTATGAGATAGGAGGAAAAGAGGGTTTTTCTTTTTTCCTAACATGACTTGTATTGACGATTTAGCCTTTTTGCATTCAACTTGTTTGACATAACTATACCACTTCAGCTCCACTACTAACTATCTGTATCGACAGTCACTTTTCTATGATGACTGGATGTTTCTTTCTACCCTATCGATCTTATGTGAGATGTCGCTCTATCCGAGAAAAAAAAAACTTTAGATTCAAAAAAATCTTCCCCGCCAGGAGTCGAACCTGGAATCTTCTGGTTTCAGAAGTAACTACTTAAATCGTAGCCAGACGCCGTGACCATTGGGCCACGAGGAACAGATGTTTGCGAAAAAATGTCGTTGAATATATATGATGTTCAATATTGTGAAAAGCTAAAAAACTCGTGTTTCTCGCTGTTTCTGCTGGATTTTGAGTAGTTAAAGTATACTGAAGAATTTAGAAAGCTGCAATATTTATACGGATATGTAAAGCGTTTCATGAAAGCTTACCAATCTGTGTTAACTTACTTTTTATTGCTTTTTTGAAGGATTCTGATACTGTGAATTTAAGCGCATTACAAAACAAACAGGAAATTTTGACCATTAAAAACACCAGTTAGAAGAACAACTAGAGTTGGGTTCATATATATGACAGAAATATATGATTCGCAGCTAGCATTGACCAATGATAACTCGATTATTTGGACCTAGAAGAGGTAAACGTCCCCTCCGGCCCCTCATATATTAATGAAATGATTATTAATGGAGAGTAAATGACATGAAAATATACCTTCATTACTGTTTTCCTGTCACAGTTGGTCCATGGATCACAAATTGTGTAACATATAGACGCAAACACTAAATCAATCTACAAAACTGATTAGACAAAAACAACAAAAGTCTAGTTGTCTCTAAAGAAAAATGAACTGATATGAGAGTCGTAGCTCTTAGTTATAAGAGATGAAAAATTTATGGAACGAGGTTAATAAGAAGTAATCAGAGTTTGACTAATTGTAGAAAGACTCTAGATTTTTTATTATTCTTAATTCAAACTATATACGTAGCGCATTATGTATTCACGAACTGATGTCACGGAAGTTCAAATTACAGAATATTTTGGTTGGGAGATTGAAAAGAAGAAGGAAACTGCTTATGAATCATCTCCTGTTTGCACAAGAGAGACCACCCGGTTCAATATATTAAAGGAAATAAATGATATTTAGCTATTGTGCGCACTGCCAAGCCCTGCCAAGCCCTGCCAAGAAACAGCACCAACACAGTCCAAAACTCACAAATTTTGTATATTTTCTATCAATTCAAGTTTATAAAATATTCCCAACTAACGAATAATACGCCATGTTAATGGTCATTGTAGCAAATTTTAGAGTTTATAGGTACTTAGTACTATCCTCTAATGTTAATGATTAACGCCTTAGCTAGAGCTAGAAAATTGATGAAGGAGAGGAATGAAATAAATATAATAGTACATATAACTCTACCGGAAATATCAAATGTAAAGGTAATATTGGTCTCTTCGCTCATGTTCTGCTTTGCTCTGCTTTCGTTTGCGGATATGGATTCACTTGTTGGTGAGAGAAACTTGGGCGTGATGCGTTGATTTTGTATTCACGAATTCGTTCTATAAATTGGACTCAAAGTGAGAGCGAAATTTCTCTAAACCCATTTCGAGTATAGCCTATAGAAGATATGTAAATGGTGTGTACTTCTTACTTAGAAGGTCTCTCAAACATTAGAGTCCTGGAATTGAAGGGTTTCGATGAGAACTAGCGAGATAACTAACAATTAAAATCCAAAAAAAAAACGACATAAAATCCTAAAGAATTATAATCATAGATAAAATGAGGTCTTCAAAATTTTGTTTGAAATTTCGGAAAAAAATTACTTAGGCCAGAATTCGTCCACGGATTTGAGATGTGATCTTTTCTAAGCAGTGACTCCCCAACAAATGCTCATTTGTACAACTATATTCTGCCACAATTCATTAACACGCTCCCAAAGTGAACTTACAAGTGTTCGTGCATTCCTGACCTGAAGTGCCAGAGAAGCGGCTAAAGCTTACTAAGCCGAGCCGCAATGCAGTTTTAGGACTTAATCCCGGGACCGGCGCTACAGAAGGCAATTTCCACTACTGCTTACTAAGAAGCCTTAACAATATAAAAGCTAGGAATCTTACCAACAACACAACTTTCAATAATCACTTCTTAATATTTCTTCAGACTTTAAAAACACTTCAAAAATGGCTTCTAACCCACCTTCTTCTTGTTGCTTAGACAAAACCGACCACAATGGTATCGCTGTTGGTCAACACAAGGAACTTTACGGTTTGAACACTTATGTTACTGGTGAACCTTCAGATAAGATTATTGTCATCTTGACTGATATTTATGGTAACAAACTTAACAACGTTCTTTTGGTTGCTGATTCCTTTGCTAAAGCTGGTTACTACACTTTGATCCCAGATATTTTATCTGGTGATGATGCTGTTTCTGGTGTCACTGATTTACCAAAATGGTTACCAAACCACACTTCTGAAATCACAAGACCAATTATTGAAGGTTTCTTGACAAAATTGAAAGCTGACATCAAATACAAGTTCTTAGGTGCTGTTGGTTACTGTTTTGGTGCCAAATATGTTATTCAACAACTAGCTGGAACCACTGACTTGGTTTCCGCTGGTGCCATTGCTCATCCTTCCTTGGTTGCTATTGAAGAAGTCGCTGAAGTTTCTAGACCTTTATTGATCTCAGCTGCTGAAACCGATGGTATCTTCCCAGAAGAATTAAGACATAAAACGGAAGACAAATTGAAAGAAATTGGTGCTACTTACCAATTATCTTTGTTCAGTGGCGTGTCTCACGGGTTTGCTGTTAAAGGTGATTTAGCTGATACAGCTGTTGCTTATGCTGCTAAGAAAACATTGATTGATCAAATTTACTGGTTCGATCACTTTTCTTCTCAAGCCTAAACTCCTGGATAATGCCAAGGTTTTAATAGGTTAGATGTAGAACATTATATTATTTTAGAAATGTTACAATAATTGAAAGCCTGTAGTAGTAGATCTCTATTGCTAACCAAGAACCTCTCTGCATCATTGGAATTAACATTTCAGAATATGCGATCTACTATCGGCATATTCTTTATAATATTGGGTTTGAAAAAGTCATTGTTGTCAATTATATGAGTTAACAAACGGTCTATATATCTATATTCAGGATTAAAATTCACTGATTAGCTGGAATCTTCATGAACATCTCATAAGTCGCAGTGTAATGGCCCCAAGCACCCATAATAACAAATACATGCCATATGTTATGAGATTGAAAGATGTAATCAACCCACCATAATGACCAAAATGAGTTGGAGTTTCCTGTTAAAGTTGGTTCAGTCTTGAAATACAAGTCAATATTATTGGTAACTTTATCACTGGATAATTCTACCTCTGTAGGTTGTTCAACATCCAAAATAACATCTGTTCTGAAGATCTCTGGAACCAAACTACTATAAAACACAACACCAAGCAAATACCATAACTCGCTTCTAGCAATTGGGGAATAAAACTTCAATGCATATACAAAACCTTTATGAACCCCAAGAATAACAAATGATAATAATCCCAGTCCAGCCAAAGTTATATAAAACGCGATTCTAAATGGTTTACTCTCAGAACGATGGAAATTTGAAGACCAATTGAGGAAAAATCCACCAACACCACAACTTAATGAAAAGGAAATAAAAAACCTTCTCAATGTTGGAAAATCATATAATGCCGCATATTCTGTCGTAACGACACCTGCTGTAACCAATAAAGTAATCCCAGTATAATCAACACAAGCGAATTTCTTTCTTAAGTAAAGATTTGATGTACCACTGAATGCATGCCAAAAAGTTGAAGAAACAAGACATTTAATACTAGCAGCAAAATATAAGTACATCATTAAATTATCAGTAAAATTCCCTCTGTGGTATAGCTCAGTTTTTGGGTATGTGAATAGTCCAATATAAACCATGAACAAGGCACCTAATAGATGAGTCCAGATGTTTCCTGTTTCATTATGACAACTGCAAATACTTTTCAACGCATGAAGGTGATTATTTTTGAATCTATAACCATGAACGATGTATGGATTTTCTCTCCATGGGAATGGAAGCTCAAAGTAATGTAATAGTCTAGAGGAACCTTCTTTCAAACAATATTCATAATTGTGAAACTTCACTTGGAAGTTACGGATCGATTCTTTTATAGTTGTGGATCTGTTATCATTGAGATGATCTTCTTGGATTATAAAACCATTGAATTGATTGATTTTTGCATCTAAAAAGTGTAGAGTTGTTAAAATCTTTTCATGGAAGTCCAATTCCCCTGTAGAATTGATCGATGGAAGTAGATCCTTATAATGCTCATCAAGTAAGTTATTAAAGCTTTGTAAATTGACAGAACTGGAGAATGTAGAATTCTTGATTGTGATTAAAGTGTCATATAGATTTTGTAGACTGGCAATAGAATCTGATTTTGAATTATTACTGTTAGGAGAAAAGAAGCTTTCCAAGTTATCCAGCTTAGTTTCAATAGATTTGATGAAGTCATCCAATGATTTTAAGTAATCTTTTTGTAGTGAATTACTTCTAACAATATTGTTGATCGATGAGGAGATTGTTTGGGCTTCTTTTAATAATAACTTATCCTCACTCGCATTTGTGGACTTTTCAGCTCGATAATTCAAGTTTGAGCTCGATCGATAATCAATAGAAGTTGACATGTCTGAAAGCAGAAAAATAGAACGAATGGCTGAGATGTGATGAATACTTGATCCTTTTTTTTTTATAACTTGGTTGATTCAAATCAATTATTTACAATTTTGTAATGAAGGCCCAACTGTGCCCATACCAGTAAGAACTACAATAATTTAATAATACATACAACATTTATAGATCTCCGTAGTATTATTACCAGGCGATTCTGGCTAAGAAGGATTTTGGATACTTTCTCACACAAAGCTTTCTCAGTTCATCGGATAATAATAGAGCACAACCAAAGGCTGCAGCGATGAAATAGTACTTAGCAGGAACTGGTGAGGTAGATAGAGTGGATTGGAACCATGGGATATAGTTGAAAAAAAATGTAACGCTTAAAGCAAATATCATGGCAACTATTAAACCAATATTCTGAGTTTCTTTGTTGAATAGAGGTTTTTGTTGGAAGATGCTTAAATAACGTGTTCTAACAACCATCAAGTTGAAGAACTGAGAAATAACTAAAGTGATGAAGTAGACTGACGAAGCACCTGCAAGAACTTTGTTCACCATTTCAGCGTTATATGGCTCAGGATATCTACCATATGATAGTGTCAAGATGCTGAATGGGATTCCATTCTCTTGAAAATAAATTAGAGACATCATACAAGCAACAAAAGTATGATAAGAACCGACAATGATATATGACTGGAGACAGAGCTTCCAATCAACCAAAGACTCTCCACTAATACTTCTAGGCTTTTTGAGAAGTAAGTTCTTCTCTGGAGCTTCGTATGCTAAGGTGATTGCACCAGCACAGTCAGTCAGACAACAAATTATAATCATACAGAAAGAGGATAATAACTGTGGGAAACCAAAGATGACAGTTAATAATATAGCCCATAATTCTGCAAAACAACCAGCTGGAATCAAGTAAGCAATTGTCTTCTTTAGATTCTCAAATACTAGTCTACCATATTTCAACGCCATGACCATAGAAGAGAAAGACTCTAATAGAACCAAATCAGATGCTTCTTTAGCAATTTCGGATCCAGCAGCCATAGCAATCCCAACATTTGCCTGTCTTAAAGAGGGAGCATCGTTAACACCATCACCAGTCATAGCAACGATATGCCCTCTACTTTGAAAACTTTCAACAATTTTCAGTTTTTGTTCTGGTGTGGTTCTTGAAAAGATGATTTCTTTAAAGCTAGTCAATTGTTCCCATTGATTTTCATTCATCAAATTGATATCCACCCCAGTGATTGATATAGAATCATCAATTAACAGCCTGTCACGAAGTTTTACCTGTTTTTCTGGTATAGGATATGATTTATCCAAATCAGCAAATCTCTTGATATTATTATGTGTGACTGATTCATTCAAGATTCCACATTTGATTCCAATTGAAATTGCTGTTGTTTCAAAATCACCTGTCACCATATAAACATTGATACTAGCATTCTTCAAAGTGGAAACTACGCTAACAATGTCATCTTTTGGTGGATCCGTGATACCAACCATACCATTTAGAACTAGACCAGATGTTGCCAATGACATAAGCCTATCCTGCCCAAGTTTGGTTTTGAATTGGAGATCTTTAAATATCGAACCACTGATATCCTTGGAGGCAAGTAAGACCACTCTCTGACCATTGATGGACCATTTCTGTTGGATGGCATTTATATGTCCCAAAGAATCGTCGTCCAATTCTTTTGTTGAACCATCAACCCCTTTTATACCATTACATCGCTTGATAAGTATATCAGGAGCACCTTTAATCATAAGTTTATAATCTTCTGAATCCTTTTTTTGATACAATCTGATCATGAATTTGTTTTTTGAATTGAAAGGAATCTCAGACTTCATCAACCAATCTTCAATCACTAGATTGGTTTTCTTCACAATCATTTCACCAAATCTAAGGATAGCCCGATCAGTAGCATTCGAACCTGTAATTGCTCTTTCTTGAGTTGATTTATCTGAACTTGATAGGTCAAAAGAAGATGAATTGCATAATCTTGAAATCAAACCAAGCTCTGTAGTCGCAATAGAATAAGTGTGATCATCATCATTAAGAACTAGTTCTTCCGTACCATTACAGTATTCAGTAACAAACATTTGGTTTTTGGTCAATGTACCAGTTTTATCGGAACATAAAGTATTCACCGAACCCAGAGTTTCAACAACCCCCAAAGATTTACACAAAATCTTGTTTTTCTTCATAACATTAGCTGTAATGATTAAACAAGTTGTCAAAGCTACTGGTAAACCTTCTGGAACAAATGCAACAGAAATTGAAACCAAATCAATAATCAAAACGGGAACAGTGATCAAATCAGGATATGACTTCCTTAGCCAGACACCCCATAAAATGCAAATCAAGATAATGAAAAAGGCCACAAGAGCCAAAACAAACTTGATGAAATTCATTATTTCCTTTTTTAGAGGCGAACCACTAGCCTTTGGCTTTGATGAAAGCTTAGCCAATTCACCAAAGACAGTTTGATCACCAGTCGAAATAACAACAGCATACCCAGAACCACCGACACAAAAAGTTCCTTGAAGTCCAATAGAAGCACTTTCCAAATAGTTAGAACCAGGTTTATCAGAGTCTGACATAGCATAAATTGGTTTGGATTCACCAGTTAAGATGGATCGATCAAAAGAAAGGTCACCGTCTTCAATTTTTGTGAATCTAACATCTGCTGGTGATCTGTCACCATTCTGAATAAATATCAAGTCCCCAGGGACCAAATTTTTAGCTTGATCAATAAATTTCACACCATTTCTAACAACCTGTATATCAGAAGGCATCATTTCACTTATTGAATTCATAACTCTTGAAGAGCTAAAATCTTGCCAAAAGTTAAATACTGCTTGTAGAAAGAAAACAATTAATAAAACGACACCAAGGGCCAAGTTAGCAATTGCAGGGTTCGGATTACCCAAAGGTTTCCATGAGATAATACACAATATGGCACAAGTCAATAATAAGATACCAAACCCCCCAAAAAAGTAAATGAACGTCTTCTTCAATAAGTTTGATTTTGGAGGAGAATGAACGTTTGGACCAAACAACTTAAAGTGTGAGTTATACTTTTCAGTGGTCAAACCATATTCAAGATTTGTTGATAACTCAGCAGCAATTGCATCCAAGGACTTCGTATGCCATTCCTTTGCCTTTAACTCTTGAGCCTTTTGATCATCAATATCAACAGAGCGAGTAGGATTGATATCATCGATTTTATACGAAACAGACTTGAAGAGCGGTGGTAAAACAATAGACGCAGAATTTCTTGGAGAGACAAAAGAGGAATCAATAGATGAAATGCTCAATCTTCTAATAAAATCAGGACGAGTGAAAGTCAGTGAAGGTCTATTAGGACGTGTCTCCAAAAACCTAATAGTATTTTCTGGAGCCTGAGCTTCAACATCTACTTCAAAGGAAGTGTCAGAGTTCCACTTGGATAGAGAGATTTCTTTGTCTACCATCTAATCACACAGCCCACAAATATAGAGTAAACTGAAAAGTTAAGCCAAAGGTTTCAAGTGTCAGCCTAACTGGAGGAAACTCAACTGACCTTATATAGCCATAACTATCAGTGTCAACACAAAACAGCATCTACTCATTTCAACCAATCACGTAGCAATAGTTAGAGAACCAAAGCCACTAAAGCGACCAAAGCGACCAGCACCACAACCATTGCCACTAACAAATCCAAATCAAACTCCAGAAGCAGTCTCAGACCACTGATGTTGTATTAGGAAAAGCTCAGCCCGTTGCGAATTTTTTAGCCCAGTTCAATATTTACTAACAAGCACCCACCGGGAAAGTAGTGAAGATTTTGGTCCAGTCTGAGAAGAACTTTCTTCTGTTTCTCCCCAACTCGCAACGGTGAAAACCAGTGACGTAGCTTGCGCATTACAATAGTAATCTTCAGAGAGAAGAAGGATTCTTATTGGCTATCAACGTCGTTTCCGTGTTGTTCTAAAACAGAATCACAGGTGATAGATAGCCTATAGTAGAAAAACCAAAAAAAAAAATATGCACTCAGATCCTGATTAGGACTTTGAACTCCTTTTTCCTCATTTTTTGTTTTATTTTGATATGACTCAACTCTCACGCGGACACATGGAATATTTTAAGTTGAAACCAGGTTATTTTGCTAACTAGCAGACGAGAATCCTCTTTATTTTCTGTAGTGTAGCTTTAAGTTCTTTGAAAAATGTTCTTGAAAAGACAAAATCAAGATTCTGTCTATGATTTCTTTACGATTTTTCCTTTATTCTGACCCTCTAATCAATTTCATGTGTTACAATGGCATAATAACAATTTTAAACGGGGCTTAAGTGCTATTATTATTTAAATTTATTAAAATTTTTCTCACTAGTATTACAGTATTTCCTTTTTTTTTTTTTTTAATGTTTAATAAAGCTTCTACTATGATCTAAGTAATATTGAAATTAATTCTCTTCTCTGTTTTCAGTTGTTGTAATAACGAATTGATTCTTGCTCGTTTTTTCCAATTTATGTATAGCAAACTCAATTTCTTTTAGTTTGTATGAGTTACTTTTTGTGGATCCATATCGTCTATGTGTCCTAATGTATTAGGTAATATCTTACTAAGCAGAGACCTAATACAAAATAAAAAGAAATTTAATTTTCGATTAATATCCGATGTAGTGTAACGGCTAGCACGGTTCGCTTTCACCGAGCAAACCGGGGTTCGACTCCCCGCATCGGAATTTTTTTGCATTTTTTTCTTTTTTCTTATCCAAACTACATGAAAAAAGCAGAAAAAGTGCGTTTGTAGGTTTGAAGAGAAGCTCATTACTGAAAAAGAAAAAGCTTTCTAAGAAGGTTTTTTTTTGAACTTACAATTTTATTTCTGGATACTGTGTTCAAGCTGTGGAGAGAAGGCGATAATGGATGGTGATTTTGGGGGTCTCTTCCCCAAAATCTCGAAGCTGATGACATCGCCGCCACAAGATGACATTCAACTTGATGATCTAGATGATGCCTGTACGATATCAAGTTCTGAGATACATCAGAAGATCAAATCAATGGGTCATGCAGACTGGACAAACAAGAACAATATCAAGTTCTTTTATTCCAAAATATTTGGTAAAGTCATTGAAGATGAAAATTTATCAGACTTTGCAAATTATGATAGAATGATCAAACAAGAGGATATCCTTGAGGCAAAAGCAAAGAAAGCCATTGCAGAAATACAAAGCCATAGTATAGAGGTGAATGTAGACCTAGAGAAGAGGTTTTATGCTGGTAAAGATCCAGAAAAGAAGATTCCCTATCCAGTTTGGAAAGGTAAACTGAGGTCTTCAAGAGTCCATCATGATAACTCAGATTATTATGACTTAAATAATGACTCAAACTCCCTAACAAATAGAACAGAGATAATAGATCTAACAAAGATAGACGTGGAAGGGTCAACAAATAGTCGAGGCGATTGGGATTTTGGGGAACAGAAACAACAAAAATATCATTTACAGAGGAAACTAGATAAACAACAAATTCAGATGGTCGCATTGGGTGGTACATTGGGTGTAGGACTCTTCTTAAATAGTGGGAAAGCATTCTCAATTGGTGGACCACTAGGTTGTTTTCTTGGATTTCTTATATCGGGATCAATAGTATTGGCAACAATGCTTTCATTTGCTGAAATGTCAACACTTATACCCACGACTTCAAGTATCTCAGGTTTAGCTTCTAGGTTTGTCGAAGATGCTTTTGGATTTGCTCTTGGATGGTGTTATTGGCTATCATTTTCAACTGCTATGCCCAGTGAAGTTTGTGCTGGTACCATCATGCTGTCTTATTATCCTAAGTTAAATGTTCCCAGTCCTTCCACCGCAGGATTTGTCACTCTTTTCCTAAGTGCTATAATATCCATAAATTTATTTGATGTTCGAGTCTACGGAAATGTTGAATACTTATTCAGCTTTTTCAAAGTGTTGATAGTCATTGCTCTAATAATAACGATGATTGTGATTAATGTCAAAGAGCACTACGGTTTCAAATACTGGTCACCTTCACAATCTGGATCCTGGCAAAAATTTGGTCCCTTCAGACCCACTTTTGATTTGAATGATGTTGGGACTGGTAGCAAGGATGGTATTGGTGGTGATTTGGGAAGGTTATTAGGTACACTGTCTTCAGTTTTGATATCATCTTATGCTTATACGGGCAGTGAAATTGGATTTGTTGCTTCTATGGAGTGTAAAAACCCAAGGAAGGCACTACCTTCTGTGACAAAAAGAGTTTTTGGAAGAGTTATTGTTTTGTACCTCTTGTCAATATTTCTTGTTGGTCTGAATATGTATTCTGGGGATCTTAGATTGCTAAGATATTATACCCCAATTCATGAAAGGAAAACTGTTCCAATTGAATACTACAATTATATTCAAAATTCATGTTCAACGTTTATCCCCAATGGATCCCCAAATGGAAACCAAAGCCCATGGATTATTGCTTTACAAAGCGCAGGCTATTGTACATTTTCCTCTGTCCTGAATGTGATTTTTGTTGTCTTTGCTGTTTCTGCTGGCTCGTCACACTTATATGTTTCAAGTAGGACTTTATATTCTATGGCAACACAAGGGAAAGCATTTTCTATATTTGCCAAATGCTCTAAAGCTGGTGTTCCATACGTTTCAGTCTTGTTCTCTGGGTCTATTGGACTGTTATCCTATCTTTCAGTACAAGGATCGGCAATGATAGTATTTCAAGCCTTTGCTACTGTTTCTTCAGGAACTGCAATGTTGATGTGGTCTGGAATGTGTCTGTCATTCTTGAGATTCTATTATGGTTTGAAATTGCGTCCCGATATTATCTCAAGAAATGATCCATCATATCCTTATAGATCCCCATTACAGCCTTTCCTGGCGATATATGGTCTAATGGGATCTTTCATGATCGTTTTATTAATGGGATTTGAAGTTTTTTTGAAGGGATATTGGGATGTTAAGACCTTTTTTACAGCATATGGAAGTTTGATAATGTTTGTTATTTGTTATACTGGTTTTAAACTGTTTCGAAGTTCGAGAATCCACAGATTGGATCAGTTGGATCTTGATTCTGGTAGAAGAGAAATGGATAGGATTATTTGGGATGAGGATAAGTATTACATAAGTTCAATGAAGGAAATCTTTAGGAAAGTTATTGGTTGGTTAGCTTGAGTTGCGTTATGCAAAATTAATGATGTTTTCAATAATAATTAATATAAATGAAATAATTAGCTATTTTGTATCGAATCTATTTTGAATTAATTCTAGTAACTTTGGGAATATTATATCTGACGTTTCACCTTCAACAGTGTGTAATACACCTAGCTTTCTATAGAAATCTTTCACTGGGTTGATTGTTTCGTCATATGCTTTCAATCTTTCAGCAAAAACTTCAGCATTATCATCTGGTCTTTTGGATAGTTTCTCACCTGTCACATCATCAATACCGGAAACCTTAGGAGGGTTATACTGTAAATTATAAAGTCTCCCAGAAGGGATATGAACCCATCTGTTCTCTATCCTTTCAAGGATAACACGCTCAGGAACTTTAAGTTCGACAACCAAGTTGAGATCAGAGCGGGCTTTGGCCAGATCTTTCGTTAGAATTTCAGCTTGTGGTGCTGTTCTTGGGAATCCGTCCAATAACCAGGAGGATTGGGCATCCAACAGATTTCTGGTTTTGAGCTCATCAATAACAATGTCACTTATGATATTATCTGGTAGAAGTCCTCCTGATGCTATGACACTGCTTGCAAGCTTTCCGATCTCAGTTTTGGCCTGGATCTCTCTTCTCAACAGATCTCCTGAACTAATTGGTAAAAGACCACCATAGTGCTTCAACAGCCTAGAGCTCTGGGTCCCCTTTCCAGCACCTGGAGCACCCAAGAGAAGCAGCCTAAGCGGTTTTAATGGCAACGACATTTGGTGTGAAATAAAATCTGGGGAAGTTTTGTCAAACTCGATATGTATTTCGTATTTCTGGGTAGTATTTTTTGATTTTCTTGGTTGACTGCAAAACACCACAAACCACTGAAAAGGCACAAATTTTGGATTTTAAACGAGAAGTGTTGTGTCCAGATGTGCACTTCCCAAAGGAATATGTATGTAGCGAGGCCCAAAGCCAAACATCAGTAGACTCAGAGTTTTATACAAAAATCTTTCTGAGGAAAATCTATCAAACAATTTTTATTAAATGAGGTTTTCTAAAGAATTTTGGCCAGAGAGGTTCCAAGGTGCCAGGAAAATACTTCTTTGGATACTATTCAATTGACCAGTTGTTATATATGAGTCACCCAACTCTTGGGCAGTCACTTTACCCTGTGCTGCAATCTTTAGCGATATATTATCATCCAAGTTTTTCCAGATCCGTAAATCGTCAGGGAATAAGAAAGCTGATCTTTGCCAGACCTTCTTATCATTTTGTGTAAGTTTCTTATTGATCTCGGATAATAAGAATGGAACATTCTTGAAGCGATCTCCAATAAGGTCGTCTAATGGTAGTGCTTCTAGCTCACTCTTGATAATCACTAGATAGTCTTCCAGGTTCTCTACGACTGAAATAGCACCGATGACAAGTGTAACAAGTAGTGAAGTACCATGTTCCTCAATGTTGGTAAAAAGTTGATCAAGTGCAGCTTGTTTTGTATCTTCAGTATCATAAAAGTACAATACTTGAGAAATTAGTACAACTAACCTTTTAGCATCACCAGATAATGCCAGAATTTCCTTAAACTGATCTAATGATTCATCAAACCTGTTCAAGAAGAAATAAGATAAACCTAGAACTGTCCTGGAGGAGATTGTAGTCTTATCATCTTCTGTCAATTCCAGAACTTCTAATGAAGATTCAATAGCATCCTCATAGTTCTGTAAGCCCAGATCAAACCTAGCATGCTGGGATTTAATCCTAGCGAAGCTAGAAAGAACAGAACTATCCTCATATTCTTCATATGATGCCTCAAGGATATCTAGTAACTTTCTGGATGTTTCTTTACCTAACTCATAATCATTCAGTCTTTCCAGGATCAAACAAGTAATGGATAGACCAAACGTATCATTTGGATACTGCTTTAAATATTGAATCATACCATAATTAGCAGTGGATATCTCTTGTAGAGCTTCAATGTCTTGTATGTCATCTTCGTTGCCGATTCTTTTGAGACAAATATTGACAGCATAAGATAATTGGGAAGCTGGTGATTTACCATTTGAGAGAACGAAAGCGTGTGAGAACAGATTGGATGCTTCTTCTAGATCGCCTTGAGACTCTTTAGCCAAAGCATGTCCAAGCCAAGATATTGGTTCTGATGGAGATAAACTTTGGCCC
The DNA here is from genome assembly GCA_030562945.1 of Wickerhamomyces jianshihensis. Classification (NCBI taxonomy): domain Eukaryota; kingdom Fungi; phylum Ascomycota; class Saccharomycetes; order Phaffomycetales; family Wickerhamomycetaceae; genus Wickerhamomyces; species Wickerhamomyces jianshihensis. The sequence goes on from JAKUAH010000243.1 coordinate 102,879, forward strand.
CTCATATAGGCATCAGTAGCTAGTTCAGAATCACCATATCTCAAGTATAGCAATGCAAGATTTGACCAGATTTCAACATTCTTAGGATCAATTGAAATAGCTTTGATCAAACAATGTTGAGCAACACGAGGATTGATAGAAATTGAGGAAACACCGAGTAGAACCCAGGCCTCTGCGTAATTGTTTTGCAATTTTATAGCCTCTTTTAATGACTCAATGGCTGCATCTCTATATGATTTTTCATGTGTTTTGAGGTATGCTATGACTTGAGAAAGACCAAGGTTATATAGTGTTGATGATCGAAGAGCTCTCGATCTAGGGTTCAATGATAAAGCAACTCTATTGCTGTATACCAACAACAATGAAACAAGGTCAACGTATTTCTTTGAATCAGCCAAATTTAGCACCAATGCTTCATCAATATCAATATTTGATTCCTTGATTAGTGATAATAACTTAGTGTGTGGAAACTGGTCGATCTTAGATTGTATTTGCAAAAATATAGTTATCAAATCGGATGTAGTCTTCCAAAAGTTTAGGGATTTCTTGTCGCCTCTTTCTAAAACATCGATAGTTTTCAACGCAAGCTCAACACCTTTTCCAAAGAACCCACCTAAAACAGAGAAGTTGGCGTATTCTAATAATGCATCACATAATCCAGATATGACACAAGCTTCTTTTGGTCTTTCACCTAGCACTTCCTCAAGAATTTTGATAGAAGCTTCAAATTCACGTATTTGATATTGAACCACACCTAACAAATATTTGGCAACCCAATGGTCAGGTTCCAACTCAAGAGCTCTTTTGAAAACTTTAACGGCAGCTTCCAATCTTCCACATCCGACATAAGCTTCACCTAACCCAATCCAAGACTCAACATCATTGGCATTTATACGGATTGCATTTTGAAACCATTCGACAGCTTTCGCTTCATCTTGGCGTTCTAGTGAAGCTGAGCCCAGAACTCTATAAGGCCAGCTCTCTGAGCCTAAGCGACGCTTACCATTCTCTGATGTAATTAATTTATGAGCAAAAGATTCTGCTCTTTCCCAATTACCAGATCCAGCGAATTCTGAGACTAAATGGTATGCTGCGATAACTTCGGATGAATCAAGCTCAAAAGCTTTGAGGAAACATTTTGTTGCTCTTCTTTTATCATCGTAATATTTTGTGTAGATCTCACCCAAACTGGTGTATGAAGGAGCATAATTACTTGAACTCTTTAAAGAGTCAATTAGATGACTATATGCCTTTTCAGCATTATCTTCAGCGAGGTAACTTTGAGCAAGCTTCCAGTTAACTGATGCCCTCTGTTCTAAGACATATAAAGTGTTACCTGTCAGGTTGGACAAAACTTTTGACAACCCTTCTCTACCTTGAGAGTGTTTCCCCAGTTTTATCTGAACCCATGAAAGTTCCATTAGAGCGTCAACATTATCTGGAAATTCTTCAACCACCTTACTCAATAAATCTTCAGCTTGGACCAGCTGGCCCCTTTCCGTAAGAATTAAACCCTTTCCAACTCTTGCTTTTATGTTAAGGGGAGACTCTAGAAGAATAGAGTCAAATAATTCCAAAGCTCTTTTGAAGTTTTTTGGAGCCTCATGATAAGCCAATGCTTCACCATAGTTCACCAAAAAGTCTTGCTTAGTATTCTTAAAGTCAAATCCAGTATTTCGCAGACTTGAGGCCAGTAATTGGATACCAACTTGACAAAGATTGATAGCATCAACAAATTGTTTCAAGTATAATGTATATGACAAAATGATACGATGTGCAACCAAACTAGTCTTACAAGATTCTAGAGCTTGCTGCATCAAAATCAATAACTCTTCATTTGAAACAGTGAGATCATCATTATCTAAACCAAGGAGCCTTTTCTCTTCCGAGGATAAAGAAGCTTGTGAATCTTTTGTTGAAGCTTCTGATTTCTTTTGTGTTTTTAACTCAAGCTTGATGTCATATTTGTATAGCTCTGATAGACTAAAGGCATGAATTAGTTGACCCAATGGCTCTGATGAGAATAATGTCAAAAAGTTTGAGACAGTCTCAGGATCTAGATCATTAAGGTTTTCCGCATCAATCCAGTCAAAATAGGTGGTCCATGCCAAGTAAGAAGTGTGCTTGATTGAGATCAACCCTTCTAGCCAATTTCTAAGAGAAATAAACATTTCTGGTTTGATATCTGAAGGGGCACATTTCAAAACTTTTATTCTGTATCTTAGGAGATCTTCTTCAGCCTTTCTTCTTTCATCATCATCATCCGAAATATTTATCAATTCTTCATAAAGATGAGGGACTTTGGAATCTTTATAAAAACTCCAGGCGACAGCATTAACCACAGCCTGATTCTTAGATTTCATACGTTCTCGTGAAACATTCTTTGAAACTTCGTCATTTTCTCTTTTTAGTATGATCTTCAAGTAATCATTAATCACCTTTTGGGGAGGCTCAATGATTCCACCTGTTACTTCACCCAATTTATTTTCAGGCAGAAGAGCCTTGAGGTAAGCTTCTTTGGTAGCGGCATCATCATATTTCTTTAAATATAGCCTAATATCTTTCAAGAAGTCTGCCAGTGGTTCTTGTGTGTCGACCAAATAACCAGCATAATCCCCAGCAAACTCGAAAAAGGAACTAAAGTCTGAATTATTTTTTAAGAGCAAAAGTAGTCCTTTCCAAGCTAGAGGAGAATTGTAGTCTATATTGATGGCCTTTCTATAATATGATTCGGCAACGGTTAACTTGTTCAACAAATGATAAGACTTTCCTATAAACACATGGGCAAAATAATTATTTGGGTCCAAATCAAGAGCATCCATTGCCAATTGAATGCAGTATTCTGGGTTTTCATCTTGGAGAGCCTGCTTGGCAGCCTTTATATATTGCCTAGCGGACATTTCACTCTATAAAACCTGATCCTTTGCCGATTAATCTTCATACTTCTAATGATTTGCTCATATTTTTTCTAATTTACATAATCAGTAGTCACGTGATATTGAATTATGTAATCGTATTACACGGTTGGCTAAAATTACGTAATTCTTTTCTTTTACGCGCTTCGGCGCGATTTATAAACATAAAGATTTGAGGGCGCGTTACTTTCTAACCAGAACCAGTCTGACGCAAAGACAAATGGCTAAATCTGCTGCTACAACACCTGGTCGACAGGGGCCTAACAAGACAACCCCCACTTCAAGTCAGACGAAGCTGAAACAGACATCGCTACTAAGCTTCTTTGCGAAGAAACCTGCTTCTTCCTCCCAAGATACCAAAGGTTCTCTTCCTTCACCATCTTCATCGCCTTCTCCTGAAAGAGAGATTGAAGAAAGCAACAAAGAGAATGAGACTCCTGAGGAAACCACAATTGTTATCGAGGATGAGAAACCACCAGTTCCTTCACCAGCCTCTATCATCAAAAGACCTGCTCTCAAAGAACAAACTAACAAACAACTATCCACAGAAACCGCTACTTCTGAGGATGAAGCTAGACCGATTCACTCAAGTCCAACAAATTCAAGAAGACGTGCAAAAGTAACATATGCTGAATTGAGTGATGATGACGAAGATGAAACTCCTACAATCTCAAAATCGCAACGTAAACGTCGTCGCATTGCCGATGAAGAAGGTTCAGAAGATGAGTTTATCCCTGAAGCTAAAGAAGAGTCAGATGATGATATGGCTGACTTTGTTGTTCCTGATGATCACGAAGAGGATAAAGTGCAAGCTGAAGATGATATCAATGATGATGATCTAATAGAACTCACTTCAACAGAGCAGGCCAAACCGCTGGCCCCAGCACGTAAGGTCGAGTCACAATTTGGTAAATCAAGCTACAAGCAAACACCTACAAAGAAAATAATAACCTCATCTAAACCAAAACCTTCACCAAAACAAACAAAGAGCCAAAAATTTACAAAAGAAAATGAAGAACGCTATCAGTGGCTAGTTGATATCCGTGATGCTGAAAAAAGATCAGAAACCGACCCAAACTATGATCCAAGAACTCTTTACATTCCTTCAAGTGCATGGAGTAAATTTACTGCTTTTGAAAAGCAATACTGGGAAATTAAGTCTAAGATGTATGACTCAGTGGTTTTCTTCAAAAAAGGTAAGTTTTATGAGTTATATGAGAAAGATGCTATGATTGCTCATAATGAGTTTGATTTAAAAATTGCTGGTGGGGGTAGAGCTAATATGCAATTGGCTGGTATTCCGGAAATGTCATTTGATTATTGGGCAACCTCATTTATTACTAAAGGTTACAAAGTTGCTAAAGTTGATCAAGTTGAAACTGGTCTCGCCAAAGAGATTAGAGAAGCAAATGGAGGTACAAAAAGTAAGAAAGAAGTTATTCAAAGAGAGTTGAAATGTGTTTTAACAGCTGGTACTTTGACTGATGAAACAATGTTAACAGATGACATGGCAACTTACTGTATTGCAATTAAAGAGGATAACGATTTTGAGAATCCATCTGGGAAGATTTTTGGTATTGCTTTCATAGATACAGCTACTGGTGTTGTTAACTTGACTGAATTCAAAGATGATAGTGAATGTACCAAACTTGAAACATTGATCTCACAAATTAGACCAAAAGAGTTGGTGATTGCTAGAGGAAATCTGTCACCGTTAGCTTCAAGAATATTGAAGTTTAATTCACAAAATAATGCCATTTTTAACATCATTAAACCAGATACTGAATTCTACGATTTTGACACCACTTTTGAGACTTTGACTAGAGGAGGATATTTTGATGCTGAGAATCTTGATGATTTATCTAAATGGCCAACCACATTAAAAGAGTTCTACAAGGAGGAGCACCATGTTGGATTTTCTGCTTTTGGTGGCTTGTTATGGTATTTAAAATCATTGAAACTAGATGAATCTCTGATTTCATTAGGTAATGTGGCTCCTTATACGACAATTAAACCATCCACTAATCTAGTCCTTGATGGTCAAACTTTACAGAACTTGGAGATTTTCGCCAACTCATTTGATGGTACTGACAAAGGAACACTGTTCAAATTGATAAATAGGGCGACCACACCATTTGGTAAGCGTCTTTTAAAAACCTGGGTCGTTCATCCTTTATTAGCTAGAGACGATATCGAGAAAAGGCTGGATTCTGTTGATCAATTATTAAATGACAGTGATTTAAAATCCATTATAGAATCAAGCCTATCAAAACTTCCTGACTTAGAGAGACTGCTATCTAGAATCCATGCTGGTCAATTGAAGCTTAAAGATTTTACTAGAGTTATAGAAGGATTTGAAGATATTACTAACCTTCATCAGAGACTGGAGTCTTTTGAATTGAAGGGAGCTCTGGGTGAATTGTTTACCAAATTTCCAAAGAGTCTCTATGATTGTTTAGATAAGTGGTGTGATGCCTTTGATAGGGTCCAAGCAAAAGAGAATGATATTTTGATCTTAAGTGATGGATTGGAATCAGATTATGATGAATCTAAAGAAAACATTAAAAATCTAGAATCAGAACTGAATACCAAACTAAGAGAATATAGAAGAGAGTTCAAGACTCAATCAATTGAATACAAGGATTTTGGAAAAGAGCTATATACTATTGAGATGTCTGCTACAATAAAGGTTCCAAACTCTTGGACTCAAATGGGCTCCTCCAAAAAGACTAAAAGATGGTGGTCACCTGAAGTGGAAAAACTATCAAAAGAGATTGCAAGAGCGAGAGAAACGCATAAAATTATCGAAGAATCATTGAAGACTAGAATGCTCAAGAGATTCGATGATGATTACCAAGTTTGGATCAAATCAATCAACCTAATTTCGAAGATTGATTGTATTATTGCACTTGCTAAAACCTCTGAATCAATAGGTTTCCCAGCAGTAAGACCAGAGTTTATTGATTCTGAAACTGGTCTTCTAGAGTTCACCGAGTTGAGACATCCATGCTTTAACCTTGGCTCCACTACTGCTAAAGACTTCATTCCAAATGACATCAAATTAGGTGGATCTAGCCCAAATATGGGTCTATTGACTGGTGCGAACGCAGCAGGTAAATCTACAGTATTGAGAATGACCTGTGTTGCTGTGATTTTGGCACAAATTGGATGTTATGTTCCTGCTGAAACTGCTAGAATATCTCCTGTTGATAGGATTATGACAAGACTAGGTGCTAATGATAATATAATGCAAGGTAAATCCACCTTCTATGTGGAACTCTCAGAGACAAAGAGAATTTTGGAAAACTCTACTCCTAAATCTTTATTAGTTTTAGATGAATTAGGTAGAGGGGGTTCATCATCAGATGGGTTCGCTATTGCAGAGGCTGTCTTACATCACGTTGCTACTCACATCCAATCATTGGGTTTCTTTGCTACACACTATGGTTCATTAGGTGCTTCATTTGCTAATCATCCTCAAGTGAAACCATTCACCATGGCTATCATCGTTGATGACGAGTCCAAGAATATTACTTTCTTATATAAGTTAGAAGAGGGTAAGGCTGCGGGTTCGTTTGGTATGCATGTTGCTCGTATGTGTGGTATCGACAAAGAAATTATCAAGAATTCGGAGATTGCTGCTGAGGAATTTGAACATACTTCAAAACTTAAAAGAAATGCAAAAGATGTATTAGATTTGATTCCAGTCGGTTTGCAATCTGATATCGCGAGACTACTGAAAATTGGCATCACTAATGAAAATGGCGGCTGTGGTGATGGGTCTCTGCTTTATGACGAAATTATAAAGAAGAATGCTTTAAGAAGTATCTTCGGAATGATTGAAGGTTTATGATTAATTGTGTAAATTATTTTTATTAAAGGAAAAAAAACTAAAAATTAGTAGCAAAAAAAGAAAATATTCATGAATTCATAATAAAGTAGATCGAGATCATTCCAGTAATGCAGTTAGACGGATGGATTTGGCTGAATATGGACAAAGGTTTGGGTATTGGCATTTGCAATGATAGGGATTTTAGAGTTGAATGGTATTTGTTGTGGAATAATCGTTCTTGGGATAGGAGATAATGTGTTGTTTAAAGTAGATAAAACAACTTTTGTTGGTGGTGATAATGAAGCAGACTTCATTCTTTTCTGCGCACAGTATTTTTGACGCAACTTCCTCTTCAAGGAGTGTGGATCATTTGGTTCATCAAGCAAGATGTCATCCGAATATCTAGCAATGGTTTCAGACGATTTCAAAGGCTTATAGTACCATAGTGGATGCTCAGTGGAGTAGCTCTTTTCCGATTCTATCACCTTCAATTTCTCCAGAATCCATTTCGTTCCGTGAAATTCTTCAACTTCTGATGAATATCTTAATTTATCTTTCAAATCTACCGTTATTATTTTTTCCTCCTCATCATCAGACACATCAATATGGATTGGTTTCAATTTCTTTAAGCTCTTTGGAAACCTTTGACCCTGGGTCTTCACTGCTGAATAAGGAACCTCAATTTCCAGTCGATCACTGAGCTTCTCAGGTACTGGATATAGCTCAATATTGAAGGATTTCTCAGATTTATTGTTTGCAAGAATGACACCCGCAAAGAAGTCATCAAATTTGGCTTGCAGAGTATCGCCAACATTAAGCATTTTCAAATAGAGAGGAGACTCATCAAATTTAGATCTGTGGATTTTGCAATAGTGAACGTTGTCTCTTTGGAAGAAGACACCGGCAGGTAAGGCGCACGTAGCATGGAATGAGCGGATACAATTTCCATATGAGCATTGGAAACAAGCACCAGATTTCTCATGACAGTAGGTACATTTCAAGTTATGACGAGCTTTTGGTATCTTGTCAATATCATCTACGTATTCTCCGCGATCGACATCATAGACTATTGTTGTTTCTGGAATGGATTTAGCACATATTTTGTGACAGTAGCTCTTCTTCTTTGAGTTCTGGAACGTTTCAAAGGTTGGCAGTAATTTGAAACTTTCATATTTTAACTGTCTAATTGACAGAATATTTGGACATAAAGAACATCTTGGTCTGATCTTCTCCTGCTTAACAAGTTTTATTTGCTTATCCTTTTGAAGTTTCTTCTTCGTTCTTTCAGGAAGATCTTTACCTGCTATAATTTCGATAATATTACTAGAAGAGTCAGAGTCTTCTACGATTGTTTTTTCTTCGTTTAGTGACAACTTTGTCTGTTGTTTTGGCTCTGGTTGACCTTTATACCTTCTGATAAGTTTCGGGATATCGATGCCAACAGAGTCGTTAATACAAAGACACTTACTAGTTTTCAAACCATAGTCAAACCATTCTTCAATAGCAAAATTTACGGACTCTGCAATATTATAACCGAAGTTCATTCCAGCATGGTATCCATATGGATAAGTTATCATGAATTCTTGTTCATAATGTACTATTTTATTGACTTTAACTCCCCTCGCCTCCAGATAAGCAGGCGATACAAGGAATGTCTTATGACGGAGGAAATCTGAACAATGTGCATATTCTTGAGGGAACGTCTCTTGCATCACACGATCAAATTTATCTTTATAAGATTGAGGGATGGAGTACCATTGCTTGGGAGCCCCGAAATGCAAATAATTAATTGAGTAAAGATCTTGATCTTCCAAATGCCATGAAAAAGTGGCTTTCCACAGGCCAGCATATAGGTAAGCGTCGTTTACACCGGGTAGTTTTTGGTCCATAAAGTCTAGTGCATTTGGCAGATGAGCGACATTCCAAGTCTTGACAGTATCATCAAATATAGAACCTAAAATATCAGCACCATACATTGGATCAGCATACATCAAACTTTTCCAGTAGACTTTTTCTAATTGCTCACATCTTTCTTCAGTAAACTCTGAAGTATCGATGTTGTATTTGAAATTCTTAAATAATGATTCATCATTATGATTCTTATTCGCAAGAATCTTCTTATTTTCCATTGCCGAATACTTATCAACGGATTTTCTTACTTTTCCTCTTGGAGCAGGAGGCTGATAGTTGGTTTCTTCTGACAATGACTTCCATTGGACTATGTTGAAGGTCCTTTGCTTCTCAACGTTCTGTTGACCAAAAACACCATTATTTCCGCTGATATGTTGCACTATGGGGTTTTTTATCTTGATTGATTGAAGCTGCTTTTCTGTAATTCTAGGCAGGGCTTTCACCCATTCTTCTGGTGGTACCACTTTGACTATCCCTGATTGCATTCCATATTTATTGATAGATTTCATATATTTCTCAAAGTCAGCGAATTCTTCCATTGATGGCCGAAAAACGGGGATATCACCGCTTGAGAAATAATCAGGCTCAATCATCATGAATGGATAGCCCTATCTCTAACTTGAAGTTCCTTTGGCTAACCAAATATGGGTGAGTTGGAGCTGTTTAGATCATTTTCTTTAGCACCAAAAGACATTCGCGAAAGTTCATCTTCATTGTTGGTAAGACCACTACCATAATAAACACAAAAAACGCATCAGAACCAGAGGAAATTACACGGAAAACAGGCCAAACGAGCTGAAAGTGGCTCAAAAGTGAAATTTTAGACGACTTTAGAAGTATTTTTTACAATGTCTTCTGATTTAAAGAATAAGTCACGAAGAAGGAGTCGAAGGCTAAGCTCGAAACCTAAAGAAATTAAGCCTCAACGGCGAAAACTGTCTACTTCACAAGTAGTTGAGGGCAATAAAAAGAGACAAAAGATCACACAATTGGCTGGTTTTATTAAATCATTCACACGATCACCAACTCCAGAAACTGTGGGTGAATCGGAAATTAACCATAATGTTGCTATCTCTGATGAGTGGACTGAGAAATATGAACCTCATGATCTGTCTTCAGTGGCCATACACTCCAGAAAGCTGAGCGATGTTGAACATCAAATTGTTTCAATGCTACGGCATGACTCAAAAATAAGGCTTTTGGTTCTCAGTGGGCCTTCTGGCTCGTCTAAAAGTACTGTTGTGAAGAGATTAGCTGAAAACCTGATACCTTACAATCCGAACTCCCATAACACTTCAAAACCACTCATTGAATGGATCAATACAATAGAGATATACACGCATCAATTTGAAGATTTTCTTGGTACAGTAAAGTATAGAACTGGGAAAAACTTGTCGATTATTCTGGTTGAGGATATTCCGAATGTCTTTCATGAAGAGACCAGAGAACGATTCCAATCTGCAATAATGCAATGGATTCACTCTGATATTGACCTTCCACCTTTGATTTTAAGTATAACAGAATGTGATTTTCCTCATGATCAAGGATATTCTCTTGGATATAACTTAGAGACTAGTTATTCTGCTGAAACAATTCTGGGAAGAGCAATTCTTAACAGCCCGTCTTGTCATCGAATCAAGTTCAACCCAGTTAATACACTGTTGATTAAGAAGACCCTTAAACGAATTGTGATCAAGGAAGAATCAATTTTTACTCAAATCCCAAAGTCTTTGATTGAAGATAAAATCAAAGAATTAATGATTATAGGAGATATCCGTGCTGCTATTTCTGCATTTCAATTTTGGGCACAATGGAAAAGTAATGATACACACGAAGTTTTGAGTATTGGAAAAGAATCTTCACTGTCCCTTTTTCATGCAATTGGAAAATGCATATTTGGCTCTAAAACTGACGGCCACCAAGTCACAATCAATAAGGTTATGCAAGACTTTGAGAATCGTTCTGAGTTGCTGAAGTTGGGCTTACTTGAGAATTACAGCAAATTTAACAAAGGAAATCTTGACATTAAAACATTTTCTAAGATCTCTGAGGACTACAGTTTTTCAAATATTTTACCAAACAATCCCATATCTCTAGAATGTGCCATTTGGTCAACAAGAGTTCACTTTGATCAGTCTGGTAAAAGATCATCATCAGAACTGGGACTTTCTTTTCCTAGAGAATGGAAAGTCAACAAATCTATCAAAACAACGAGAGAGCATGTTTATCGCTACATTGAAGTTGAAATGAAAAAAAGAGGAGCTTTAAGGAATCTTACAGATTCAAATCTCTATCATGGCTTTTATGAACCTCTCATAAACAAACAGAAAGCATTCAAAAATAAAGCAAAACTTCATTTTTTAAGGACACAAAAGAAAGAAATCCCTCTTGATATATATGAGCCTTCTCAGCCTTATTTGCAGTCAAGATTAGGTGGACCATTCAAAGAAATTCACAGTGATGACACTATATTCGCAGATGGTGATGATACTCCTTCTTTTCAAAATTCAAATGACGAATATTTCCAAACCCAAACTGATAAGCAGGATGATATCCAATCTGGTGTTGATTCGGAATTCGATAATGATCCAATTGTGGAGAGTGAAGATGAGATACGAGATGACACATTTGGAGAAGATGATACATTTGAAAATGAATTGATCCAACTTTCACAGCCCACTAAAAAGACTATTAATGCAAAGAACCTAGAGTTTTTTGACGATTTTAATGATGATGATGACTTTTCTGAATAGAATTTAGATTTAAATTAAAATAAGTATATATAATATATCTATATAGATATATAAATGAACCCAACTCTCAAGTAGATAAATTTATGTTAAGCAGAACTATTCAATGCATTTTCAAAGAATTTTGGGTCCTCTTCCAAACTTTCTTTAATGATATCTAAACCACCCTGGAACTCACCACCGACATATAATTGTGGGAAAGTTGGCCAGTCTGAAAAAGTTTTAAGTCCCTGTCTAACACTATCATCTTTCAATATATCAAAGAATCCAAATCTGACTTGGTTTTCTCTTAAAATGGCAACCAACTGACGAGAAAAACCACATTGTGGAGAGGCAGGTGTACCTTTCATGAACAGCATAACAGGAGCAGCTTCGGTCAACTGTCTCAAACGATCATTTAGGGCTTCTGGGGTTTCTTCTTCGTCATCTTTAGATTCTTCAGGCAGTGGTGGTTGTTGTGGAGCGCTTGTCTGGGTATTACCTTGAGACGATGGTGCTTTTTCAGTGTTTGGTTGCAGTTCATCTAATGCAGCGATGAACTCTTTAGGATCAGCGCTCGAGATTTCTTTTAAGATGGTGTCGTCCTTGATTAGCACAAAGTAAGGCACAGTCGCAACTTCAAATAGCTCTGAGATATCTGGGTGGTCATCGGCGTTGATCGAAAGGAAAGAGGTTGATGGGTTTTTTGCCGCAAGTTCAGCATAAGCAGAGTTTAATTGGACACATGGTGCAGCCCAAGGTGTGTGGAAGTACAGCGCTAGTAATTTATCATTTGGAGCATTGTTTGTAAGTTCGGTGAACTGGTCTTCGTCTGTGATCTCAATAACTGACATTTCTAAATGGTTTACTGTAAAGTTCTAATCAGAGTAGCGATAATATTATTAAAAGCCAATTTCTTACTAATTTTCCGCGATCGAATAAACTTTGACATTTCACGTGACTCGTCAAATATAAAATGATTATATAATATTCACCTACTTTTGTTTTGTGTCACAAATCAGAGTCAATATTTGGTTTCCATGCCTTTTGAAGGGAATTACTGTTCTAATCGCTGGTTTGAATTCAGAGAATAAATACTCTATAAATTTATTAGCTATGCTTTCTGCAAAAATTTAGTTATTGAATCAACAATCTCCTTTTCATTAAAAGCACTGGCCAGTTCAGTGTTTAAAATGGGTACAAGTTTCAACTCTTGGGCAAATTCTTCATCTGAGGATCTTTCAAATCTAAATTTCTTGATAAATTTCTCGTCCATGGTCTCCACAACGACTTCATGACCAATTTTGTAAAATTTCAGCTCCTCACTCTCCAATTTTCCTAATAAAACCTTTCTCGAATATAGGTTTGAAGAACCGGACGCTTCTTCATGGTCTCCTTTCGATTTGTCATCGGTGTGGATAATTTCTTTGAGCTCTATAGAATCTGCTGGTTCATTATTATCATTGTAATTTTCAGTATCTGTCTCTGTTTTCTTCGAAACACTTGCAGAACCAATCTTCGAATATAGAACAATAAAAGTCACCGAAAACCCATGAACTAAGATAGAAGTCACCACCAGAAAAGAAACAATTGGCCATATTTTCCGCAAAACATTAAAATAAGGACTGGTTTCATCAATTTCTTTGGTGTCCTCTAAGCCTGCTGCCTTTATGATGTAGTCCTTAGTAATTATAGAACAAAAAATACCACCAACTCCAATCGGTCCGAAATGACCAACAAATAAGGCTTCACGCCAATCTTTCAAAGCTGGAACAAACGGCTTGGACATCAGAACCGCTGGGATCCTTCTCAATAAAATGATGGCAATTCCAAATAAAACTAATCTCCAAAGTTCAAGACCCAACTCTTTATTGTTAAAATCATCCCAGGGAATAATGGCACCGAAATATAAGAAGTAAGCAACATTCAAGAGAAGATCAATAGAGTTTGACAAATATTGACCCTCAACTTTAGAAGCAAACCAACCATTCCAAGCAAATGCTCCACCAGCAGAAAAAGAAACCAATAAATCATCAACACCCAAAATAGAACCAAATCCTGTACAAATTAAACTCAACAATATATAAAAGATCAAAAAGGATTCTTTATCGATAAAATTCATAGTTTCACAATACTGTATAGCCTTTCTTCCTGAATATCCAATAATGATTCCTAATATGATCCCAAAAACACACTCATATAAAACAGAAATAAGTACAAAATTCTTTGTGATAAGTCCGGCATTGTGGGGGTAGAGTAAAAGATTTGCTCCCAGAATCACAAAAGGAAAAGCTAGACCATCATTAGCACCTGATTCAGCACTAATTAAATGACGAATATAAGCAGGAACTCTTTCAGAAAATTTTCCTTTTCCAACAATAGCAGCAGCTAAGACTGGATCAGTAGCAGTTATTGAGCCAGTAATTGCCAGGCCATCAGCAAGAGTAAAGCCGGGAAATATCACATAAGCAAAAGCGCCAGTTATTATCCATCCCAATATCATAGTGAAGAATAGTATAGTGATAACAGACCGATAATTAAACTTCATGAACTTACGAGGTAGTTCAACAGAAATTGCAAAAATCTGAATAATAAGAACTATACGTGAGATTTCCCTAGTCAAATAATCTGAATCACCAGCCCAATTATTTGGGTTGATTATGTTGGCAACATGGGGTCCAAATATCGTGCCAATAAAAGTGGATATTACAGCTTCACCAATAAAGAATTTTTCCTTCATTACCAAAGAAACAAGACAGAAAATGGTCGGAAACAGACCAATTAAGGCATAACACTTATGAGCTTGATCTACATCTAGCTTTTCCCAGAGTTGCATGCCTCGGTAGCTCACAGACAATAATTCAAGGTAACAGAATGATTGTAAACGCGGTTCATCTTTTCAACGAAGACCCTTTCTGTAACAGAGATCATTGACACCCAGACACCACTAAAGGAGAATTTGCGCAAATAATTCGCATGGTTTCCTAATTAGGAGTTTGCGCCACTCTCACAGGTTACGCCAAATCTCTGTTTTCGTAATTTTCGGTGAACGAAAAGATAAACAAAACAAGAAATTCGCCAAAAAACCACTTTTTTCAATAAAACACTACAATTTACTTCTAAAACGCACAAAAACAAACTAGCTCTTTTTAGAAATGTCATTCTTCCAGAACTTATCTAAAAACTTACAAGATGGTCTTAATGAGGGTTTGAAAGAAGCCCAAAAATTTTCAACTGAGTTCACCCCTTTGGCGCAAAGAACAGCCAGGCAATTACAGGAGAAATTGGGTCAAACTGATGATATCTCCCAACTTCCACAAGAATTCGTTGATCTTGAAAAGCAAGTTGATTTATTAAAATCTGTCTACACTAACTTGCTCTCAGTTACATCTACTTATGATAGCGAGACATACGATTACCCATTAAACTTAAAAGAATCGGTCAATGATATCTCCAAATCGATCTCCACAAAAGTTGAAAAATTAGCCAATGCTAGATCTACTACAGAAGCTCAATCTATTTTGGTTGCCTCTGATCCAAGCACTCAGCCAAAGACTCTGAACCATGCTCTTTCTACTGCAACTAACTTATCTGCTTTAAAGATCCAACAATCAGCTTCTGATGATTCGTTTGATGTGATTGCTCAAGGTCTAACTCAATTGGGCCAAGCAGAAACAAAGATTGGTGAATCCAGACTGCAACAAGATAAATTGATTCAACAGAGAGTCAATGCTCAATTCAGAAAACAATTGAAATTTGAATTTGTCAAGGCTGAGAAAGCTAGAAAACTAGTTGAAAACAAAAGATTGAGCTACGATGCTGCAAGAAGTTCATTAAAGAATGCTAGACCAGAAAAAGAGGCCAGTTTGAGAGTCACTTTAGAAACTTTAGAAGATGAATTTGCTGCTGCTACTGAAGATGCAGTTGCTGTTTTGAAACAAGTTGTTAAGACCGCTTCTCCATTGAATGAACTAGTCGAATTCGTTACAGCCCAATTGGCTTATCATAAAGCTGCTTCTGAGGTTTTAGAACAATTATTGCCTAATTTAGAATCCCTGAGTACCGGTTCTAACCCTAAGAACTTTGATATTGATGATGCTTAATCCTATGTATTTTGCTATTTATGGTGTGATTTCATTTTATACGTCTATTTTTTTTAGTTCATGCTAAATATTTGCTATTAATCATGTAAAAGCTCAATCTTCTTGTTGATTCTCTTCCTCTTCTTCGTCTTGATCCTCTTGGTCTTTGGTTTTGATATTCCACTGAGCTGAAATATCCCATCTACTTCCATTTGCATTAAAACTCACGTATTTAACAAACTTCAGCACAGAAGAATCTCTTAGCATTAAAGTTAACTTATTCCAGCAAGCCTGCGTATTCACAAGAACCGAATCATCCTCTCCGTTTGAACTCTTATAAATGGCAGCATCATCATCTTCATCCTCTTCGGTAACCATACTGAGCTCATAACCACCTAATTCACCCGAATCCCAACCTTTTGAAGGGGTCAAACAGAGAGAGGCTTCTAATAATGCGTCCACTTCAGCACCTTCATTATTAATAGTTGTTGCGAGCTTGAAATCATGACCTGGTCTGAAACGTCTCACTAAAATTTGATCAGATATTGGGATAAGATCAGTCAATAAAATTAGCCATTTTTTAAAGCTGACTGATTTGAAAAAACTTGCAACTTCGATTAGCTCAGTTGTTGTTTCGTCATTTGTTGTATATTTCAATAGTTGGAAGTTTGGAGATTCTTGTGGTCCATTTATTGATGTTCTTACACCGTCTTCAGTGATTGGCTCGGACTGTTTACCATCAAGATATAAGTATCTCCATTTGTGAGGCGGACAGGATATTTTCCATGGGAATTCAACCTCTTTTTCATGTTGAGGACACATCTGGTTGAGCTCAGTATACCTTATGATCTTTTTCAGTTTTGAAGAGTATTCTTCATTCAATAAATCATCCAATTCTAAAAGATTCTCTTCAACAAACCGCTTTTGCATCTTTATAATTTCTTCACTTTCAAGGTATATAGGATTAATAAACTTTTTCAGATAATTCAAATCAAAATCAGAGAATCCATGGACATCTTTATAGTTTTGAACTTCAAAATCTGTAAATGGTACTCTGACTTCTTTTGGGAAATCAAATTCTTCTAATTCTTTACTCTCCAATTGTTGTAAGGTACTTTTCCCTTCAATAGCTTCCTGTTCACCTTCTATGAAACCATCTTCACCTTGTTGTGGAATATGGTACCAACCTTGAATTGATAGTCTTTGTTTGTCAACTCTGACTTCCTCGACATCATGGAAACTCAAACCTGGTTGAACATTAAAGAAGGCAATTTGATTGAATTGAGGAACCAGTTTTTTGGAATAGTCAACTTTTGGTACATTTGGGATAACAGCAGGAAATAATCTTAGAGCACCACCATAATGCTCCTTCCATTTCTTATCTGGTTCAGGCAAGTATAATATAAAACTTAGTCTTCTTGATCCAATAACGTCATCATGTGTCAATAAGTGACAGCCTTTAGTGTAAGTGTTAATACTCATATCTGTTTTGACTCCACTCAATTTACCGGCTTTTGTAACTGAGCTAATGAAATCCCTGAACTCTTGCGAATAAAGGGCATCTCTTAGTTTGAATAAGGAAGGTAATCTTGATAAATCGTTCCAATCCAATCCTGATAAGTTTGCTAAATCACCACTTTGATGAACCTTATAAATATCTGTTTCTTTCTTAGTGAAATGGATTTCTGTTTCAATCTCTTTTCTCACATTTCTAAGAAGAGTATCATCCATTAGATTTGTAATTGTACCCCATCTATAAGGCTCTGATTCAGAGATTTGATCAGTCAATTCATTTTTGAATGATTCATCAAAAATCCCAGGGCCAAAATATTGTTTGATTTCTGTCTTCTCTGGGAACTGTGTATTGGCTTTCTTTGAATGATTTTGATTGATATCATTGGCTGATACAATACTTCTCTTCACAGCCATTGCAAAATTATGTAAAATATGGCCCTGTTGAGTACTTTACTAATGAAAAGGTGTCAAATTGAAGGAAAATTTTTTTGATGGAATCGTATGTTTGTGCGATGAGCTCTTCGGATTATGTAATTCAAAAGAGGGAGTGAAGCAAGGCCTAAAAGGGCATAGAACACATATTATATTGAACTATATAATCATTAGTTTTTATCAAGAGACTACAATTTGAGGAAAAGCATCAAAATTATCATCAAATATATTTATTTTGTTTCAACTTACTAATGGACATTAAAATAGGATCAAACATTCAATGAACAAACAAAACCCCAACGCCTGATCATGGTTTATTAAAGGAAGCTTACATGATTAAAAAGATTCATAATATGGGTACTCCTTGTAATGAAAAGCTTCCTTTACACCAAGCCCCTTCACACTTTATTGTAAAATATAATGGAAATATTTTAGTGTCTGTGATGACTATCTAGCGGTTCAACAACCAATTTTTCAAAGCTATACATTTGACTGATCTTACTCTGTCTTTCGAGCACTCTTAAGTCCTCACGAGCTTTCTGGAATACTCTGGCAATCTCTTCTTTATCTTGGAGTGTTTTCCACTCTTTGAAGGAATCTTTTGATCTTCTCACGAAATAATGCTTAAAATTGTAGTTGTTGAACTTTGAAGAGTTTCTCAGAAATTCTCTGTAAAGAGAAATAACTTGCTGTTTGGTAGGAAGTGCTGACATATCTTTTTTTATTGAGCTTGTTCTTGTTTTAGTGATGGCAAAAGCTGTTTTTGCGGCAGAGTTTTTATGGCCAATTTTTAAATCGCAGTAAATCTTCCAAATCCGATCATCTCCGGCATTTCCGAAAGTTCGGGTAACCCACAAAATCACAATCAAAATGAAGAAATTTTGGTAATTTGCAAATCAAAACACGCCATTTAACTACAAGCCCGGCTTTGGAAGACTCTTCGATTATGGTCAGACTTACAGGGAATTACGAAATTGATTATTTCATAACAGTTGCATCAGGGTTGGTCTCATTTGTGATATCAAATGCTATCACATTGACCCATAATTTCATCTTAGATTACCCAGATATCGCATTCCCATTACTTCTAATAATAGGTGCTATAATCCTTTATTACTTCATAAAGAACGCTTTATATATAATATACCGCACAATCATCACCATAATCAAAACTTTCCTGATTTTTTCTCTTCTTTTAGCAGTGTTTTTGGTTTATATTCGTGGTTTTAAAGGGTTCCAAAATGATTTCTCTAAAGTTGTGGATTTCACTAATAATTTTAATGCCCAGGATTCAGTTGATCATGTCAGGTGGTATTCTAGACAGATTCAAAAATTAGCCAATCTTGCATTTGACTGAAAATTGGAATAAACCAAGACCTATTAAAGATCTTATTGTGAAGCTTACTGTTAGCTCATATTTTGTTTTCAAGACTAATCTGAACTAGCAAACTTTCGAGACTTCTTTCGAAATGTTTCAAACTGGTTTTCACCCTCGCAGTTTGATATTTTTCCAGTAGCTAAAAATACTGTGCTATCTATCCTCAAGTTTCACTTGTGGTGAATTTTGTGTCACAAATATATAATCACGTGATGTTTCATGATCTAGACGCAATACTGGTTAAGTATATATCACGATAGACGGCTTCTACTCTCTTAACTGGTCTTTTTAATACCATTCCATGCTACCCCATATCTTGCTATTAAATTTCTCACTTTTAAATGGAAATTACACGCACTTTGTAATGGTACTTCCCAGTTAGGAAAGTGTAGTCTGACACTAGTAACAAATAGGAGATGACCTACAATCAGCGGGATGACCTTCTCCTTTAAACAATAGCCTACAGCCCAAAACTTGCAGCCAATTTTGAAATCACTGGATATTATGTAAGTATACACAAATATTTTTATAAAATATATAAAGGATCAAATTCGTTTGCTATTTTAGTAGACAATCATAATCTATACTAATAAAGAAAAATGACTGGAAAGGTTTTAGTTTCTGGTGCTTCAGGATTTTTGGCGCTTCATATTATAGGAGAATTACTCTCCCAGGGCTACTCTGTTGTTGGTACTGTTAGATCTCAATCCAAAGTGGACAAATTGGTGAAGCAATACTCTGCTAAATTCTCCAATCCAGCCTTAGAGTTTGTTATAGTTCCTGATATCTCTACTGATAATGCCTTTGATGATGCTTTTAAAACCTACAAAGATATCAAATATGTTTTACACACTGCTTCTCCATTCTCATTTGGTGGTAAAGGTTCATTTGATGATGTGTTTTTGAAACCAGCTATACATGGTACTCTAAATATTTTGAACTCAATTAAATCATATGCTCCACAAGTTGAAAAAGTTGTTATCACTTCATCTTTTGCTGCCATTGGTAACACTGATAAAGTTGGAGATGCTTTATTTATTCACACAGAAGACACTTGGAACCCAATCACCAAAGAAGAAATTACTAATGAGACCCAGGCTTATATCGCCTCAAAGAAATTAGCTGAACAATCAGCATGGGATTTTTATAAAACCAATGATGTTAGCTTTAAGTTAAATACTATAACCCCACCTTTTATCTTTGGTCCACAATACTTTGATGAAGATGTTGATGTTACCAACTTGAATACTTCTGCAAATGTCATTGCTGGTTTGTTGAGTACTGATCCAAGAGAAACATCACAATTCAATCAATTAGCTCTTCTAGCTGTTGATGTACGTGACGCCGCCAAATTCCATGTTATTGCCTTATCGGATAAAGTTTCTGATGAAAGACTATTTGCTGTTGCTGAGAGATTCTCTCTTCAAGGTATTTTGAACATTATCAATGCCAAGTTCCCAGAATTGAATGGTAAAATCGCTAAAGGTCAACCAGAAGGTGAAGATAAGATCCCAACACCGGCTTTTGATAATTCGAAGACTATTAAGTTAGCTGGTGGCTATAAATTTATTACATTGGAAACCCAAATTGTTGATACGGTCAAACAAATTTTGGAAGTAGAAGCTTCTGCAGCTTCCACCTGAAACAGGCCACATTCCACAATTGTTTTCAGTATTCATATGTGCTAAGTATAAATACAGGTTATCTAACAAAATTTGTAGACCTCATCAGAAGGATACTCATCAATCCCAAGTTTTGTGTCACTAAATAAAAATTTTGTGCCACGGAAGTCTCACCACAATTAATACAATAATGATTAATCTGTTAAATCTGACTAAAATACCAGTCTTTTTGTACAATTAGTTGATTGAATAATTTCAAAGTTGTGAAAAGTGTGTAATAGTTTACAAAGATTAGCAGTCCAGAAAAAAAGCACTAACATATATATTTCACTCAACTTAACCAGTTAATAGAGATTCTAAGCATATTTAGAGTCAAACACTTGAACAGGTTCAATGATAGATTTGACCAAAATGTCAATTTCTTCAGCATCTCAGTAATGATATAAGCAGAAGCCAAAGTGATGTGGTCACCAATTTCACCAGGACCACAAACAGCCATCACAGCCAAACCATTCTTTAAAGTAATACCACCAACCAAGTAAGCAAAATCATCTTCATGAGTAAAGAACTCTTTAGTATCTTTGCAAATTCAACAGTCCAGAATCCACCAGTACCCCTGATTTCACCAACATATTTGGAAACTGGGATAACTTTTTCTTTCAATAATTGACCCAAGTAAAAACCAACTTCTTCGATGTTTTCAGTCAGATTCAATCTTTCAATCTTCTTTAGGACTGCAAATAACCTGGTAATGGTGGTTCAGCACCAACAGTGGAACCTGATAAGGTTTCAGCAATGAAAGCAACAATAGTTTCTGGGCCTGCAGCAATGAAGATTTCTTGAAATTCTTTTAATAATCTGTCTTTTGTATTGTTCTTCGGTTTCACCAGTCAGTTGATCTCTGTATCTATGTATTCTTGAAACTTTTGGTGTTTGTTTTGTTTCTAATAAAATTGGATCCTATGGTGTGGTTCTAGAACCAGAGACAGCCATTGCACCCAAGATATAACCTTTTTGAGATAAATTTTGACTCTCTATGCATCATTTCTTTCGACATGGTATTGGTTGATGATCTTTAAAGCATTATGATTGGACTCAGAACCGGAACCTGTGAAAATAGCAGCACTAAAGACACCATCTAGAGAACGTTTGATCAAGTATTCCGCTAAACCCTCAGCATCAGGGTTGGTTAAAGCCAATGGGAAAGAGTAGACACATTATTCACCAGCTTTCTTGATTTCCTCCACAATATCCGTATCCTTGTGACCCAAAGCACCAACAGCAGCACCACTAGAACCATCAATCACTTGGACAGTTTCTCCAGTGTGAGGGACTTGAGCTGTGAGCCTGATACCTTCA
Source organism: Wickerhamomyces jianshihensis (assembly GCA_030562945.1). Lineage (NCBI taxonomy): Eukaryota > Fungi > Ascomycota > Saccharomycetes > Phaffomycetales > Wickerhamomycetaceae > Wickerhamomyces > Wickerhamomyces jianshihensis. The sequence goes on from JAKUAH010000243.1 coordinate 124,654, forward strand.
CCACCAACCGCGAATAGGTTTTTCTGTGAGACAGTACATTGTAAAAGGTGAGATTCAGTTTTGTCAATAGTCATTTGTTTCAAGTTTTGATAGGTTTAATGATTAAAGGGAAATCATAACAGAATCCAAAGGGATTAAACCACATCCCTTATGAAATAATTCTTACACTTATTCTAATCAGTATTTAATCGAGATACACTTCCCGATCTGGAACGTATAAGACGATACAATTAAGGAGCTTCTCTAAAAGGTACAAAGGGTCATCTGCGATCTGGGCTGCTTTGTGGCAGTAAGATATCACTCTTCTTCCTTCCTTGTCTGTTCTCACCATGCGAGTTGCTACTTTGTGATGAATTCACGCAGAAGACTTCCTTTTTGAATTTTGTGTGCTGTGAGTGTGCGCAAAGGTCAAAGACCCTTTGAAAGTTCGTTTTAGGAAGTTCCAACCAGCACACCGTCCTTTTACTCGCAGCTTGGACTGGTGTACCTCGCTTTAGATAATTGACACTGAATTAAAACTCGGAGCCTCTGTGACTAATGAAATGAAGACAGCAAAGAATATTTTAATAATACTATTGTTAAAAGTTCGCAGAAGTACATTATAGATTTACAAGGAATAAAAAATATTCAATTAAACAATAAATTATAAAAACTTTAAAATATTTTCTTTATTTGATATAATTAGAAGCTAATATTTTTATAGTATTTATAAGTAATGTTTGTCAAAGTTTTCAACCTTATTAAACTCTTTCTTTGTTTAATCCGTCAAATATACACTAACACACTCCATATAACAGCATTCTAAATTACATAATAACTTACATAATCCCGCTGAACCCGATCACCAAAAAAGTAAACAAACACAAATCGATGTCGAAGAGCAATTGAAGTACCAGAAGCGTTGATTTTTCATTTAGAAACACCTTGTTAGAGTTGCTAGAGATGGTTAAAGACACTGAGTACTATGATATTTTGGGTATCCAGCCAGAAGCAACGGCTGTAGAGATTAAGAAGGCATACCGTAAGAAGGCTATGCTTACACATCCTGATAAGCATCCCAATGACCCAGATGCTGCGTTGAAATTCCAGCAAGTGGGTGAAGCCTATCAAGTCCTAAGTGATGAAAAGCTCAGAGCGAGATATGATGAATTTGGTAAAGATCAGGCTATTCCAGAGTCAGGTTTTGAGGACCCATCTGAATTTTTTACTGCTATGTTTGGTGGGGAAGCTTTCTTCGACTGGATTGGAGAGCTGAGAATGCTTAAGGATATAACTGAGGCTGCTGATGTTCTTGGAGCGGAGGAAGGTGAAACTTCAGAAACAAATGGCCAAAACGAGACTTCTACTGATATATCGCACACTTCTCAAGGCGAGCAACCTATTAGCACTGCCACTACTACTGGTACTATTCCACCAGTAAAGAAACCAGGTAAGATTACATCTCAACAACGCCAAGAATTAGAACAGCTAAATGCAAAGAGAAAAGAAGAAAAGAAGCAAAGGGTCCAAGAGCTATCATCAAAACTAGAAACTAAAATTGATAAGTTGATAAATGCGGACTCAGAAGAAGACTTAACAAAATTCAATAATAATTTGCAAAAGGAAATTGATGAGTTGAAAATGGAATCATTTGGTATCGAATTACTGCATACCATTGGAAAAGTTTACAATACTAGTGCCTCAGCTTTCTTGAAGTCTAAGAAAACCTTTGGTATTTCCAAAATTTTCACTAGCGTGAAGCAAAAGGGATCAACAGCTAAAGGTGCTTGGAACATTTTAGCAACAGCAATGGATGCACAAGCAGCAATGGAGGAGATGGTAAAAGCTCAGGAGAAAGGTGAAGAGTGGGATGCTTATAAAAAGGCAGAATTTGAGAGAACAATGACTGGAAAATTCGTTGCTACAGCATGGGTAAGTTCCAAATTTGAAATTCAAGGTGTTATTAGAGACGTTTGTGAGAAGATTTTGCATGATAAAGAGGTTCCTTCGAAGCTAAGAATCAAGAAAGCCCAAGCATTATTAGTGATTGGAAACAGCTTTATAAAAGCAGAAAGATCAGCTGATGAAGATGAAGAAGTTAGAATGTTTGAAGATCTTATGTATGATGCTACTGCTAAAAAACGTAATAAGAAATAAAAATAATGAACTAGCCATTATTAATCAATAATCTCCTTTTAATGCATTAATAAAATTGATAATAATTAATAGAAATTGTACATCGAACCACGATAATTCAGACGGTAAAACTTTGATAAACTTCATTAACCACGTTTTGCTAAACAATAAATATGCTTCATTAATATTTCCGAAAATGAAAATAACTTAAACTCCAGAAGATCCAAATTTCAGAGCCCATTCATCAAACTCTTTCAAATTATCTTTACCAACACTAGGTTTAATATATTTCAATGAACTCACAAAATCTTGCAGTTCAATAGGTCTTATATCCTCTCTTGTAGTGGACAATAACTTATCACCCAATGATCTCAAAGGACCCATAGCAGCATCTTTTGCTAACGCAGTAATATCACTTCCAGAATATCCTTCAGTTAATTCTACTAACTTAAGTTGATCCTTTTCATCCATTGTATGTTTCTGATGTGCCAATAATTTAATAATTTGAGCATGTCTCGTTTCAGTCTCAGGTAATGGGATATATTGACGACGTACAAATCTTCTTCTAGCAGCTTCATCAATGGCCCATGGTAAATTTGTCGCAGCAAGAACAAGTACCCGTTGCAAGTCTTCCCCATGATCTTTTCCTGCAGCGGCATGGGTAAGTTCACTCCATTGGATTAGGAATTCGTTTTTAATACGTCTTGATGACTCATTCTCTCCATTTTCATTTCTTGATGATAGTAAAGAATCAATCTCATCAACGAATATAATTGAAGGCGATAACTCCTTGGCAAGTAAGAATAATGCTCTAACCAATTTTTCACTCTCACCAAGGTATTTTGAGGTTAAAGAAGACGCACTAATACTGAAAAAAGTAGATTTAGATTCAGTAGCTACAGCTCTAGCTAACATCGTCTTACCAGTACCAGGAGGTCCAAATAACAACATACCACGTGCAGGTTCTCTTAAACCAGAAAACAAATCAGGTCTGAGAAAAGGATAAACAACTGTTTCCTTTAATGAATTCTTTGCGGTTTCTAAACCAGCAATATCTTCCCAATGAACTTCATCACCGCGAACAACAATTTCATTGAAGATCTGTTTAGCAGCCGTGTAATCAATTCCTCTTATCCCTTCGATTATTTGGTCTTCCATCTTCGAACGTACTTCTTTTTCAGAGAGTTGCATCTCTTCGACTTCTCCCTCCTCATCTGAGTGAGAATTGATTGTCTCTGTTTCTTTCACCTCTGTGTTTGGGGATTCAGATCTTGCTCTATTTGTGGTTTTCGATGGAGTTCTAGTTGTTGGTTTTTTCACTGTACTTGCTTTTGCAACAGGTTTCTTGTTTAACGGTTTAACTGAAGCTGGGGTGGCTTTTGGTTTTATTGTTCTGGCAGGCTGTCTTGAAGCGGTTCCCGATGGTCTCACAGCAGGTTTCGAAGGTCTTGTCGTTATTGGTGGTGGTGGTGCAATCTTTGGCTTAGGTGTGCTTCTTGGAACTGAAGTAGGTTTAGTGCTCGGCTTGACTGTTGCTAGTGTATTCTTTGAATTGGCAGTTGGGGATTCTTTCTTAACTGGAAATCTTGTGTTCGTTATACTAGGAGGTGCCTTTTTGATAGGCGCCTTTGATATCAAGGACTTGGTTTTCGGGATTGGAGGCCTTGTTGTTACTATGCTAGAAGATGAATTTCTAGCAGGAGAGCTTTGCTGTGTAGATGATTTACTAATATCCAGTTTATCAAAGTGTGATAGATCCAAATCTTGATCTGACTGTGATCTTGCTAATTTTGACTGTAATGCAGATGCTTCAAGTTGCTGTAATGCCTCATTTCTTCTTTGTGTTTGAGCATTGTTATCAAGGAAATCATCATCAAAGCTTCGATCAAAAAGATCAATTAAATCTTCGCTTTTCTTTGGAGGGGAAGCAGATGTCAGACTTTTTGATGGTGCCCAATTTGTTTGCCTGCTTGAATTGGAAGATGAAGGAGTATTATATATAATGTTAGCTGCAATTTTGGAAGCCTCTGATGGTTTAGAGTGTGAAGAAGTATTTGATAGTTTGTAAAGCTTTTCTCCCCTAAGGGTCTTCAGTAGTCGAGGCTGCCTTTGCTGTTCTTGCTGTGCTCTTACTAAAAATCCCTGAGGACTTGCAGTTCTCAAAGTTGGAATAGATTTTGAAGAATTCGAATAAGATGATTTCAATGTTGGTTTAAGTTCAGGTTCTGATTCAAAATACAGTTGTCTTACCCTTTCATAATGCTCCAACCCTTTGGAATCTAATTGTTCAATACCTTCTCTTATATTAAATTCATCAGCAGAATAGTTTGAGTTTGAGAATGATTTATTAATAATATCCATCTGGTATAGAATATTGGTGTGTAGTGACTTCCATCCTTGTGCAGCAAGTTTATATTCCCCTTTCTCTTCAAAGGCGATGTTTTGTATAGTTCTATTGCACACGTCATTGTAAAGCTTTGACAGCTCATCCAACGGCGTGGATGTTTTCTTTCGGATAAAATTCATTCTTATTTGAGGTTGATCTCTTATAAGCACTTATAGCTCAACATAAAGGGAGAAACACTTGAGATGGTCTTTTATCTTTTATGTGAAACAAACGATTGTGGTGAACAAAGTTGTAGTAAAAATAGCTTAAAATAAAAGCTTGTTAAAGAAGGTTGAGGTGTTGAGAAAGATTATAGATTTCAAAAAAAGAGTTGATATCACTAGAAACCCAATATCACAAAGACTTTTCACGATATTTGTTCTGAAGTTTCTTGTCAACAAAACTCACAATTTCGTCAAAATGCAACAAGCTTTGGTTTGCGCCACATTAGATCAAAGCCTGTTTCTCATTTAATATTGCCAGTGTTACACTTACAAATACTTGGCTGGTCATTCATTTTCAGCTTATCCTTCACCAAAGAGAGACATCTAGAGTAATTGGCAATGATTCGTGATTCTTGTATGGGTACTACGGTTGAATAACAAATAGAATAAATAGTATTTGTCCATTTAACATATAAAACTCTATAGTTAAGGAATGTTCTGATCTTACGGGATCCACCACTATATTTAAATTGAAATGGCAAATTCTTGAAAACCAATATTCATCTCACCTGGTTTATATCAACCGATGATACACATGGATGCCTTTCTTGGAGGAAAAACCACATCAGTGACAGCTCAATCTCTAAGTAAACCTTCTTAAATTAATAAGCAAAGTAAACCTTTCCATACACCGCAAGCGGTAAGGAGCGAGAATGAAATCACATCAGTGCCATACTAATCATTAGCCAAATTACCAGGTTGCAACTTTCTGAAGAAAGAAAAAGGTTGAGAAGAGTGCAAAAAAATTTTCGGACGACTCTTTTTTATAGTATTGGCTTGGTCCCCAAGGTAGGGTAATATAATTGAAGATAGGGCTACAGTTGAAATGCTGAGTTGGCTGTTTTTTTATCTAAAATTGTCGTTCTCTAGGGCGTACGGGCGTACGGGCCCACGAGGTACATTGTAGAGTCTAGAGGATCCGAATAAACCTTATAGATCAAAGACAAACACAGTTGAAAACAATAATAATGCAACTATTGAAACAATTTTCGTGGCCCACCAGACATGTTGAACAATGAAAGGACATAAGTTGAAGTCGAAGTCCCATCTGGCGAGATCTTGTCTATAACGACCTGAGAATAAACCAATATTTCCACCATATTCACCCATCATTGCTTTAACAGTAACTTCTTTGATGTAAACATTCTCCTTTGGTTTCTTTGTGGCATACCATACTGCTTTACTATTTTGATTGTAGTAGGTTTCACATCCTTCATGATCATGTCCTGTTAAAATAATACCCGGAAATTCATCATCAAAGATTAAATTTAGAGCGCGCTGTGTTGTATCGTTGGACAAATGGTTCTGTGAACGTAGTTTTCCAATCTTATATGGTTCTTTTGCATTTTCTTTGTAATAATCATGATATGGACCATCAACACACAACCCTTCTTCTTTATAAAATGGGACATGTGTCAAAAGAACGGTAGCACCTTTAAATTTTCTTTCAAATAACTGATAGAGAAATTCCCATGTGTAATCTAAGAATTCTGGTTGTAATGCAGGGCCTTCTAACAATAACGAGTTTAGAACAACAACTCTCCAAGCTTGGGGTGTCCCAGCTTCATATTCAATCCAGAAATTATCTTTACCAAAGAGCTTCACATACCTAGCCATATGCTGCCAAGTAGCATCACCGGAATAGCCAATATCATGGTTACCGCTAACGTTTAAAAACAATGGTTCATTTTCAAACCTTTTCACATAATTTTTAGTATTCCAATCATAAACGTCTGAATATCCATAAGAATGTTCATGGAGTGGAATTGGTTTCACAGTATCATGAAAGGATCTCCAATCAACCTCATTGTGTTCATTAATGAAATTTAGAGTATACTCCCTTTGCTCCTGAGGTTGGTCAAATAATCTAGTGACATACCTTCTTGTTCTATTTAAGAATTCACTATCACCAATCCATTGAGAGCTAAAAAGATCTCCTAGGACTGCCACATGGGAAGGCTGTAATTTATTCTTTACAACTTTATAGATATGACCCAAATAATGATCATTACCATAGTTATCTAAACGCTTGATATATGGAGTTGATCGCCAATTACCATTGATTTGTGGGTCTCCAATAGCAAACATTCTGATATCTGGTACTTCACGCTTCAACTCTTCTGGTTTTAAGATGAAAGTCTGAAGGACATCTTTCAAGTAAGGGAAACCTTCTAGTTTCTTGAGGACCTGGGATTCATTCTTGATTGTGGGTTTATGGCGCCATGAACACTGCTTCGTATTGAGACTTGGATAGGTGTATATGTACAGATTTAGTAATGCAGCCAGCGAAACAAGGAAATAAGTGAATTTCCTGATTGCTGACATGTTTGATTTTAGGAGATTCCTGGACGTGCGCCTACACAATAGTGTGTTCTTTGTTTTGTGTGTTATTTTCGGCATAGTCCTCAGTGTGCCGGAACTAACTTGGAGAGAATAGACCACTTTCAATATTTCTTTTGAAACATTTATTCATTCCTTGAATTGCCAAATTCAATAGTTTTCTCTGTCCTTATATAGATATCTTGTACAGAGACCTACAATATATAATAGCGAAGTATTCATTGAATCAACTTGCATCTTAAAGACATAATTGTCACGTGACCAAACTCGTTTTACAATTGACTTTTTCGCGGCGGAAGGTTGGAAACGGCGGTAGATAGTGTGCTGTTTTTGCAATTGTGATCAATCATTAAAAAAGAAAGACTTAGTGGTAACTGGTTTTATCCAACAAAACTCTTCCACCAGTGGAGTAAAATGAGTGCATTATCAAAGAGAATCATAAAAGTAAGATGATACGCATAGTGCATTGGTGCCTATCAACCTTAAAGTGGCTTAGACGCTGCATTATTGTGGCAAACAGAAAGACTAACAAGTAATAAAAGGAAACTGAGAGACTTGTCAGTGATCCAGTTCAGGGGATTAGCGCTGTTCCTCATGAAGATAATTTGAGATACTTTGATGTTACCATTGATGGTCCTGATCAGTCTCCCTATGAAAATGGTGTCTTCAAATTAGAACTATATCTACCTGATGATTATCCAATGATTGCACCAAAAGTTAGATTCCTAACCAAAATCTACCATCCAAATATTGATAAATTAGGTAGAATATGCTTAGATGTTTTAAAAAATAATTGGTCACCTGCGTTACAGATTAGAACAATATTATTATCAGTTCAGGCTTTACTTGCTGCTCCCAATCCAAATGATCCTTTGGCTAATGATGTTGCTGAAGATTGGTTGAAAAATGAAAGCAAGGCCATTGAAACTGCTAAAAACTGGACCACTGAATTTGCTCAGCCTACTTGATTTGTATACGTAATTTATGTGATGGATTGATGATTTGCTGTTAATTTTGTTTCAGTAGCGGAATTAAAAAGTCAACAGAAGCAAGTAAGCCTAACGGATGAAGACAATAGGATACAAAAGCATATTTAATAGCATTGTACTAACTGGGACTAAACGCTGCTAAATAGGTTTGTGTTTACGCTTGCCAAAGCCTCACCGTGAACGGTCTTGATAACTTCAAGTTTTAGGCGGAGCCATTTCTGTCCGGCTAAACCGTCTCTGGGCTGTTCGCGGGCTGATCAATACTTAGTAATTCACAATTGCAATCGACAGCGACGACAGCGACGGATTGAGAAAAAAAATTGTCTTAAAAATAGAAGAGTAGAAACAACAACAAACAAACAGCGGATCAGCAAATCGACTACTTTCGGAACTGTTCCTGCTTCAATCGACTTGAAACAAGTTCCACTGCTAAATAAGAGGCTCAGCCACTTACTAAAAATACATAAACAACGTTCTTGCGAATATTCTATATTAACCCTTCTTTAGCCGCCCTTTTACGAAGTCATTGTCTGAAGCGGGAACTAAAAAGACATCAATACAATGTCTAATAGAGACAAATTTGACCCCAATAAACTGCCCCAGAGTCCCTTCAGTGATGATAACCGGTTTCAGGAAATCAACTTGGCAGATGAAGAATTATTGAACTCTTCTTATTCCGAGTTACACGGTGGAGACTTACAACCTCCGAGAAGAGCTGCAAGAGGTGGTTCCATTCTGAAAAAAGGTTCTTCAACTAGAAGGAATCCTGACTCAAAGCTATCCTTCAGTCCTAATAATGTTGAAATCAAAGACAATGATCATGAATTAACAAGATCGTTCTCGAACTCATCTTCTATTGCTCCAACTCCTGCGCTCAACACTAGTGCCAGATTTGAGGACCTACCAGAAATTGGATTCAAAGATGACGAAGATGAGAATTCTCAAATAGAGAGAAAGGGGACTATTATGAAAAGACATCGTTGGGGTACCCAAAGAAACAAAAAGGGAAACCCAACGGTTGGAAGAGCTAAGACACTAAGATGGAAAAATTATACTTCATTTATTAGTAAAACTCATGATGAGAGTGATACCAGAGATGACAACGATGATAATGATGATGATTTTTCAAAGAATAGGGCTGGAGAATTAAGAACAGTCTATTTTAACATGCCATTACCACAAGAAATGCTTAATGAGAATAACGAGCCTGTTGTGAGTTACCCAAGAAATAAGATTAGAACAACAAAGTATACACCATTGACATTTTTGCCAAAGAATATTTTATTTCAATTTAGAAACATTGCCAATATTTATTTCTTAATAATGAACATTTTAGGTTTCTTTAACATATTTGGTGTCCCAAACCCAGGTTTATCCGTTGTCCCACTGGTTGTTATTGTTGTCATTACTGCGATAAAAGATGCTTTCGAGGATTCCAGAAGAACAGTTTTAGATATGGAAGTTAACAACACCCCAACTCATATTCTACATGGAGTCGAGAATCCAAATACATCTGAAGATAATATTTCGCTATGGAGAAGGTTCAAAAAGCTCAATACTAGAATACTAATGAAATTTATAAAATGGTGCTCAAGAACCTTTACAGAGAGTGGAAGGGAGAAAGCTAGATTAGAGAAACTCACTAAAGAAGCGACTATTACACGAAGATCATTTGAAAGTGTTGAAGAAAATAGAAGATCTTTTCAATTGGAGGACATCAACCGGTCAAGTTTTGAAAATCCATTTGGTGATTCTAATAAGACCATCTCTCTGGATGAATCTCTAGTTGACCAATCTATTGTGATATCTCCTAATGCAATGGCCAAATTTGAAAAAGATCAATGGAAAGAGGTGAAGGTTGGTGATATTGTTCGTATTCATAATAATGACGAAATCCCAGCTGATGTCATCCTACTGTCAACTTCAGATTCTGATGGTGCTTGTTATGTTGAAACAAAAAATTTGGATGGTGAAACTAACTTGAAAGTTCGTCAAGCTTTGAAAGCAGGTGCTGATATTAAGCATGCCAAAGATATTCAAAGAACTAGATTTTGGGTCGAAAGTGAAGGCCCTCATGCCAATCTATACAACTATCAAGGTAATCTGAAATGGAATGGTGAAGATTCTGAAGTTAAAAATGAACCAATCACTATTAATAATGTGCTACTGAGAGGTTGTTTTTTGAGAAACACCAAATGGGCTATTGGAATTGTGATATTCAGTGGTAGTGACACTAAAATCCTTTTAAATTCTGGTGAAACACCAACAAAAAAATCAAGAATTTCTAGGGAATTGAATTACACTGTTCTGATGAATTTCTTTTTATTATTCATCTTATGTTTCGTCTCCGGGCTGGTCAATGGTATATCATATAATGAGGTTGCCAATTCTCGAACATACTTTGAATATGGTACAGCTGCTGGATCTGCTGCCGCAAATGGTATTGTTGGATTCTTCGTTGCTGTGATCTTGTACCAGTCTCTGGTTCCAATCTCGCTTTACATTTCCATTGAAATTATTAAAACTGCCCAGGCATTTTTCATTTATTCAGATGTCAACATGTATTATCCAAAGCTGGACTATCCATGTACACCAAAGTCTTGGAACATTTCTGATGATTTGGGTCAAATTGAATACATTTTTAGTGATAAAACTGGTACACTGACTCAAAATGTTATGGAATTCAAAAAGTGTACAATCAATGGTATCAGCTATGGGAGAGCTTATACCGAAGCTCTAGCTGGTTTGAGAAAAAGACAGGGTGTTAATGTAGAAGAGGAATCTGCTCGAGAGAAAAGAGAGATTGCTGCTGAGAAGGAATTAATGCTTCAAGAATTGTATTCTATTTCTCCAAACTCAAACTTAAGCCCTGAAAAATTGACTTTTGTTTCCAAGAGTATCGTACAAGATCTGAAGGGTGATAGTGGTGCCGAACAACAAAGAGCTAATCAGAACTTTTTGCTTGCATTGGCACTTTGTCATTCTGTTTTGGTCGAAGCGGATAAAGATGACCCAAAAAAGGTCATCTTGAAAGCTCAATCTCCTGATGAAGCTGCTTTGGTAGGAACAGCCAGTGATTTAGGTTTTTCATACATTGGAAGAACGAAGAAAGGTGTTATTGTAAATGTCCAAGGTGTTGAACAGGAATTCCAAATTTTGAACGTTCTAGAATTTAATTCAACCAGAAAGAGAATGAGTGCTATTGTTAAGATTCCACCTGAAGTTGAAGGTGCTGAACCAACTGCCATGCTAATTTGTAAAGGTGCTGATTCAATCATTTACTCTAGATTGTCTAAAGACGGTGATGAAACTCTTTTGGAGAGAACTGCCCTTCACCTTGAAGAGTTTGCAACTGAAGGTTTAAGAACTCTGTGTATTGCTAAGAGGGACCTTTCATGGGCTGAATACCAGGCTTGGAACAGAAAACATGAAGTTGCTGCTGCTGCTTTAGTCAAGAGAGAGGAAAAAATGGAAGAAGTTGCTGACTCTATTGAAAGAGATCTTGAATTATTAGGTGGTACCGCCATTGAAGATAGATTACAAGATGGTGTTCCAGATACAATCGAACTACTGGCAAAAGCAGGTATCAAGCTATGGGTGCTGACTGGTGATAAAGTTGAAACTGCAATTAATATTGGGTTTTCATGTAACCTATTAGGTAATGATATGGAATTATTGGTACTGAAAACATCCGGTGAAGATGTTGAAAAAATCTCTGATGATCCAAGATTGATAATTGGGCATCTATTGAATAAATACCTTCGCGATCATTTCCAAATGGATGGTTCTTGGGAAGAAATTGAACAAGCCAAAACCGACCATGGTCCCCCAAAGGGTAATTTTGGGGTTGTTATTGATGGTGATGCTTTGAAAGTAGCCTTGCAAGGTGATAACATGAGAAGATTCTTGTTACTGTGTAAGCAGTGCAAAGCAGTGTTATGTTGTAGGGTATCACCAGCTCAAAAGGCGGCCGTTGTGAAGATGGTGAAAGATACTCTAGATGTTATGACTTTAGCTATTGGTGATGGGTCTAATGATGTTGCTATGATTCAATCGGCTGATATTGGTGTCGGTATTGCTGGTGAGGAAGGTAGACAAGCTGTTATGTCATCAGATTATGCTTTTGGTCAGTTTAGATTCTTGGCTAGATTGATTTTGGTCCATGGTAGATGGTCTTATAAGAGATTGTCAGAGATGATTCCTTCATTTTTCTACAAGAACGTCATTTTCACTTTGGCATTATTCTGGTATGGTATCAACAACCAATTTGATGGTACTTATCTATTTGAATATACCTTTTTGATGTTTTACAATTTGGCTTATACATCATTACCTGTTATTTTTATGGGTATCTTTGATCAAGATGTTAATGATGTTGTTTCCCTTATTGTTCCACAGTTATACACTGTTGGTATCTTGAGATCGGAATGGAATTTGACTAAATTTTGGTGGTATATGATAGATGGGTTATATCAATCTATAATTTCTTACTTTTTACCATATTGCTTATACTACAAGACTGGATTAGTTACTTACAATGGCTTGCATATTGACCATCGTTATTGGATTGGTACCTTGGTTGCTTCTATTGCCTCCATTTCATGTAATCTTTACATAACCATTCATTTAAATACTTGGGATTGGCTAACAATGTTGATCGTTGGGCTTTCGATAATGTTGATTTATGCTTGGAATGGTATTTGGAGTTCTGTTATTGGGTCAAGTGAGTATTACAAAGCAGCCGCTCAAGTTTTTGGATCAACTGTATACTGGGGAACATTATTTGTTGGTGTAATTTCATGTTTGCTTCCAAGGTTCATCTACGATGTTTCCAAAAAATACTTCCGGCCATCAGATCTTGATATTATCAGAGAATGCGTATTGAGAGGAGATTTTAACCAATACCCAAGAAACTATGATCCAACTGATCCAAACAGACCTAAAATATCGAGCTATTCATTGGATTATGGTTTAGAAAATATCTCGGAGCCTTCATCATCTTCATCAGGAAAATCACATACCAGATCATCTTCACTATTCAAGAAAGGTGACCCCGCAAGACGTGTGAGCTATCCATTGAATGATAATGATATCACCACAGAGGAAATCGGAATGGAATACTCAGAAGCTGGTGGTACACCAAGACTAAGAGAACGTGAACGCGCTTCAATTGACGTCAGAAGCGATAATGTGACTAGTTATGTTCCAAGAACCTCACTAGATAGAACTAGAATTTCCATGATGAGAGATCGTCAATTGGGTGATGGAAGAATTAGTATTGAGAATGCTAGAGCTTCTTTAGACTTGCCTGGGTTGACCAGAGCAGAATCATTATTGAGTAACAGATGAGATATTAGCACATGTTTTATGATCATTTGATCTTTCATTCTACTTTAGCGCGCCATCCCTACCTCCACTTGGACAGCTATTGTTTTTTTGTCATTTTTTTGTAAATTACCACTAATAAGTGTTTTACACTTTGAAGAATGTATTATTATGTGAAGTAAACTTTTGTAGTGCCGCTCAAAGCCTTGTTCCTCGTTTCTGGTGTAGAATAAATGATTTATGATAAAATGATTATAACCAGAATGCCTTGAATGGCAAGGCAATTAATTAGGCTTGCATTTTTTTTTAGGATTGATAACATGTATGAACCAGAATTTGAACACTTGGTCAGAATGCTCGATTTTACGACAGATAAGGACTGAGCTATGAATCATATAGTGGAAGATTGGTGAGCCACGTTAATTATAAACCAATTTACACACAGTTTAGGCGTTATACTGGAATAGTAAGTAGTATGTTATCAGACCAGACCAAACCTCACACCACATGTAGTAATCTGTAAGGCTCGAAAATTATCCTATTTTGAAAATGTTCTCGTTCTGAGAAATCAGGATCATTTGATAGAGAGATATGAGGAGACAAACTAGTGTATTGGATTAGGCCATCTTAGAAAAATGATACTCGAAATTTACTTGTGAGCTTTTTTATCATTCGATTCAAATGTTACACTCTTTTAAGGGGAATTCTCCATGGTTTGAGGTGACTGGGACTAATGAATTGCAGAATGTATTATTATAGGGACTACCGAGGATAATAGGGTCTCATTTGTAACTAGTAAGCCACTTCGCATGGGATATTTGTCCCAGATCTTCAATTTTTATTTCCACATTTAGAGTTTGGCACTAATTGATAGCATTTAAAGAAGCTTCAATTGCTTGAGGACAGCAACTATCTAAGAGATCGACAATTAAAGAAAAAGTAAACAGCCAGAACTCATCGTATAACGCCGATAATAGTACACACTATTTCCCTGTTGGGACTTTTTCTTCACTTGGTTGCTTGAAATGCGAAATGCACTCATTGATCTGCTTGTCTTGACAGTCCCAAATCAATAGACAGGTTTCCTTTCATCCTAAACAGAACACAACAAGTTTTTGATCCAGTGGTTGTGGCGATAAGTAGTCAACCAATTCACCGCTATTAGACACTAATGAGCTTAATTACTCAAGTCTCTCTCCTTTCACTACTAGCAACTACCTTGTATTTATCAAGCAATTAATGTCGAGGCGAGAGAGCCATGGCTACTTGTCTAAGGCGTGTAAATATGATTTACGTTCTTAAGAAACCCGCAACTTTCCCGCAATCCTAGCAATCTCAGATACGCTCGGCGGACGAGGTGTGATCTCTAAGCCGCGCGCCAGGAGTTGCTTCAGGAAGCAGTGAAGAGGATTAGGCAGTCGCGCACGGGGCAATAGTACGAATAGTCTCAATGGGACTTTCAACAGACTAATTGGGTTCATGATATCCACATCAACACATTTCCAAATGTGAAAAGTATCCAGAGTAATCATAAAAAGCGGGTTCAAATTGGAAAAAGAGCAAAGCTGAAGAAAATTTTTTTCTTTTCAAGAAACTTTCTCAACTTCTCAGCGCTAAAGACTGTTTTTGCATCACTTCAAAGGCAAGTTGACTCGATCAAGGCATCTATCCATCATTCAATCACCCATCCTCCAAGAAACTGGGCTCCCCTACTCCCCTTCCATAATCTCTTCCTACTCCATTTTTCAAAATCATACTAGCCCAATAGATATCAGGTATCAACAAGTAAGTATTCTTCTTTTTATCTTTTCCCTTGTGGGCCTATATTTTGTGGTACTGACGTCCAGTGATTTTGAGGTTATAAAATTGCACCTCCTATTCAGCAGCACTAAACAAAAATCATACTATCCTTGAATTCAAACACCGCAATTGAAGGCCACAGTGGGATTTGAAGTGATAGAAACCAATTGACTGTGAACTGAAACTAACACAATTCAAAGGGAGACTATGAAAGTTCCTGGTCTTTATAAAGAAGAGTCTGCATCCCAACCAGCGTTTGAGAATGGATTACAAACAAAGAAAGTTTGGAGATTAAAAAAGTCCAATAAGACAGACGACGAAATCAAACAGGATCAAATGCAATATGAGAACATGGAATTTACTCATAGAAAAGCCAGCTCTAGAAGACCTCGAAATAAGCCTGGTGCTAATCAAGAATTTGTTTTCGTCGACCTTTCCCCTAAAAAGAAGAATATTCAATTATCACCTGAGAAACCTGTAAAATCACCAAAAAAAAGCGAGAGCCGAGTCTCAAGACTGTTCAGGTTGAATTTGAATCAGGATGCTCTAGGAAAAGCATCATCTTCGACATCTTCTCCATTACTCTCTTCTCCAATCATCACATCCAAAGAGACGCTCCCTCTAAAAAGAACTTACACTTCTTCACGTTATGAAGAACAATCAGCACCATTGCATCAATCGCATAATTTACAAGCCCCTATCCCACCACTATTACAGTTGCAGCAACGTGATAGATCCAACTCTTCAGCATCATTAGTTATGACCATTTCTGATTCTGGAAGAGCGGTCTTGCAACCTCAAACACAACCATTATCAGCATCTTCATCCACATCTGATCTTTTCTCTTTATCCAGAAACAGTTCCTCAAGACAGACATATTACTCGAGATCACCGATTCCATCTCCAAAGAGAATGGAATCCCCAGTGCCCCAAGACCGTTTCCCTTCAAATGCACCAATAGTAACATTGGATACTATTCCTAAGTATGACTTAGATCCAAACTACAGCTCCTATGATGAGGATGATTCTGCTGATGCTTTCAAAGCATTCTCCAAGATTGTGAAGAAATCAGCAAGTCGTAAAAGGGCTAATACCTTAGGATCGGTAAGCTCCACAAACTCCACGATTCAAACAGTCACACCATTAGTAAATACGACCCTTACTAGAAACCATTCTGTCTCTTCAATATCGTCTGTCTATACGAGAACAGCCAGAATTTCACCTTCAAGAGCAAATTTATTAAGACATGCTACTACACCAATCTCAGCGTTGTCAGGAGAACTTACCCCTCTCACTGAACGCTCGTCAATGCATTATCATCCTTCTAGTTTTATTTTTGGTGATGGAAGCTCGACTAATTCCTATTTTGATGAGTTCTCAAAATCTGGACACAACCCTAAGTCATTTGCGCACTCTAAACAGAACTCAATTAGTTTCTTAGGTCCCCCATTAGGAACAAACGAAAGCTTACAATCACCAATTGACGACCTTAATGATGGTTCTGGTTCCGAACTTATGTCATTTGATGAACAAACATCGAGATCTTTGGGTGTTATGCATGAAGAGCTTAATGATGGTCCCGTTACTGGTCTTGGGTTTGATTCTGAAGATTATTTTGATTTTAACGCATTCGCAAACCATGAGAATCATGGTGGAAATCATTGGTAAACAATTTATGACTTAACGCTTTAGATATAGCAAAAATAACTAAAAAACATTCATCAAAAGAAAAAAAAAAGTATTTCATTCATTCATATCATCTATATACTAGTTCTATAATATGTAGCTCAAATGTATAAATGTATGATGGATTTAACGTATTCCAGACATTCATCTTGCGTTGCATCAGGATGATCCAATTGCCAGATGAGAATTGCTTCCATCACTTTTGACATCCAAGGACCGGGCTTCTTTTCTAGTTTCTTTGAGACAAGTTTACCATCAAGTAAAGGCTTAATCAAATATGAACGTTCTAAGTTTTCTTTATGAACGTATTCATAAAATGTTTCATATTTCGAAAGCACAGAAGAATCTCCAGTACTAATGAATTCATCGTATAAGTTATAAACTAATGACAAATTAAATTCACTACCGTAGTGCTTCAGCAATAAACCGATCTTTGATCTCTTGAAGTTGGCCGATCTTGAAACGATATCTTGGTATTCTTTCTTAGTCGATAAAATTTTTGTGACAGTTTCTGCATCAGCCTTAGAATACTTTACACCTTCCTTAATTATAATCTCAGTAGCTGGTAAGAAACCTTGTGGTTTTTTGGGGTTCCAAATCACTTTAGTGGAAGCCCATGGTGTTAGAATGATTGAAAGATAGAGTAGCTTTCTTAATGACTTATCAGTGAAGACTTCATCAACAAAAGATGCAATAGGTGATAGTGAAAGGTCTAAAGTTGAAATTTTGGATATTGATGGAATTGTATTTGCATCAACCTTTTGGAAAATTCTGTTAATATCCTCTTTGCTGTTTAGATTCTCAACAGCTTCTTGAAATCCACCAAAGTTGAAGATGGCTTGGAATAACTGTGCTTCGTCAATTAATCTTAAACCATACTCAGGATTTTTAGAGGATAATGTTTTTTCAATCTCAACACCAATTCTTTCTCTACTGATTTTATGAAGCAGTGCATCTTTGATCTTCTCATTCTTCATAGCATCAAGTGTTTCAGAATGAATAGTAAAATTGAACCTGCTAGCAAATCTAATTAATCTCAAGACCCTTAATGGATCATCAAGAAATGTTTGTAATGGAGCCAGTGGTGTTTTTAAAATCCGATTGGATAGATCGATCAAACCAGTCCCAGTCAAATCTTCAACTTGATCTTTTTGAATATTATAAAACAATGCATTCAAAGTTGCATCTCTTCTCAATGCATCTTGATTTGGAGTACCAAATTCAATTATTGGAATTCGACTCTCTTCAGTGTATTCTTCACTTCTTAAATTAACGAAATCAACATCAAGTCCATATAACTTCGTAGTTGCAGTCTCTAAATGTTTGGACTTTTCAGGATTCTTTTCAATCTTATGTACACCAGAAGGAGTGATACCATATTTCTCATAGTTTTGATCCAAGAATGCACGCAAACCTTCAGCAAATTGCTCACCTGTCTGAAAATTAATGGCAATATCCAAATCATTACTCTCATCACCTAAGAGTTTATCTCTAACCCAACCACCAGTTATTCTGAGTTCTAGTTTCTTTGACGGATCATGAATGTTTTCATTGGCGAGATTCACATAATCTTTTAATAGCTGTGAGATCTTAGTCTCAGTCTCGTTTAGCTTTATTCTGGGATTGACAAGATCAAATGAGCTCGATGACATCTTTCTTTTCATTAAATTGCCTGCTAAAACTTGGAACTTTGAGAACTTTAAAACAGAACGCATAAAGTGTTTAACCGAACAATAGCAATTTGAACAAGGAATAGCTTAACCAACAATAGAAAATCAATGCAATTTGTAAAATGAAATCATGTAGCTCTGCTTATGGCAAAAATTTGTTACTTTGTGTGAATAAACATTGAGCCGGGTAAAAACAAATACCGCGAAATTTTTAAAGCTTTTATTTAAAAACATACAAACAAACAAATTAAGCATCAAATATTGAATTTGTAAAGAAGGGACTTATCCAAACTCAGAGTCGACCTCATTCTTAAAACAAATCATTTTAGTTTTTCCTATTGGACTGAGTTTTGCCAATTGAAATTCCCCTTCAGAAGCTTCCAGGATGACCGATGACCATAGTAAATACAAATATGAAGAGATGTCAAACAAAGTCCTTCGACAGGACAAGAAATTACTTTCCAATCGAGCTGACCCACTGAAGGATGCTGCAAGATCAGCACCAACTTCTTTGGCTGGTAAGATTTCAGTCAAAGAGATGGGTGACATGGTGTCATCTCATGCTCATGACTTGAATGATGCCGATCAAGAAGCTAAAGCAGTGGCTAAAAAGATCTCTGATTCTTATAAACAGAAAGAAAAAGCTAAGCTACAACCTTTGCAAACTGCTAGATTTGGAAATTCTACTCTTTTAGACACCGATAATGTCGAATCTTTGAAATACTATCCAAAAACTCAAGCGACAAATGAAGTTTATGAAAAGCTTGTATCTTGGGTATCTAACCGATTTGGGAATGATATTCAACATAACACAGTGCTCAGTGCTACTGATATTACATTGGAATCTTTGAAGGATGAAAGCTCGACTGATATTCAAAAGAAGAAACAACTTGAAGGAATTTTAGATTTGAAATTATCTGATAGTGCGTTTTCTGAAGCCCTAAAATTATCCTACGATTTAGTTGATTATGGCG
Organism: Wickerhamomyces jianshihensis; assembly: GCA_030562945.1. Lineage (NCBI taxonomy): Eukaryota > Fungi > Ascomycota > Saccharomycetes > Phaffomycetales > Wickerhamomycetaceae > Wickerhamomyces > Wickerhamomyces jianshihensis. The sequence continues at coordinate 144,163 of JAKUAH010000243.1, forward strand.
AGGAAAAAGATCAAGATAACGATCAAGGTGTTGCTATAGATTTTGAAGAAGAGGATGGTGATTTAATAGAAGATGATGATAGTGATGATGATATTGTTGGCCCAGAAGTTGACGAGTCGGCTCAAGATCATTCTGATGAAGGAGAAAAAGATCTTGTACGCTTTGGGTCAAATAAGATCTCTAACGATATTGATTTAAATGATATCGATGCGTTTTATCTCCAAAGAACACTCTCAAAATCCTTGAAGGATTTGGACGCAGTGTCAATACAGGAACTCTCTAATAACATATTTGGTCTATTAGCAAGTGAGACATCAGCTAGAGAATTTGAACACCAGCTAATAGAATTTGTTGGTCGCGAGAACCACAGTCTGATTGAACTTCTTATTCAAAACAGACAGGTTATTGTTTGGGGAACAAGGTTAGCCACGAGCGACGAAGAAGAGAGGACTGCACTGTTGAAGACACTGAATAAAAAAGGTATTAAACATCACCATGATCAGTCAGGTGCTGATGATTCAGCTGAAGCTGAACTTAAATCGACTAAGAAAAGAAAACTTGAAAAACTACAATCAAGTAATCTAGTTAGACAGCCAAAACTTGTTAACTTGGATGATTTGAAATTTGATCAAGGCTCTCATTTAATGACTACGACCAAAGTAAAACTTCCTAAAGATTCATTCAAAAGAACGAAAAAGCAGTATGAGGAAATCCACATTCCGGCTCCACTGGCCCCACAAGATGACTTTCCATTAGTGCCAATATCAACTCTTCCTGAATGGGCCAGAATAGCTTTCCCTTCATCAGAAACGTTGACTTTGAATAGAGTCCAATCGAAAGTTTTCCCAACTGCATTTAATGATGATAGCAATATTCTTCTTTGTGCTCCAACAGGTGCTGGTAAGACTAATGTCGCAATGCTGACAATCTTGAGAACGCTCAGCAACTTTAGAAAGAGTGATGGCTCATTTGATCTTGATAATTTCAAAATTGTATATATTGCTCCATTAAAAGCTTTAGTACAGGAACAAGTACGTGAATTCTCTAGAAGGTTGGATGTTTTTGGCATCAAAGTTGAAGAACTGACTGGTGATTCCAACTTGACAAAACAACAGATCTCTGAAACTCAAATCTTGGTCACAACTCCTGAAAAATGGGATGTTATTACTAGAAAAAACTCTGATACTAGTTACACCAATCTAGTATCTTTAATAATTATTGATGAAATACATTTGTTGCATGATGAAAGAGGCCCTGTTCTGGAGAGTATTGTTGCCAGAACATTGAGAAACGTGGCATTTACTTCCAGAGAGGTTAGACTAGTCGGTTTATCTGCCACCCTACCAAACTTCAAGGACGTTGCTAATTTTTTAAGAGTTGAAGAGGAAAAAGGGTTGTTTTATTTTGATGCGTCATACAGACCGTGCCCATTAGCTCAACAATTTATTGGAATAACAGAGAAAAATTCATTCAAGAAGACAGTGGCGTTGAATGAGGCTTGCTATGATAAAATTTTAGAAGCTGCAGGAAAATACCAAGTGATCATTTTTGTTCATTCAAGAAAAGATACTGTCAGAACAGCAAGATGGCTCAGAGATAAGCTTCTTGAGGAAGATAAACTCCATTTATTCTTAAAGTCTGATTCTGCCAGCATTGAAATCCTGAAAACGGAATCGGCGAATGTGAAAGATGAAGGGTTGAAGGATCTATTACCAACAGGTTTTGCTGTTCACCATGCTGGATTAACAAGAGAAGATAGGTCACTTTCAGAAGATTTATTCGCGGAGGGTTATTCACAAATTTTGGTCTCTACTGCTACTTTAGCTTGGGGTGTGAATTTGCCAGCTCATACTGTTATAATTAAAGGCACTGAAGTTTATTCTCCTGATAAGGGTGATTGGACACAGCTTTCTCCTCAAGATATTCTACAAATGCTAGGTAGAGCAGGGAGACCGAGATATGATGAAAGTGGTGAAGGTATTATAATTACCTCACAATCAGATATACAATACTATTTGGCTGTATTAAACCAACAACTTCCTATTGAATCGCAATTGATGAGTAAACTTGCTGATAGTTTGAATGCTGAGATTGTCCTAGGAACAGTAAAGTCCTTAGAAGAAGGTATCGAATGGATTGGTCATTCTTATCTCTATGTGAGAATGCTTAAATCACCTGGTATTTATCGAGTGGGCCCTGAGTATTCGGACGATTCTACTTTGAGATGGAAAAGAGCAGACTTGATACACTCGGCATTGACCATTCTAAATCAGCATAACTTAGTCATCTACAACGAGCAAATAGGTTCCGTTCAATCTACAGAGCTTGGGAGAATTTCATCTCATTATTACATCAATTATGACTCTATGTCTTTTTACAACAAACAGCTTAAGTCATACTCAACAGTAATTGATATATTCAGAATCTTTGCTTCTTCATCAGAATTCAAACTAATCCCTGTTAGACAAGAAGAGAAAGCGGAAATTGCTAAATTGACCGAAAGAGCTCCAATTCCTATTAAAGAGGATGTCAATGATCCTAAAGCTAAAGCTAATGTCCTTTTACAGGCATACATCTCAAGATTATCATTAGATGGATTTGCTTTAAATGCAGATATGATCTACATTACACAATCTGCTGGTAGATTGCTAAGAGCAATTTATGAAATTGTCCTTAAAAAACAGTGGTCTGGTTTGACGAAGATTTTACTAGATCTTTGTAAAATGGTTGAGAAAAGAGTTTGGTTATCCAACTCTCCGTTTAGACAGTTCCCTGATTGTCCTCTCAAAGTTATCAAGACAACTGAAAATTCAAATGTTCCATGGTCTGAGTATTTCCAACTACAAGACCCAAGTGAAGTAGCTGCATTCATTCGAGATGATGCTTCTGCGAATAAAACCTTCGATATGTTGAAAAAATTCCCTAAACTAAAGATGAAATGCTCAGTTCAAACCATCACTCCCAGTTTATTGAGGTTTGAATTGGATATACTGCCTGAGTGGACTTGGGACTTTAAACTGCATCATGGCGCTGAACAATTTTTGTTGCTTGTTGAAGACACAAATGGTGAAAAGATCTTGTACTATGATAATTTCTTGGTTAAACATGACTACGTCAATAAGGAACACTTATTAGATTTCACAGCTCCGATCAGCCATCCAGTTCCACCTAACTTCTTTATAACTTTGATTTCTGATAAATGGCTTCATTGCGAATATAGAATCCCTGTTGTGTTGACTAGCGTCAAAATCCCAAAGAAATTCCCGGCACCTACTCCATTGTTAGATATTCATCCAATTCCAGTGACTGATCTTAAAATACAGGAATTTTCAGAGCTCTTTGATTTTTCACATTTCAATAAATTTCAATCACATGTTTTTGATTCTGTCTATCATTCAAATGAAAATGTGTTTGTTGGTGCTGTAAAAGGATCAGGAAAGACTGTGATCGCAGAATTAGCGATTTTGAACCATTTAAAACAAAATAAGGGCCGTGTTGTTTATATGGAGCAATCACAAGAAAAGATTGATATTTTACACAAAAATTGGAGTTCACGGTTTGGTAAAATTGCAGGTGGTAGAGAGATTGGTAAGTTTTCGAATGAACTGTCGAGTAATCTCAGAGTTTTGGCATCGAGTCACTTAGTGCTCGCTACTCCTCAGCAATTTGATGTTGTTTCACGTCGTTGGAAACAGAGAAGAAACGTACAAGCCATTGAATTGTTCATTGCAGATGATGTTCAAACTATAGGTAATGGGTTTGAAGGATCAGTTTATGAGAATGTGATATCCAGAATGAGGTTCATGTCAAGTCAACTGGAGACTGGTTTACGATTTATAGTCTTAGGGACATCCTTAGCTAATGGTAAAGATTTAGGTGAATGGATTGGAGCTGACAAAAAGAATATATTCAATTTTGCATCAACTGAAAGAGTCCGCCCTCTGGAAGTACACCTACAATCCTTCGACATCAACCATAACCCATCTTTAATTTTGGCTATGACAAAACCTGCTTATCTAGCTGCAAAGGGATTTTTAGGAAATACTACCTTGGTTTTTGTTGCTTCAAGAAAGAATTGTGTTGAAACTGGACTGGAGTTCTCAAGATTAGCTGCCAATGATAATATCAACTTTTTGAATGCTGAAGCGGAGAACATAGAACCGCTGTTAAGGAAAATCTCAGACATTTCCCTGAAAAGTCTACTACAAAATGGTATAGGTCTGTACTACAAGAATATGTCCACTACTGACCGGAAAATTGTTGAAAAGTTACAACAATCTGGTGCCTTAAGTGTGTTGTTTGCTACTAGAGACACTGCTCAATATGTCCCAACTGCCAACCTTGTCATTATTTTAGGTACCCAGTTTTACGAAGGTAAAGAACACAGATATATTGATTATCCAATAAATGAAGTTTTAGAAATGGTTGGATCTGCTAAATCAGAAGATGGAAATGTTGATAGGGCCTTAGTCCTGACCAATGCTACTAAGAAGAATTACTATAAGAAATTTTTGAATGAATCATTACCTGTTGAGAGTTTCTTGAATGTTTTCCTTCATGATGCTTTTGTCAATGAAATTTCTACTGGATTGATTAAATCCAGACAAGACTGCATTGATTGGATCACGTTTTCATATTTCTACAGAAGATCACAAGCCAATCCTAGCTTTTACGGAATTAAAGATGTTTCTCATGTTGGTTTGTCGACCTATTTAACTGAATTGGTCGAGGAGACTTTGAATGAGTTGTCAGAAGCTAAGATGATAGAGCTTGAGACTCTTGACGAAGATGAAGATGAGGATAATGAAGAAGAGGAAGAGCAAGAAATTACCCCGTTAGATGGTGCTTTGATTGCTGCATACCACAATATTTCGTTCATCACTATTCAAACTTTCATTTTATCGTTGACCAAGAGGTCGAAGTTGAAATCGTTACTGGAAATCATTGCTTCTGCTTCTGAATTTGATGCACTACCGATCAGACAGCATGAAACTAATATCCTTCAAAAGATCTACAATAGAGTTCCTATTAAAGCATCTCAACACACATCCTTTGAGTCACCATATTTGAAAGCATTCATTCTGTTACAAGCTCATTTTTCAAGATTAAGTCTTCCACCAGACCTCGTATCCGATCAAAAATTAGTTCTAGAGAAGACCTTGACCTTGTTATATACTGCTATTGATCTATTATCAAGTGAAGGATACCTAAATGCTACATATGCCATGGACTTAAGTCAAATGGTTGTTCAAGCTGTGTGGGATACTGATAGTCCGCTAAAACAAATTCCTTATGTAGATGAGGATATTATTGAAAGAGCTGAAAAATACAAAGTTGAGTCCGTTTTTGACATAATGTCGATTGAAGATGATGAAAGAGATGACATCTTGAGACTATCTGATCGCGCACTGAACAAGGTTGCGGAATTTGTGAATAAATATCCTAATGTTGAGATATCATACGACTTGGACTTGGCTGAAACCATTGTTTCAAATGAGCCAAAGGAAATTATTGTGAAAATAACTAGAGATGAAGAGCCTGAAGATTTTTCTGTTATTGCTCCATATTATCCATTTGAAAAGACTGAAAACTGGTGGATTGTTATTGGTGACTCAGAAAATAAACAGTTATATGCTATTCAGAAAATCACATTGAACAAAGAAGAGCAACAGGCAAAGCTGGAGATCAACATTCCTAAGGCTGGTCATCATGAGCTAACAATTTTATGCATGTGTGATTCATATATTGACGCTGATAAGGAAATCAAGTTCGGAATAGACGTCGAACAAGGTGAAGGAAGTGAAGACGAAGAAGAAGAGGAATAATCATCGTATATAAACTATAATCAGTACAATAAAGTACAGACTTTATTTATTTAAGAAATAGTATGTGTATGCAAGTAATATTTAAAGATTCTCGAGTTCCATTTGTTCTTCCAGAGTCATCTGTTGATCACCATCCTCATCCAAACCATCTGAAACCTGATATAGCTGCGTATGTTGTTCTTTCTGGAAGAGCTGTAATTGTTCCAGATCCCAAACGGAGACACCCTCTTGATCCTTTGGATTGGCAGGCTGAGCCATTGTTCTCAAGAACTGTTTAGCATTGGCAATAGCCATATCTGTAGAGAGATTAGTGTCAGAGTCCATCAAACCTTGTGCGATCCATTTAGGTAATTGATTTTTCTTCCTAGCAAAACGACGATCAGCCAACACCATGATACCATAGTCATCTTTACCTCTCAAAACTCTTCCTAGACATTGAGCAGCATGTCTCATAGCATCAAAAGAAAGGAAATCATTCTCTCTGATTTGATAATGATCTCTCAGGAACTCCAGTCTAGCTTTCAAAATTCTGGATTCAGTATATTGGAAAGGGATACCAATCATAAGAACAGTACGACCATACTGATGATCAAAATCAATACCCTCTGACACTTTTCCACGCGCCACAGATAATAAAACTGCACCCCTTCCATTTGAACAAGCTGTTCTATACGTTTCTAATGCCAGTGCAGTTTCTTGAGCATCAGGAGTCTCAACTAGGATCAACTTATATTTCCAGACTTCATCCAAGATACGCATTGACTGCCACATAGAAATAATACTTTCCATGTAGAGATATGATGGGAAGAAAACAACTAAACCATCTGGAGTATTTTTTGCAAATTCGATCAGAAGTGATCCGTAGTTTCTAACAATACTTGGATCATTTCTGATTTCGAATCGAGAGGAGATAGCAACTTGATCAGAACCTTTCGTAACAATCATAGGCAAGAAAGATCTTTTAGATAAAGTCATTGTATAAGATTCTTGAATGACCGTTTCAAAGTTTAACATTCTTGGGTACATATCCAAAGGTGAAATGGTTCCTGATGTGATAATAACAGAAGAGAATTTCTCAAAAATTGGTTTTATAGCTATGGAAGCATCAAGACAAGTAAACCGCAGAAGTGGATTTGGAACTGTTGCATTTTCTGTTTCATAAGGTTCCAAAATTAGAGAAAAGCCTGTATCATAAGTTGAAACTAAAGTTGCAAAAGTGGCAACATCCTTCAACGCTGAATAATCTTCTATGTCCTGAATCTCCAAGGTTCTTACAAGTAATGATAATCTTTCTGAGCAGAACCTTAGTGGCTTTCTTTCAATAAACGTAAGTTGTTTCAGATGCTGTAGGAATGAAGTGGGTGTTTCGGAGATGACATGTAAGACCTTCATCCTAGTTTTTAAATACTCAATGAATCTTTTAAGAAATGCAACAAAATGCTCTGCCCTTCTTATATTTCCGGGTATTGCTTCTTTTAATAGATCTTCAGATAAAACAGGGGTTTCAATAGCATCTGTGTCGTTATTTATAATATCAGAAGCACTTAGACCTTCTACTAATTTGTCATATTCATCTTGTAACTTTTTAGAGTCTGTCTTCTTTACATCTTCAATTCTCTTGGTTAAACTATTGGCACCTTTAGAAGCCTTCTTCAGCATGTCACTTGTCAAATCTAATGATAAGGATTCAATACAAACATTATCAATATTGTGTGCTTCATCAAAAATAACAATTGCATCCTTGGATAATTCTTTGGAAACTCTCTCAGAAATTTTGGGATCTAATAAATAATGATATGAATAAATAATAATATTGCAGAAGGGAATCATACGACGAATCGTGAAATATGGGCAAGTTCTTTGATCTTTACAATAATTTATTAAAGAATCAAAAGAGTAAACCCCAGGAGGGACAAGGTTATCTGGTTCTAGTTCATATAAGTTTTCATGAAAATCACAGAGGTCCACATCTTCAGTCTCACCTGCCTCTATCTTTCTCTTTGCCAAACCAGATGTCATCCTTCTACATTTCTCATCCACAATCGTACCTTTTCTTTCCTTACTAACCACTGGATGTAAGCATAAGTTCTTTCTTGATGTCAAGCCTAGCCCTCTGAAATCCTCAACATATCCTAGTTCCTTAGCCCTATACTCCATCAGATTGTGTAATTCAATCAATGCCTTTTCAATTTCGGACATGGTACGAGAGCAGTAAATGATCTTTCTGTGCTCTGGATAATGCATCTGATAAGCCACCGTCAGCGACAGCAGTGAAACAGTTTTACCTGTTCCTGAAGGCATCTCCAAGATACTGTTTCCACCAACATCCAATGTCTTCTTGATGTCTGACATATAGGCGTATTGTTCTGGGTAGATTCTTGGATATGGAAACAGAACCGGCAAATCATCAATATAAAACTTCATCTTAATAGCTCAAAAATACTACAAAGATCACACTCCGAAGAACTTCTGTAGAAGTCGTCTGCCTTAATAAATTTGCCTTTTCGTTTGTTTACTTTAAATTTGCTGGAACTCGCGAATGGTAGACATGAGATCACGTGCACACCTCAGTCTCAGTGAGGTCGTAAGTAAGCACCGAATAGTAAACCAGGTTGACGTGGTGGTGAGTAGTGTGAATTATTAGCATCCCAGTAGAATACAGTAACCCATAAGAAATATTGCTGGTATTATACCAGAAAATATGATGTGCTATATAATGAGTTGGGAACGTGTATTCTGCCTGAAATAAGACGAGGCACCACTATCCAGGACTGAAGGCTGCATTCGTTAAAAAAACAAAAACATCAATAACGCAGCGTGATCACTGGAATTTTCGTCTAATTGCAGGTCACATAGCTCACTATATGTACGCTAGAAATCGAGAGTTGCAGGACTAGAGTGCTCGTTGAATGAAAGTCACGTGATGTTTTGTTATAACAAACTAATAAAAAGTTGAACAAAAAGCGATATACTTCAAAACAATCGATCAATCCATCCTACAATGACACAGGTAGCTAGTGGAAGGCAAAGGAAAAATAGTAGAGCCAGAAGAGATTCCGTTGTGGAGAGAATTGCCCACTATATACCTATCAGCGAAGTAAGTCTTTGAGGAGTAATAAATACGTAACCAACTAACATATCTATAAAAAGGATCATTTGAGTATCGATGCTCCGTTTACACCTAAACAAACACGATCCAATTCCTTCAATGGGTTGAAAACTTCACATGACCCTTTAATTGTTCCAGCGGAGCGTATTCTATTTCCTTACTCTGAATCTGAGAAAAAACAACTTATCAACCAAGCAGTCAGTTCATTCGACTTCAATGTCATTAGCCCGCTAGAACAGCTCAGCCAGGTTGAAAACTTTGAAAATGCCAAATATATCAAATTTTTGCAAGCTTGTACGTTCAGAAATCATAATTATGATGATTTGATAGATAAGTCGAGCGAAATCGTTGATATCTTGAAAGATCTAACTGTGAAGTATGACAAGGTGATAAAAGAAACTTCTGAGTTTCAATCCCTATCAAATCAATTGATCCAAAAACGGAGTAAATACTTGAGTCTGAATAACGATTTGAAATCCAGTTTGCATTATTATGAATCATTAGATATCTTTACTAGGAAGTTGAACAATCCCAGTCCAAACATTGTTAGAAAAGATTCGTTTAAGAAAATGCTGGCTGAGTTAGACGAATGTATACAATATTTTCATACTCATGCAGAGCATAAAGATGCCGAGCCATATGATAGAAGATTCAGGCAATGTCTCACTAGGTCTTTGACACTCATAAGAAACTATGTCATTAATAATTTGAAATCTGTTAGAGACAATATCTCATCAAAATTATCAACAACTAGTTCCAATTCTGTCACTGAAGAAGCTTTGATATATACAAGATTTGCGCTTGACTCTGATCATTTATTAAGTGTCACACCTGAATTATGTAAAAGGGCAAGTCTTAATGAAGAATATGAAGGTTTACTCAATGATTGTTATCAATTTTATTTCACCATTCGATATAAATTTTTGTACAACAAAATCTGGAATCATTTAAAAAGCACAAGCTTAGAAAGCAAAACTTTGGTTCAGTTAATCCAAGGACATATTGCACATTTCACCAAGATATTTCAAGATGAAAAGGAGCTTTTTTACAAAATCTTTCCAATTGATCATAAAAATGTGTTAACTAATTGGTTTCAACAGTTATCCGAACCATTATACGATACTTTGAGGAATGCAATTTTGAGAGAGCAGTCAATAAGTGCGTTGTGTGAAGCTGCTACTTTGCTAGAAAAATATTACGAATATGAAGATGCCCATGATAATAATGAGTTTGAAGCACAGTCGCATAGTGTGGATGATGAGTACATTACATCAGATATTCAGCTTCCTGTGATATTCCATCCTATACTACAAGATGTTCAAGCCAGATTAATATTTCGAGCACAAGTTTATGTGCATGAGAAGATTTTCAATTATAAAGCTACTTCAAAGGATTTTCAAATCTCATCAAGAAGAAGACAAGCGCATGAAGAATTACATATCGAAAACTCAGAAAATAATGCTCCATCATTGATAAGAAACAATTCTCCAGCTCCCACTCCCGGGTTGGAGGGATGGTTCACACCTCTAGGTAATGGAGTCTTTTTATTATCACAGATCTACCAACTTGTTTCATCAAAGGTCTTTGATGATCTGGCACATTACATTCTACATGAATGTTTACAGTCACTTATAAAGGCTTCTCCTATAGCGAAACATACGATTGGTCCACTTGATACCGACTTATTTTTCTTGAGAAACCTGTTAATGCTTAAAACTCACATACAAGATTTTGATATCGAATACGCAAGTAACGAGACATTTGTTGACTTTTCTGGTATAAACGATATTATCAGTAAAGTGAGAGGTGGATCTCTCTCATTGAATGAGGGTGGGTTTTTCAAATTAGTTCGTGAAAGCGCACCGAAAGTTGTTAGCAATATGGTCGATGCAAGAACTGAACTCACTGCAGAACTGAGAAATGTTGTCCATTCATTTACTGAAGAGGCAGTCAATCAAATTATTACACCAATATCAGTGTTGAATAAAGAAACGGCTTATGATGATGTTAAAAAGTTTGAAGAGAACATTGTAAATCTTCTACCTCAATTCAAGAATAAAATCACTTTGTTCATTAACGACCATAGCGTTGTAACCGCATTAATTGATGGTATTCAAGATCTTGTGGTTCAAACATATGAGATCTATTATAATGAGGTGAGAGTCCCTCATATCATTGAGATTGACAGTTTGATAACCCTCATTGGTGATGTTATTGCCAAACTATTCGAGGACTCTGATCTACAAAATATTGGTAAACTCACTTTAGAAGATGATGATGAATATTTGAATGTTTCTGATTAATAATATACAACATTAGATCTAACAGATTGGCTGATTCATTAGTGAATTTCCTGTAGGATGCCATTCTTTAATATGCATTCCGTATCGCCTCAGTGCAACGCCAAATATCTTGTTAATTAACCTATAGACGTCCTGGACTTGTTTGTTAATTGTTCTTGTAGTTCTCCTGCAAGGAGAGAGCTGTCAAAAGTATCCCTACTAAGCATTATTCAATTCTTCTTCTTCCAATGCGTTATAAGTATTCTCAGATAACAGTTTATTCAATGTCTGCTTGACATAGTCCACCTTGGAGGCATCTATTACAAGATGTGTATCATCCAGTTCCTATAACTTAGTATGAGAGTCTGTAAATAGATGCTAAAAGACGATGCGACGACTTACTTGTATCACAATGTCATGATGTTGAGCATCAATATTGGATATTAGGGCTCTAATTGAAGGATCACATTCCACCAAAATCCCTATTTTTAATGAAAAAAATATTAGTATTTAACAAGTGGATCATATTAAATTTCGGAAACGACATACCTTTGATAGCTCTGGTCATTGCTTATAAAGATTTGTTTTCCTATCGAAGAGAGCTCAATAAAAGATTGAATTGTTTATTCAGGTTTGAAAAGCGCGAATTTCTTCAAAAGAGTATACGCGTCCTTATTGACTGGAAGGGAGATTTACAGTTCATTAGACACAATGGAAAGTGCTTTGCGCAAGGTACTTCCTGATGGAGAGGATTTCAAAGTCATTCACTTACAGTCAAATCCACGAGAGACACATCCCTTAGTGTGCTCTTCCACGTCCTCGGAAAATAATGACTTAAAGACCATAAAGATTGAACATTTTATAACAATTAGCCACCAGGATACTCTGTTTTTTGGCCTTGAGATCTTCATCTATATCACAATTGATACCATTAAGGATACAACGGAGAAGCTTCTATTTGTTTCGAAGGCTGATACGACTGGTTTGAATTATTCAAAGGCCAACATAGGACTGTTAACACAAACAATTATCGAGTACCTTATAAAAATACCAATAAGTCACTATCTGGAGAATATCATACCAAAAGAAAGTACACGGATCAAATTTTCAAAGGATTCTATAACAAAATTTACACCGACAAAAGACTCATTGATGATTTTACTAAAAAGACACCAAGGCTTATTGCAGAAACCAACTGAAATTAAACCATATAAAATCACATCATTTCCTTCAAATATAGTGATAAAAATTGCATTATTCACAAGATCTGAGAAGCAGTACTTATTCCCAGGCTCTCAGGGAAACAAAGACAAACATATTCTTGGAGGTGAAGGATTGTTGAAATGGTGGCTGAAGGTTCTTGATAAAACTATCAATAATACATTCAAAGAAGATGCAATTGCTAAACTACAAATTCCTTCAGAAGATACAAAAGTTATAGGGCGATATCTAAATGGGTTGAGTTTTAATAATTGGTCTGTAGGTGATATTTTCCATGGTAGCCAAAATGATGTTGCTGTTTACAAGATTCCTCTTTTCCCAGATGACCCCAAAGCCAGATTTCTGGAACATCTAGTTGTTGAGGGCAGAGCTCTAAAGATTTCTTTAAACCAGTTTTGGGCAGAACTTCAGGGAAGACAGGAATTCAGGCTAGGAGTGACAGTTTCAGTTATTGGTGTTGAGGGAGAATTAGATCATTGGAATGCTTCAAATGATGAGACCACCTTAATTCTCTCAAGAAAGCATTTCAAAAAGATTAAGGGTTATATTACCGGGGAAGATTATAGTGTAGAAGAATTAGGAGGAGTAGAAGCTCTACGAAACTGTCTGGATTATATTGAAACACATTTTGGGATTGAAATAAGGCCTATAAAGGGACAATACGTCAAACCAGCACAGCCTATAAACACTTTACCAGTTAAAAGACCAGTTATTAACAGTTTGGGCACAAACCTAGTTAGAAAAAAGTCAAAGAAAGTATAGATACGGCCCTTGCCATTACAATTGACAAAACAAACTACAAAGTAGTGGGAAGTTCGGACCCCAGTTGTTTGGATCATTACCCGGCTCTGTACAATTCGCGAATTTTTTCTCCGAATCCGAAGGAGAAAACGTCAAAAAACAATTCGTTTTGTTTGGCGTTAGTGTTCGCCATTGAAAGGATACACCTTTAAAGAAAACTTAAGGATGGCTTCTTTGCAAGACTTGATTCCCACCGTGAACAAATTGCAGGATGTAACTTATGACGCTGGTATCGATACTCTGGATTTACCAATCTTGTCAGTCATCGGTTCCCAATCGTCAGGTAAATCTTCCATCTTGGAGACCATTGTTGGTAAGGACTTCTTACCTAGAGGAACTGGTATTGTCACAAGAAGACCGCTGGTTCTTCAATTGATCAATATCTCAGAAAACTCACCACTGATCCACAATTATAATCAGCAAGCTGCCGATGGTTCAGCAACTCATGTAAATGCTGAACCAGGGCATGATGATTTCAGCTTGGAGAACCATCTCAGACTACAGCAAGGATATAAACCTGAAGTGCAAAACGAGTGGGGAGAATTCCTACATATTCCAAATCGCCGTTTTTACAACTTCCAAGATATTAGAAAAGAGATTGAAAATGAAACATCAAGAATTGCAGGTAAAAACAAAGGTATTTCTAGAATTCCTATCAACTTGAAGATTTATTCTCCAAAAGTCTTGAATTTAACTTTAGTTGATTTGCCTGGTATTACTAAGGTCCCAATTGGTGATCAGCCAACTGATATCGAGAAACAAATTAGAAACTTGATTTTAGAATACATAGCCAAACCAAATTGTATAATATTAGCAGTTTCACCAGCAAATGTTGATCTTGTTAATTCTGAGTCTTTGAAGCTCGCAAGACAAGTGGATCCTCAAGGTAAAAGAACTATTGGTATTCTTTCAAAACTTGATCTAATGGACCATGGTACAAATGCTTTGGATATACTCTCTGGTAAAGTATATCCATTGAAATTAGGATTTGTTGGTGTTGTAAATAGATCTCAACAAGATATTGTCAGTAATAAGACAGTTGAAGATGGTTTGTCCTCAGAGGAAGAGTTTTTCAGATCTCACAATGTTTATAAAGTAATTGCAAACAGATGTGGTACAAAACATTTGGCCAAACTACTGAATCAAACTTTGATGAATCATATTAGAGAAAAATTACCAGACATTAAAGCAAGATTAAACACTCTGATGGGCCAAACTGAACAAGAATTAGCTTCATACGGTGGTGTCGGTGCTTTCAAGAAGGAGGAACGTGCCACATTAATCCTTCAGTTGATGACTAAGTTCGCCACGAATTTTGTTAGTTCTATCGAAGGTACTTCTTTGGAGATCAACACAAAAGAGTTATGTGGTGGTGCCAGGATCTATTATATCTATAACGATGTCTTAGGTCAAACCTTAGGATCCATTGAACCTACTGCAAACTTGTCAACTAATGATATCAGAACTGCTATTAGAAACTCTACTGGTCCAAGGCCTTCTTTATTTGTCCCGGAATTAGCTTTTGATTTATTAGTTAAACCACAGATTAAACTTCTTGAAGCGCCTTCTCATAGATGTGTTGAACTTGTTTATGAAGAACTTATGAAGATTTGTCACAACTGTGGTTCTCCAGAACTAGCTAGGTATCCAAAACTTCAACAAAGGTTGATTGAAGTTATCAGTGATTTACTGCGTGAAAGATTGGGCCCAACCATATCATATGTTGAAAGTTTAATTGAGATACATAGATCTTATATCAACACCAACCACCCAGGTTTCATAGGAGCCGCTGCTGCTATGGCCAGTGTTGTCGAAGATAAGCAAAAAGAGAAACTTCTCTCAGAATCTCAGAAGCCTAAGATCATCAAACCTAAAGTTGTTGAAGCCATTGCTAATGGATCTGCTAATGAATCTTCAAATATCACCACTCAAGTTAATGGTGATGACAGCTTTGACTCTGCTGACTCAGATACAGCCAGTGAACATACATCTCAAACCACACAGCATACGCCATCTCCACACAACCTAAATGATTCTAAAGATTCATTCTTGAATTTCTTTTTTGGTAAAGAACAACAACACCAACAAAACCAACAACATGGGTTGGCACAAAACAGATATAAAGGGCATTCGAGAAAACCTAGTGCTTTGAGCAAAAGCTTACAAGACCTGTCACTAAATAATGGGTTCGAAAACTCCTTTAACAAGCTTCACCCAGTTTTGCCGCAACAACCACCACATGATCTAACTCTAGAAGAAGAGGAGCCAATTCTAAGCGAGAGAGAACAGCTAGAGTGCGAATTGATAAAAAGACTAATTAAATCATATTTTGGTATTGTCAGAGAGATGATCCAAGATCAAGTTCCAAAAGCTATTATGTGCTTGCTAGTGAACTATTGTAAAGAATCCGTTCAAAATCGTCTAGTTACTAAACTCTACCAGGAAAGTTTGTTTGATGAATTACTACTAGAAGATAAAAACTTGGCTCAAGAAAGAGATAAATGCGCCAAATTACTTGACACCTACAAAGAGGCATCAAAGATCATTAATGATGTTTTATGATTGCAATAGCGTGCAACTTGTATATAAAAACAATATCCATATTTGTTCTAAACTGTGCTTTAATGTATTGTGTTTTATATCTCGGAACTTCCGGTTTCCAAAAACTTTACGTTTTGGGTAAAATCCGGCTCATCTCAAAAAAATTTATGGATTGTAAAAGCAAAAATATGATGCTTCGAACTGTTGTGAAAGTTTAGATAACCAAATATAACTTCCAATAATGGTATGTTGAGCCATGAAAGGTACCAGTAGTATGATTTCCAAACTAACATGATTCTTTTTAGAAAATTAAAACGATCAGCAGATCATCAGATAACTATGTGCCAGTTCGTAACACACAGGAATCAAACTTATCTAGAAACTTGAACCCAGAATTACATCCTTTTGAAAGGGCAAGAGAATATACGAAAGCGCTTACGGCCACAAAAGTGGAACGTATGTTCGCTAAGCCATTTGTTGGACAGCTTGGGAATGGTCACAGAGATGGTATTTACACGATTAGTAAAAACTTTAAAGTCTTGAATAAAATTGCAACAGGTTCAGCTGATGGTGTATTGAAGTATTGGGATTTGGCCACTTCTACTGAACTTGCTAGTTTCAAAGCTCATTATGGTCAAGTTAGTGGTACTGCTGTAACACCTGATGGTCTGCTGCTTTCTTCAGGTGATGATAAGACAGTTAAACTATGGAGTGTGAATACAGAGGATTATGCCAATGAAGATGATACAAAGATGAGTAAAAAGGGTTTATTGAAAACATATCTTGGTGAACATGCATTTACCAGTTTAGATCATCACAGAGATGATCCATTATTCGTGACAGCTGGTGCTCAAATTGAACTATGGGATGAAACTAGATCAAGACCTATATCAAACTTATCCTGGGGTGCAGAAAACATCAACAAGGTCAGATTTAACAAAACAGAAACCTCTATATTAGCTTCCACTGGTTCTGATAACTCTATTGTTCTTTATGATATTAGAACAAACTCCCCAACACAGAAAGTTGTTCATAGAATGAGAACAAATGCCATTGAATGGAATCCTATTGAAGCTTTTAATTTTGTTATTGCTAATGAAGATCATAATCTATACTATTACGATATGAGATATATGAATAAAGCATTGAATGTTTTCAAAGATCATGTGGCAGCAGTATTAGATGTTGATTTCTCTCCAACTGGTCAAGAAATTGTTAGTGGTTCATATGATAAGACAATCAGAATTTTTAGAACAAGAAATGGTCATTCCAGAGATATATACCATACCAAGAGAATGCAACACGTTTTCCAAGTTAAGTACTCTATGGACTCTAAATACATTTTGAGTGGTTCTGACGATGGTAATGTCAGATTATGGAGATCTCAAGCATCAGAACGCCCAGGTGTCAGATCTGCTAAGGAAAGAGCTAAACTAGAATATGATGAAGCATTGAAAGAGAGATTCAAACACATGCCTGAAATTAGAAGAATTTCAAGACATAGACATGTTCCTATTGTGGTGAAGAAGGCTAAAGAGATTAAAGATATTGAATCACAATCCATAAAGAGAAAAGAAGAAAACGAAAGAAGACATAGTAAACCTGGTTCTAGACCTTATGTTTCTGAGAGATCTAAACAGATTCTAAACTCAAGTTTCAAAGGTGACGAAGAGAAATCATACAAAAAGAAATAACCTTACAAATAAATACGAGAGTTAATTTTTCTTAGATTATTGTATCTTTACTACAATCACAAGTAAAAAAAAAAGTAATGTTACATTTTGAGTATAATATTAAGAGGAGGATTATGATCTATAGGTGTAGATATTAGGAAATAATTTAGAACCAAAATGAAGTTATATGATGAGTTGATGGATGAATTCACAATGGCCAGCATTCAATGAATCGTCTTATCATATTTTTTAAAAAAAAAACAATAAGTTAATTAGTCCAACGGTCAAAGATTGATATCAAGAACCAAACCGATATCTTCAACATTCTCTTTGGCCAAATCTTCTAAGAATGGAATAATATCTAATAATTCATTGTCATGGGCGTCAGAGAACCAACTTGAAATCGGAATGGCATGCTGAGGATGGAAAACATAAGAAGCTGGTGAATTATCAAGTATTATAAGGTCACTTAGAGGTCTTCCAATTTGTGACAAGTTCTTGATATAGTTTCCTTGGTAGTTATAACAAGAATCCCTGAAAAGTCTGTGATGCACAGAGTTATGAATGTCCAAAGCATCTAATAGTGGATCACCGTATCGCGACACACTAGCAGTGAAAACAACAACTTCATATAACTCTCCAACTCTTCTCATAAATTCATCAACACCTGGTCTTTTAATAACATACACGTTGTGTAATTGGTTATCAATATCAACAGGAATGACAAAATCAGCATGTCTCAAATATTTAAAGGAAGAGTGAACTAAAGTTTCATCCAAGTCTAAAATTAGGCATTTTCTGTTCTTTAGATGATCTGGAG